>CM060900.1:537275345-537642845 GCA_030762935.1 Hymenopus coronatus | reverse complement strand
AATAACACCAATTCTGCTAATGTTTATCTCGATTAGCATGATGTAGATAAAGGAAACACCCTTTGTAAGAAAAGTTTGTTCAACTCGAGAAAGTTATGTGAGTGGAACACGTCAGATATTTCCTCATATAATCTCCAAATGTTTGCTTCAAGTTCCTCCTGTCTTCCATTGGTATCTACTGATAATCACAGAAGCGCATGGGTCGCGATAACACAACCATCTATAATAATAAAGTGCCTGTTATTTATACTCCTGGTCCTCCAATAATCAATTTCATGTTTTTAATTGCTAGTTATTTCTGGGAAACAGAATAACCAAACGTAAAGAGCCGTTCAGCATTTGGATTCAAATAGTTTTTATCCTTGTTAAGGAATATGAGATGAATAAGCTACACTTCAGATCAACGCTTATGTCTTCAGGCAGCTGATTAGCAACCACAGCTTGTTGTATGTTTATATATATTTTTACGTAGTACATTAAATTCATGTTACAGGTTTATAAGAGAGTTTTACTTTTTCTAGCATGCATACAAATGTACATACTTGTTGTATATAAAATATTAGTTTGTATAGGATACTTTTTATTTCATCTACATATTTTAGCATTTTTCTTGTAGCAAGGTACTTTCCGAGTACCTTGGTGACACGTTTCCATTTCCTAAACTTTTTACTGCATGTTCGAATTATTTTTAATGTATTATTTCTTTTCTCTTCTTATCGTTCTTCTATATTTCACATCAATTCATCTAGTTTCTTTCCCTTATACAGGAAATACTTTATACGGGTGTTTTATAGAGGACAGGACTGTAATTGTGTGTATTTGGTGAGGAGCAACGCAGATAACACCAGAGTATCACATAAATGAAACACAAACCTAAATGAAACACGAGTCTAATGTGTTTTGAATGAGCCTGAGCTTCATCTCCGTTGTGTTTACATACATCACTCCGCCTATAGCAGGTTGAGGCAGATATCAGAGGAGTGTCACCTGTTACGTAAACATCCGAATGTCTGAGTTAAAGAGTAATAGCCATCCTAACAAATCGAGCATAACTTAAAAAATAGAGAAAAAAACTGCACATAGTGGATCATCACATCCTCCTCAAATGCTGATACAAATATTTACTTTTATTCATCTCCGAGCCAGTATATCCTTTCAATTTCTTAGCCGTAATAATATCTTTTTCAACGAAATTTTCTTTGGCATCTCTCGGTTTATGCCATTGCCTTCCGTGATCGCTAAAAGTTATTTACTTCTTTGTATGCAATTTGCAGGCTTATTGTCTTATATTTTTCATCCATTATTTTATTTTCCCTATTAAAAATTGCTAATTAGTTTTTGTTAATTTCTGTATGTATTTTGTTGCTTAATGATTGCATTGCATTTGGCAGCAAAGACGAATAATCAAAGGTTTCAGTATTTTTAATGGACTTCTTTTCTTATTTCGTATTATACTAATCTTCAACAATATAATTACGTTATTTATAGGTGTTTTATATTGTAAAGATATTAATATTTTTGCAATAAAACTGTGCTGTTTAATAATAAAATGCAACTGCAGTAAAATGTAACCCCTTCAGCATCCAATCATGTCATCACACCGGTTATTTTTCTTGCGCCCTCCCTATTGTTTACCACAGTCGCTGGTATTCAAACTCCTGACGTTCGGCTTTGAATGGATATCCACTTTGTACCGCACTAACGATCACGGCTATTCGAGTCGCTTGAGTTGTGGTGCAGGTGAAAGGGATATAAATACCGGTTAGTGAATTAGAGGAAGAACGACATACGTAAACAAAATAACTCGTGCCATGTAGGGTTAACATTTCCTATTGTTTCTGGATTATTGCCAAGCCTAAACATTCTGCGTTTATTACTTATTTTTCAAAATACTGTGTAGTCTATTTTTTGGATATTGCTTATTATCAATTAGGATCAGTGTATGTGTGGGGGGTGCATAACCCTTAAACGAAAACATGAACTTGGTATTTAAGCTTAGTATCTTCCAAGGATGCAATACAAACATTTTCAGAAGCATTTCAAGTCCTACACTACCCTTTACGTGGAAAATGTTTCCGCAATTTTCGATTTTTGTAAGATGATCTGATGATTTTGATTAAAATGCCGTTTATTAAACAAGCAAATAAAACGTAAGTCCTTAACTTCTTGGGAATAGTTCTTGAAGTCCTCTTCATTTTGGATGAGTTTTGCATAACTGGTAAACCGTAAAATGTAGGCAAAAATGTGTTATACAAAAGAATGTAGAGCTTGGTTTTACACAGCATTTAGGTCATATATTTAATTTATGTGGAGCCTAACATTTAAGAAATATTTCCTGTTCCGGTTCCAATTTTAAAATATGGTTCTCAAACAGTAAGCCCTCATCCGTTTTATCTCTCTTCTTTTTTACTCACGGCCATGGAAAGAAAAGTGGATCTCGGCGACAATCGCATACTGACGTTTAGAAAACATTTGACTGTAGCTCGAGCCTAGTGTATCCCTTCATTTCCCTTCTACTTACAAGGAATAAATAATAAAACCATTCTGGTAATGTTAACCTTGATTAGCTTATGTAGATAAAACTAATGATCATTTGTACTTTCTCTAGTCCGTATGTACAATGTACATCAGTGGATTGTGTTCCACCCAAAAATTCGATACAAGATTTAACCGGAAATATATGTTTTGAGGTGCCTTGAGTCTGTAAAAAGCATTTTCAAAAAAAAAAAAGTCCGTGTGTTTATCTGTCTGAAGACAGCATAACTCAAAAACCTGGTATTTAAGTTGAGTATATTCCAAGGATGCGACACGAAGATTTTCAAGAAAATGCGTCCACTCCTAAATATCGTTTACATGGAACATTTTTCGAACATTTTGATTTTCTCAAAAATGGTTCTAACGATTTGGATTAAAATACTTTACGTTTAGTACATGTTTATGACAAACGAAATGTATATCTTCAATTTTCTGGGACTAGCTTCTGAAGACCTCTTCATTCTGGATGACTTTTGTAAAACTGGCAAAGCATAAGAGGTAGACAAAAACATATTGCACAAAAAATGTAGATCTCATTAAAATACATGATTAATGTTATATGCATTTTTTGTAGAGTTAATCGTTTTCAAGATATTCCGGATTACTTGTTTCAATTTTAACTTTTCTCCAGCGGGAAGTCATCTTTCTTCTCATTTATCCTTTAACTCCTGCCAATCAAAGAGATGGAATTTCAATTGCTTCACATAGCAACCGGCGTTTAAAGGCCTTAAGACGCTTTAGGCCGTCAATTTCCCTTCTGCTTACAAGTAATAAGACTAATTCTGCTTATAAAATAAGAACTAAAGCTTTCCTGGCGACGTGTTAATTCAAAATCTTCTCGGGCTTCTAGCCAGGTAAAACTTGGCTTGACACCAACGTTTCGAATAAGTGCATCTTCCTCGTCTTCAGGGTGAACTGGCTAGAAGCCCGAGAAGATTTTGAATTAATTCTGCTTATGTTTATCTTGATTAGCATAATGTAGATAAAAGATTAATCTTTTGAATAAAAGGTTTTAGCGGAACAGCTAGAGAAAGTCACGTGACTTGAAATCATCAAATTGTTAAGAATAGTTTGTTTGCAAAACGGATAGAGGACAGGTGAATGGAACACATCAGAGTTATAAACCAAATTCCATCCAGTAATTGTATATTCTACTTTATCCATTTAAATATGCTAAAGGGAATTTAACTTACATATTACATTAAAAAGTGTGAAGTGCCCCATTCACACGACTCTCTGTAGCAAATTATAGTTAATAAGTTTATTCTTCTATCTACTTGGAGATAAACATTAACAAAAACGGTGTTATTACTTAGTTGCTTATGAGTAGAAGGAAAACAAAGGAAATACACTAGGCTAAACAGACAGTTGACAAGTTCCTGTATGATAAACGGAGAAGTATTTTCTAACGAACCAATAACAAGGAATATCTCAAAGTCGATAAACTCTACGAAAAAATGGTTAATTGTGTGTTTTAAAGAGCTCTACGTTTTTTGTTAAGTAAGTTTTTGTCTATTTCATGCGGTTTACCAGTTATGCAAAACTCCGCAAAATTCACCTAGAATAAAGATAGCTTCAGAGGCTATTCCCAGAAAATTCAAGATATACATTTAATTTGTTATGTACATATCTTAAATGTACAATATTTTAATCAAAATCGTTATGTCCACTTTTGAGAAAATCAAAATTTTCGAAAATTTTTCCATGTAAAGGGTAGTTGGGGGTGGGGAAGTTTCTTGAAAATCTACGTGTCGCATCTTTGGATGATACTGAACTTAAATACCAAGTTCGGTATTTTAACGGACTTTTTCGTTTTTCAGCTATGCTGCCCCCTCCCCCAAAACACACACATGGATATTTTCTAAAAATGCTTTCTTTTGGATTCAGGGATTCTCAAAACATATATTTGCGGTGAAATCTCGGTATGGAATACATTCTCTATACACTAAGTAAGAGTGTGCAGGAGCAGGTGGGCAAGCCTCTGCTTTACTTTATGCCACATAAACACACAGACATATGTTGCGCGTCATCGCCCAGACAACTTCTCCGTACAGCCCTTATGGAACATTATGTTCCACTTCTTTATTCACTATTCTTTACAACAAATCTTAACTACACAATCTTCATTGCAAGTCCCGTCCATTATTTAAGGGTCTATATGACTGAAGTTTCACGAAAAATGACAAAAAATTGACTTTTATTTTAATTCCATAAAATAATTTAAACTTTGCCGAATACAAAAAATGTATAGCGTACTAAAAGGCGTCATCTTTAAATGCCGTAAGCCACTGGAGCTACTGTAAAGCATTAGAGACGAAACTGTACTGGATTTGGCAAGATAAAACTTCAGTTCGACTCCAGGTTAGATCTCATTTGCATCATTTTTTCCGTAGTGTTTAACGATCACTTTTACTGCAAATGGAACCGCAGGCGATGACACTGGCGATACATGGAATGAAGATGGAGCCCCGGCGGAGCCCGATGGCGGGGAAACCGGAGAATCCGGAGGAAACCCGTCACTGGGCCGCTTTGTCCACCACAAATCATTCGGTCATTTGGGATCGAACCCGGGCCATGTAGGTGAGAGGCGAGTGGTCTAACCACTCGGCCACGGAGCGGCCCTTATTCTCATCATACAAAATAAAACGACGAAGTTTTGCAAAAGAAATGCAGCAATGCAAGAAAAAAAGGGCAGATAAGTCAGAGCAGAAGAGAGGAAAAGGAAAGCTGAGGATCCAACATACCAACTTGCTGGCTTTTAATGTGAGCCATGCATTCAAATCTTTCTTTGTTTTCTCGCTATTGATATTTTCAGCATATTTCTTCCTGCAAAATGCTCCTTCCGGAACAGTTTTTCTGTTACACAAATACAATTTGTTGCCTAGGTTTTACTGTCAGATATATTTAAGCATATGCTTTCTATTTTCAAACACAAAGATTATATTTTTATAAGAAAAAAAGAATATAATTTAAACTTTTTATGAGTCTAAATCTAAAGAGGCAAACAAACTTAAGGACATTTCAAAAACCAGATGTATTGTGAACCTAGGGTTAAACAATTTTACAAAAAAATTAATTTTTTCGTCGCAGGGACAATTTTAGTGACATGACAAAAACAAACAAATTTGACCATAAATTCCAAACCATTAAACCAAAATGGATGAAAGTTGCACTGTAGCTTATTTGTATTATATTATATCTATGCTACAACTTTCAAAAAGCTAGCAATATTAGTTTAGAAGTTCAACTTTTCAGTCTTGTATATCCTTTATAAAGCCCAATATTGAGTATAGAAAGCAAGTATTAATTTCCACGGTTTCACTTTCTTGACGAATGACATTTTTAAATGGGAGACTAGATGCGAGTCCCTTACTCGTCTTTTCTGTGTACCTATTCTCGAAACGTAATCATAAGTAAGCAGAGCTCTTTGTTATTGTAACAAACTATTTGCTGACACAGTGGGTAGATGGATGGATGGATGGATGGATGGACGGACGGATGGATATGGTATTGTGTTCCACTCAAAAATACGATCCGGAGTTTCAGTGGGAGCACATGTTTTAAGGACCCCTGAATATTAAATCTGATTTGTTTCATTCACATAGCTTTCTCTAGCTGTTCCATTTGCAAACTATACTAAAGATTATTCTTTTATATACGTCATACTAATCGAGATGGACATTAGCAAAATTGGTGGTCTTACTTGCTTTCCTGTAAGTAGGAGGGAAATAAGATAATACACTAGGCTACTGCTTGGTTTTGCAGTCGGCGTACCCTCCCCGTATTTAGAACTTACAAGCGAATGCCTAGGGGTCAGAAGCCTGTCGGGGAACCAATGGAGAACCTGGAACAAGTGGTCGGCCCGTAGCCAGGAATGAGCGTGAGGAAGCTGATGATATGTTATGCAAGCGAAATGTATGATAGGAGAAATAATGCTGGAGCATTTGGTAGAATGAGTGGCGGGGAAAACCAGATGGCCTGGAGAAAAGCTCCCCACACTTAGTATGTTCCAAGGATGCGATACAAACATTTTAAAAAAATCCACCCTCCCAAGTCAGTCTTTATATTGAACAGTTTTCAAACCATTAATTTTTTTTTAAAAAATGGCTTTAAAAATTTCGATTAAAATGCAGTATATTGAAGATGTTTACATGGCGAATAAAATGTATATCTTGAATCTTGGGAATAACTCCTGAAGTCCTCTTCATTCTGAATGACGTTTGCTTAACTGTAAACTGTCAGGAGCTAGTACTCACTACACAAAAAATGTAGATCTCCTTATATATAGGCAGCGTGGTCGAGTGGTTAGACTGCTCGCCTCCCACCTAGGCGGCCCAGATTCTATCCCAAATGCCCGTAAGTGGTACTTGTGGTGGACGAAGCGGCGTCTAGGCGGGTTTTCTCCGGGTCCTCCGGGTTCCCCCGCCACTCATTCTACCAATTGCTCCATCATTACCTTTCCTATCATCTTTTTCGCTTACGCTTAATATCATCCACTTGCTCACGCTCATGCGTGACTACGGTCCGACCACTCGTTCAAGGTTCTCCATTCTCTGATTTCGTGTCGTTGGCTCCCCGGAATGTTTCTGACCCCCTAGGCATCCGCTTGTAAGCCCTAAGTGTGGTGTCAGTCTTAGATACGGGGAGGGTAAGCCAACACGAGTAAAAATATAAATAAACTATTTCCGAGATATTTCTTGTTATTTTTTCAATTTTGCAATCCTTATAATTTTCTCAAACGGAAAGTTGCCATTCGTTTCATCCTTTGTTTTACTCCTGGCAATTTAAAGAGAAACAATTTCAATTCCTAAACATATCGATTAGGTATATAAAGGATTTGACAGTCGCTTTATCCTAGAGTATTCTTTTATTTACTTCTATTTACAGGGCATTTAGTAATAAGGCCATTTGTGTTAATATTTATCTGAATTAGGTTGATGTTGGTACAAGATTAGCTTGTTTGCAGAAACGGTAGTGAAAGTTATGTTTATGGAACACATAACTGAAAGAGAAGTATAAAACCCTCATGTCTTGAAATTTGTGTGATAGAAATTCAAAAACTTGTGCAAACTAACCGAAATGAGTTTCAAATACAGATTTAAGTTGTTAACGAAAGCAATGAAGACATTGGAAACCTTATCAGAATAAGTTTCTTGCTTGGAATACACTAGACTAATCAATAGCGATAATCAGTTCTTTTAAAAACTGGTTGTTAAACGCTTCACATTCAAGTCCGGGAGTAATACAAAAGAGATATGAAAGGATTATGTTTTCCAGTGCGAGAAAAAGTTAAATATTTTAAAACTGGAACCAATAACAGGGAATATCTTGGAAATCTATGACCTAAAAAAATGTAAATGATATAAACTGTGTGTTTTAACGAGATCTGCATTTATGTAGTAACGTTTTGTCTATCTCTTAAAGTTTACCAGTTATGTAAAAGTAATTCAGAATGAAGACGTCTTCAGAGGCTATTTCAAGATATGCATTTTATTTGTCATGTAATTATTTTTAATATCTATCCGTATTGCAATCTATATCTGAGAGCCATCAAACTGTTCGAAAACTTTTCCATTTAAAGCTCAGTTTGGGAGAGGGAGATTTTTCTGAAAACCTTCGAGTCACAATCTGTAAAATGCTGAGCTTAAACACCAAGTTTGGCACGTTTTTGAGTTATCGTGTTTACAGGCACAGATATACACGGGGCCTTTTACTAAAAATGTGCTTTTTGGACTCAAAACATATGTGCTATGAGATCTCGACATCCGATTTTTGGGAGGAATATAATAACTTGTTTACCCGCTATGTACATTGTCCCTCTAGAGAACATAAACACATGTGCTAGAAGGATTAGAGAGGACATTTTTGTTTTTGATAGTGTTTAACGCACCGCAGGCGATAATACTTATGATATATGGGATGAAGATGGAGCACCGGTGGAATGCGATGGCGGGGGAAACAGCGTTGTCCACATGCGGCCGCCTGGGTGAGAGGCGAGGCTCTTAGTGAGGGCAATTGCATGAAGAATAGGATGCAGCTTATTTTGAGCTGGTGTCGCGTGCAGGTTGCACGAGACAGGCTGGCTCAAGACCCTTCACTGTTTATACCACTAAAATAGCTTTATTCTGACGTGCCTACATATTTCCAGGCTCAGTCGTTCTGCAATGAATTTCTGTTGGTTGTAAACCCTCGCTGTGCAGATAAGGAATAATTGATAATTTTTCTTCTCCAATGCAGCTCTCTAGGGATTCAACCATATTTTAGTTTTTCTAATGAGGTGACATGCCCTTTTACGGTTTTCTTTCGTTTTGGTATATGCGGATGTGAAATATGACTGCGGAAATTCAGCTACGTTCTTTAGTGCAATATTTAAACACTTTAAGCCATTGCTTACCTGTCCTACCTATTCTTATGGTATAAGTGCAGACATTTGTATGGTATAGTTCCAAAACCGGTCTTCTCCTGAAAAATAAAAAATAGAGATATTGGCACCAAATTATAAAATGGCGGAGGTTGTACAAATAACTGTCCTTTTATTCCCAAAAAGTTTCTCCCTGGAAGAAAAATTCGATGTGATCCATTTATATGAGTTTGGTAAATAAACTGTTCTCATAAAAGATTATTCCTCTATTTACAATAGACTTATCAAGATAAACAGTACCAGCAATGTTCGTATTACTTATTTCCTAATAAGCAGAAGGGAAATAAAGGAATACACTAGGCTAAATTTACAAGATGTAACGAAACCGTCCCCAAGCTTTTAAACATTATTTTTGAATCACCTGTATAGCACACTGTAATCCATGTTTCACCTTAAATTTGTCACGTTTAACTAGTGATATATCTAAGTGAAAAAAAACAACAAAAAACATCAGCAACAAAAGTATCTACCACCACGACCACCACCACCACCACCACCACCATCTCCACTACTACTAATTATAATAATAATAATAATATTAATAATATTAATAATATTAATAATATTAATAATAATAATAATAATAATAATAGCGACCCCTGTGTCCACGAAGACTTAAGTTGGTTTCACCCCTACCTTCCCACACTTGTCCGTCTTCCTGAACTGTATCACGCTTTGTAGAAAAGTACCAATATCTTCCCCAACCAGAAAGTCCAACAGGCTTCTAACCCTCTTATTAAGCTAACAAGGGGTCTATAGGCTTCTCTATTATCTGGTAACATAGATTTCATTTCTTTTCTCTTCGCTGTGCAAGATGGAAAATACCGTTATTCAGCTGCCTGAAGACGCTGACGGTCCCACGTTTTGTCTGATGGAACAAGCTTTCATTGCTCGTCAGAATCATCACCTTCATTTTGAAATCTCTGAAGCTTGTAGGTTTCTGTCACAACCCAACGGACATAAACGTTTAGATCACTTAAGCTTTCAATCATTTCTTGCACTGCTCATGTTCTCCTGTGTGTTTTGCAACGATCTCGTTCACAATGACACGCTCTGTCCTCTCTGATGTTACCTCCGTGAGGACTCCTGTCCCTGTTTAACATAGGCACGTTCAAGTCTCAGGGGCATTTCAGTAGCACATTTTCTTCTAACAAGAAATTCAAGACCGCACGTAGTCGACTTCTTACAAAAAAGTATTCTTTCTACGCCATCCTACTCAAGATGAACATTAGCAGAATGTACACAGACCACAATTAGTAATAGACATGGAATTTCTGTTTGTAGGGGATTTCTAGGGGTGTCTTTTGGCAACTCCGTCACTCTGACTGGGGCAGGAGGGGGGGGGGTTAACTTTCCTGTTGCATTAACACGGAATTCTGCTTGGTGGCAGTCAGCAATGCCTTACACAAGCGAGGTGACTCGCAGCCGTATTGTGGGGAGCAGGGCGCACGGTAAAACGAATTGCAAATGCTGTGCAAATGAGTAGGTCTGTTGTGCAGTATTGGATTAAACGTTTTTAGGAGCGCGGTGAAGATGGATTAAAGACGCGTCCAAAATCGGGAAAGTCAAGAAAAACAACGGCGGAAGTCGTTTTTTTTTTTTTTTTTTTTTTAACAGTACCGGAGCCTGATCAGGACTCCGGCGCTGTATTCCTATTTTACATTTCCCCCCCCCGTAGGTTTTACTGTTTCATTACTGGTTTTACTGGTCCTTTACAAACACATTGCACAAACATATGACAACCATACCCAAGGCGGGAATCGAACCCACGAAGCACCAAAGCGAGCGCGGCCATATTAAGATTACAAATGTAAGCAGAGATGTACCATTTAAACCCTCAACAAGATTGCGCCGCGATCTGATGGAGAATAGAACTGTGAAGGAGGCAATAATCAGTATTGTTCGTGAATCTCCAAACCCAAAATCCCATACTTATGCGGCCACTTCTTTTCTTGGAAACTACGTGTTCTGGAACACAGCGAGAATTGTCTGGTCACCACAAATACATTCGCTCATCCCTTTTCATCTGAGAAAATCACTAGCTGCCAAAATCTGTCTGGTGTGGCCAAGTATTCAGGTGCAAACCCCATTCGACTGTTGCGGTGTTGTTCAGTCCAAGTCTATTTTCTTTGCTGCCTTTCGATGGTGAATGGTAGCTTCTTGGAGACGACTTCTCTCCGTAGAAGGGAGCAAGATAGCTTCAGATCGCGCCGCAGTTTTGTAGACGGTTTAAATGTGGCATCCCTGCTTGCATTTACAATGTTAGCATCAACTACAGCCGTTGTTTTTTTTGTTTTTTTTGGCTTTTCTGATTTTGGACACGTCTTCAATCCAGCTTCACCGCGCTTCTGGAAACGTTTAATCCAATACTGCACAACAGAATCTACTTATTTGCACAGCATTTGCAATTTGTTTTGTCGTGCGCCCACAATACGGCCGTGGATCACCTCGCTTGTGTAAGGCATTGCTGACTGTCACCAAGCGCAATAGAAAAAGTATGCAATTACAATTTACTACAAGAGTAAGCTACAACCCTTCCTCCTTCCCCAATTAGAGCGACCAACGGATATCAGAACACACGCCCTATAAAGCCGCTACAGACAATCAGAAAATCGATGTCTATTACTATTTGTGTTCTGTGTACTTGTTACTTTGTACCTTATAAGTAGAAAGGAATTAAAAGGAAGAAAGCGATAGCCAATTTTTTGAAAATCTATCGGTATGCGATTGCCATTGAAATTGGCTTCTTTGATTGGCCGGGAGTAGAACAAAAGAAAAACGGACACTTACTGTCTGACAAAATTAGACGTTTTTAAAAGTGAAGCCAATAACAAGGGGTATCAGTCAACTCTTCAGCAAAAATGCATATGACAAAGTGTGTGCTTTAACGATATCCACGTGTTGTGTGCAGCAAATTTTGCCCATCTCTTACGGTTTAACCGTTATGCAACATTTTGCAAAAACCAACCAGAATGAAGTGCTGTTCAGAGGCTATTTCCAGAAAATTCAAAATAAATATTTTATTTGTGTTGCGAATAACTTTAAAGATTTTTATGAAATACCGTATATTAGAGTCATTTTTGAGAAAAACAAAGTTTTCAAACATTTTTCCACATGAAGGGTAGTTTGGGGTGGGGGGATTTTCTTTAAAATCTTCGTGTCCCATCGGAAGATGGCAAATGTATACGAAGTTTGGTGTTTAACGGTCTTATAGTTATTGAGCTCTGTTTGTTCAGAGAACACACACAGATTTCTTTCTAAAAATGCTTTTTTTGTATTCAGGGTGTCTCAAAACATACATTTGCGGTGAAATCTCGATATTGAATTTTTGAGTGCAATACGATACCTTCTCTATACACTATGTACATACATAGTACGTGTAGAGAAAGTGGTCACATGATAGAAGCTAATGACGTCACAACAGACTACGGTCATTTCTGTTACCTTGTTGGAGTATGAATTTGATTGCACACGAATATTGGTAGGATCGTCGTTACGTTGTGTCGAGGTGTATCTTTCACACCAATCCCCAGCACTGTCTCCATTTTTGCTTCGCACTCTGTGAAGCATTGTGTTTTAACAAGTGATTGGTCCACCGTCATAATTCTAACACAATATTTCATCTCCCGGACCTTACATTCAATTGTTTCGCTGTAAAGTCGAGATGTGCCAGGGGGGCCTGACTGCCCCGTAATTGATATGTGCAGATGTCCCTTGATACGTTAAAGACATGTATGACTCAAAGTTTGAAATTGCTAACTTTTTGAAATTTATACCACAGGTGTAGTACAATGCAAACAAGTTACAGTGAAAATTTCATCCATTTTGCTCTGATGGTTAGGAGGATATGGTCAAATTTGTTTATGTTTTGTCACGCCACTAAAAAGGCCCCTTGCGACAAAAAAAATAAATAAAAGTTATGGTCTAATACCTAAACCTTTGGTTCAAAATACATCTACTTTTTGAAGTTGCCCTAGATTTCTGTGTGTTTCCTTTGATTTAGGCTCCAACAATTTTTAAAGTTATGAAAGTGCCTTTTTTTATTCATAAAATATAATTGTTATGTTTGAACATTGAAAACATGCTTAAATACATAAGACAGTTAAACCGAGGTCATTTCTTATTCACTGTACCTCTGTGAGCATGTACTGCATATTTTATTTGTATAACAGAAAAACTGCTCCGCAAGGAGCATTTTACAGGAAGAAAAATGCTAAAAATATAAATATCGTGAAAACAAGGAAAGATTTGAACGCATGGTTCACATTAAAATCCACCAGGTTGGTAGACTGGACCCTCAGCTCCTCCGCTGTTGCCTTTTCTGTTCTTTTCGTCTTGAATTTCTGTTTTTCTTCTTCTTCACAGCTTCGTTCATTACTTTGCATAAACTCGACAAACTGTAGTTTTTCTGTTCGAGTCCAGTACAGCTTCACCTCTAATGCTTTGCTGTACCTCCAGGTAGGGCGTTTAAAAATGGTGCCTTGTGGCAAATTATACATTTTTGATAATCTGAAATGTTTAAATTGTTTTACGGAATTAGAATAAATTGTGATTTTCCATGAAATTTCAGTCATACATACCCTTAAAAGAGTTACAGAACTCAATGGGACCAATGCGGCACTGGGCGAGAGTGACCTTCATTTTACCCCTCACAATGAGCCGACCCGCTCACAGTCTCCGCTAATAGCAGACTGTACTCGCTAGTACTTCACTGGCAGGTTTTAACTCGAGTTGTGCAACCCTTTTAACGCACCAAGAATATCGGACCACCTGGTATTTCAAAAGCAATGTGGCTCAGGGAACGTTCGACATTGTCATTCCAAAAAACAGGCAAGTCTAGTAGGAGATATTGATTTAGGAACGGTATCAGGCCAAGAATCGAAGCAGCGCATTTGTAGGCAAACCAGAAGTCGCCATGTGTTTGTGCACGCTTCTCAATACTAGTTATCTTCTAGAGAACATGACTGAAAATGAAAGGCAGAAATTAGACCCTGCTAACAGCGAGCAATTATCGAGTCAACCCAAACGGCCAATGAGAGCAGAAAGGAAAACGTTTTCGACATTCAAGTTTTAACGAGAACGTAGCATGAGGTTTGCAAAATGCCAGCCTCATTTCCGTTCCTAAATAAGGTCCTCGCTTTGTTCAATTCCAAGAATTCTGCTTTAGCGTTATCTTCTTCGCCATTGTTGTGCTGTTGCTATTCGTTCAGAATGCCAAACTACAAGTAACGATAAACACTAAATTATTTAGCACCAAAATATTTTGCAATTGCATCTTTGCCAAACTCCTTGCATGTCAAAATGCCCACTGCACAATCTATGTTCAGTTGATCTCAAGGTCGCGGCCCAGCCAGGTTCTTCTTAGTGCAATGATGTTAAACAACTTCTGCGTTACAAAATTCAGGCACACCGGCGCCTCTAATACGACCCTGCTAGAGGACAGCGTGGTTAATTTCTTTTTGCATAATCTACACTAATTTTATAAAAATAGAACCTTTGGTTGCGTGGGTGGGTAGCTAACTAGCTAGGCATGGGTATGTATAGTAGTGGCATTTTTTTGCTTTCTCTGCACTACTATGTACACAGTGTATAGAGAGGATTGCAACCAAAAACTTCAATACCGAGATTTCACCGGAAATACATACTTTGGTATCCCCTGAGTCCAATAAAGCAATTTTAGAAAAAGGCCCGTGTGTGGATGTGTATGTGCGTGTTTGCCTGTGGACAACATAATCCAAAACTAAAGTACCGTTAAACACCAAACTTGCTATTTAAGTTTATTGTTTTTCAAGGATGTGAAACGAAGATATTCAAGAAAATCCCTCCATCCCTTTACATGGAAACATTTTTGAAAATGTTTTTCTCAAAAATGGCTCTAACGGTTTCAATTAAATAGCTTATATTATACATAGTCACATCACAAATAAGATGTATATCTTGAAATTTCCGGAAATAGCTTCTGAAGACTGTTTCTTCTGGATATACTTGTTTTTACTGTAAGAAGTAGAAAAAAGCTTAGGAGACCGGAAATGGTGATCTCCTTAAAACACACAATTTATTTCATATGGATTTTTGTGGTAGAGTTGACCATTTGCAAGATATTCCTTGTTATTGATTTCAATTATAAAATCCTTTTCTCAGACAGGAAGTGCCGGTTTGTCTTTTGTTCTACTCCTGGTCAAGGATACAATGACAATCACATAACGATAGCTTTATTTGCCTAGTGTGTTTCCTTAGTTACATTCTACTAGTGCTTATCTCGACATGGTGTAGAAAGAAGAATAGCTACTTTCTTGTCGAACAGTCAGAGAAAGGCATGCGAGTGTAACTGATATTTTTCTTAAATTTGTATATTGCATTCAATTCTGATGAGCATGTTTCTTATCTAATGAATTATAGCCAGGAAGCATAACTATAGCACATTTTAATGTAAAAGTGCTCGTACTAGGCACTGCATATACACGTACTATATAAGCATAAGGTAGGTGGAGTATTCCACCCAAATATTCAAAACCACCATTTCAACAGAAATACATGTTTTGAGGGTCCCTAAATATCATGCATAATTTTAGTAGAAGGTCAAAGTGTGTACAAAATAACTTCAAAAAACAAACTTTTATATACTTTTAGTATCTTCCAAGGATGCGATAGGAGCATTTTCAGAAATATCCCCACACCCCAAACTAGTCTTTATATGGAATAGTTTCCGAAATGTTTGATTATCTAAAAACTACCTCTAAGGATTTTGGTTAATATATCCTATATTATTATGTTTGCTTGGGAAGTGAAATATACATCCTGAATTTCTTAGGAAAAAACCTTGAAGTCCTCTTCATTGTGAAAGACTTTTGCGTAACTAGTACACAAAAACCTTACTGCAAAAAAAATGTACATCTGGTTAAATCACACAAATTATGTCATACACATGAATGAACGGAATTTCAACGACAATCGCACAGCGGCAGCTTTTAAAATATTTCATTTTTGCTTTAGCCAGGATGCAATAGCTTGAATTAAAAATATTTTTATGAAGCCTCGGTGAGGTATCTATTTTTATTGGAAGATAGCAATGGAATGAAGGAGAGTAAACTAATATCTAGACCTATTCATGCTCCTATTCATGAATTGACACACAGTGAAATTAATGCACCTCTAATCAAGGTTCTTAAAAAAGAGGATTTTTGCATTCCTTTACTTCCATTCTACTTATAAGGAACCAAGGAATAGGACTATTTTTAGCAATGTTTATGTTAATTATAATGATGTAGATAAAATAATACTACATGGGTAGAGTCTGACTGAAAAATTCAATGTCCTTCTGGGATTTGAAGCACGGATCTCCCGGTTCCTAGCCAGTGGTCTACCACTCAACTAAAACGATAGCTAATTCTTTCAAAAGCTGTCACTATGCGATTATTATGAAAATTTCGTTGTCTTTTCATCCCAGGAGTAAAACAGAGAGATGAAGAACTCCCGTTTGACAAAGGTTTAAATATTTTAAAATTGAAACCAATAATAGGAAATATCTCAGAAATGGTTAGTTCTACAAAAAACTATGGAAAATAAATTGTGTGTTTGAACGTGATGTATATTTTTGTGGTTTTACATGTTATGTAAAAGTTATCCAGAGGCCATTCGAGATATAGAAAATACAAATATAGAAATGTCGCAAAATGTTCCATGTAAAAGGTGTCTGGGTTTCGTGCCACATTCTTTACCAAGTTAAGTATTCAGCCGACTTTCGTTATAGAAATACGCTGCGCAAATACACAATACTTTCTCTACCTACTATATGCATAATGGGTAGAGAAAGCAAATATGCATAAGTTTTCACCAAGTTCCCTTAACAGATGAACTATTTTACCATCCAAAATTTTAAAGAACAAGCGTTCTGGATACCAGATTTTGCGTAACCATTGTGCGCACTTTAGTTCCACTATGAAGTAAGGTATAATTTACTGGGGTAATTCAGTAGACTGAACGTATATATTTAATACAAAAAGTGGACGAATAATGTGCAACGCTCATAGTAAACGTAATGCAATTGTTTGGTAAAAAAAACTAAGTTCCTGGAGCAACTGCCCACAAGGGGCCAGGCCCTGCCGCCCGGCCGCTGCGTCCCCCATCTCAGCCCGCGACATACGTCATTGATGGGGTGCAGTATTGAAGGGTGAGACGTGGTCAGCGCCTCGAGTTCCTCCCGGCCGGTTAATGCGGTCCTCTCAAACTGGAGCCATCAAGTAGCTTCTCAATTGGCCTCCCCCCCTGGCATCTCACGAGGTTCAGTGAACCCCGGACCAGGTCCCCCGGCGGGGTAAATTCTGTACTGGGAATCGAACCCATGTCCCCGCTTAGCAAGCAACCGCTACCAAAATACTAAGGAGATTCTTTCATAGACTGAACATTTTAACATAACTTGTTTTTTTGTTGTTAATATTATTAATGTATAGTCACAGAACTCAGTGTTGTTGTTTTTTACAACCACAATATTAGAATAACAAAATACAAACTTTATATAAGAACAATAATGGAACAACAACTATTTCTAAAACATACATAGAACATTACTTAGGAAATTAACAATATCATTACAAAATCACTAAGGAATACACAGTTAGGTGTTACAGTTTAAATTGATTTATGCAAAGCAATAACAAACAGTATTATGAGAGAACTTTGGATTACTCAGAGCTGTGGTAGTTCCTGATATTGTGTGTTTCTGTCTAAATGTGCTGTATATGGTACATTCTGCAAGGATGTGGTTTACTGTTAGAGGTATTTACAGGTGCTGCATTCTGGTGACTCTTCTTTGGATATTCGATAGGAGCGCGTTAAGTTCGTGTGTCTAATTCTTAATCTTGTCATTGCAACTTGAATTATTTTCTGTAGCTTATGTATGGTTGGCATGTAATGGTGGTACACATTGTAATGTGTGGTCCAAAGGTTTTTAATCTGTTTATTTATGGATGTCAGTAAATCTGTGCGAGGAGTATTGGTGTTTTGTTTGCAAGGTCTGCCAGTTCATTACCAGTTATGTGACAGTATGAAGGTATACAATTTCATTTCCCTTTTGTTTCAAAGAATGGCTCAGGATCTGAATATCTTGTAGTATATCTGTTGTCCATGGGTCACTAATTACTTGTATGGAACTGAGGGAGTTAGTTAGAATAATGAAATGTTGGTGTTCCATATTTTTAATATTCCGCATTGCCTGATAGATTGCATAAAGTTCACGTGTGCAAATGGGACATAAATTAAGCAGTTAGTACGACAAAACGTTATCATTGATCAGTACTGTGCATCCACTACCTTCAGTTGTTTTGGATCTATCTGTGTACGTTGATGTGTAATTGTGAATTTACTTTTGATTTCATTGTACATGTGTTTAAATATCACTTGAATAGTTTCTCTTTTTTTTGTGTTTCTGTAGATCTAGTTTTATGACAGGTTTTGATAGTGACCAAAATGGTAAACTATTAATATGCCTCGGTTTTCCAGAGTAAATGGGGAAATTAAGCTCTTTACAATAGTCTTAAATGTCGGATCTGATTGGCTCTATTTTCAGGATATTTATTATAATATCTGTTGAAGAAAATATCTATATTTAAATGTTATACCATCAACGGACAGAGCTTTACAACAAACATGAAGATACATCATTTTAACACCAAGCAAAAGAGAAATATCCATCATCCTAATGTAAAACTCTCTTGCTTCCTCAAAGGTATATACTATGAAATAATTAAAATATCCAGAAATCTCAAGGAAAGCATTAGCATTATCATCTTTTTAAAGTTTCTCTTAACAGTACCTTTGTGATGTATCATTTTATTCTGTAGAAGAATACTCAAATCAATAATCAGCCTAATTTTTTCTTGTACCGCCAGCATTAAGTGAAGTGACACATGCTGTTAAAGCCAACTGAAATGATTTTATGTTTAATATATATACATATTATTTTTAGAACAAATATCAGTATCAAATTTTGACATTCTTTACTTACAACTAAGGATGTAAAGAATGTCACTGCACAAAGTTGTAGAGCTCGTTAAACCCCACAATTTATGTTGTATACAATAGTTTTGTAGAGTTAACGTTTCTGAGATATTCCTTGTTATTTGTTACAATTTTAAAATACTTGAGGTTTTCTCATACAGCAACTTGTCAAGTACTGTTCATGCAAAGAGAACGAATTTCAATCACCTTTTAATCACCATTGAAAAGATTTGACTATCACTTTAGCCTAAAGTGTTCCCTAATTTCCCTTTTATTTTTAAGGAACGAAGTAATGAGACTTTATGCTAACGTTTTTTTTGGATTGGCATGAGGTAGAGTAAACTTTAAGAAGAAATTGTTACAGAGATATAGAGAAAGTCACTTGAATGGAAAATATCAGAATTTAACGAAAACTTTTATTATTTGTGTATGTGTGCGTGTGCGTGCGCGTGCCCGTGTGCGTGTGCGTGCGGATGCGCGTGTACGTGCGCGTGTGCGAGCGCGTGTGCGTGTGTTGGTGGGTCGGTCGGTTGGCTGAAAAGCAAACATAGTATTTATGTTGAGCATCATAAGAGTTTCAAGAAAACTCCTCAATTTTATATACTTTACTCTCAATTAAAATGTCTATCGATTTTTGATTGAAATGATATGTACAATGTGTTTTCATGAAACATTGAAATCCAGCCTCTAAATTGTGCTGGAAGTACCCTGTGACCTCTGTTGCATTCTGATTGAATTTCGCACCGTAAGAGTTAAGAAATATCTTACTTCACAAACAACAAAAGGATGATCTCGTGAAAAGACAATGCATGTCAAATACACTTTTTTGAGGGGTAAACTCTTTTTCAGATTTTTCTTTTCATTTATTTGAATTTTCCAAATATCACAGATGCATCAGCCTAATAAAAGAGTTGGTAGCACAAATAGAGCTGGGTGGAGTAGCAAGTAAGGGAAAGATTGTGGAAAGGGATTTGAAATTTTGGTATAGATATTGAACTTGGAAGGAACGAATTTGTTAAAACAGTGCTTAGTGTATCAAGAGAAACGTTTACAGAACAAAGGATGGGTAGGCTGCCTCAGAAATATCTTGGAAAGTAGTGGATTAGGGGAAATGTGAAGAAGAGAAATTAATGTGAATCATTTCTGGAAATCAGCAAGGAAAAGATTTGAGGATATAGAAATACAAAAAGTATTTGGTGGGATAGCTGAAAAGGGATTTTTAGTTTTTTATGTACCAATGAAGATTCATTGGGGAAGGGAAAAGTACATAGACGTGACAAATAAAGGGGAGCGAGAAGGTATTGTATGGCTGAAACAAGAGTATGGAGGTTAAAAGTTTAAGAAAAGTATTTCACAAAATGAATGTCCTATATGTGGCTGAAATGAAGACATGGAACATATATTGTTTAAATGTAAAGGGCCTGAAGTTTGGACAATTGTTATATGATGTGAAAAATAAATGGTTATTGACAGTCAACATGATGTAATAAACGAGAATTAAGAAAGTATTGTAAAATAAAAGAGCGAGTGAAAGCAATCATGTGAGTGCAACACTACAATGGTTTTCTATTCTCTATGTTAAGCGATAGCTTGTTTGCCGCGCGGTGTACCATTTGTGCTTTATGTGGTATTTCAGTTTCAAATAGAAGTTACTATTTAGTCAACTTCTTTGCACATTTGCAGCTGGAATCAGACATCACCTTCCTGCAACCCCTGCAGCCATTTCGACTCCAAATAAAGTGGATAGTCATTAGGTGGAGCAGGTTAACGTCTACGCCACCAAACAACAGCTTCAAGGAGCCACAGATTATTATAATGGGTGGACGCAGACCCCGAGAACCAATCTCGCTAAACCAGGTAAGTCTTCATTTCCGACCACTTGTGACTCTCACACTTCAGACCAATGCCAGCGATGGTTTGCAAACTCCCTTTGGTTATTCATCATTTTCTGCAACTGTAACCAAAACGCTCATTTTTATTTTCTCTAACACGTGCACATTATGTACATAGTAGGTTGAGAAGGTATTAAATTCAACCCAAATTTCGATATCGAGATTTCATCGAATATATATATATATATTGAGAACCCTGAATCCCAAAAGGTATTTTAGAGGTCAGTGTGTGTGTGTGTGTGTGTGTGTGTGTGTGTGTGTGTGTGTGTGTGTGTGTGTGTGTGGACAGCATAACTCAAAAACTAAATGACCATTAAATACCAAACTTGTCATTTAAATTTAGTATCTCCCAAGAATACATGTACATTTTCAAGAAAATTCCCCAATCCTAAACTATCATTTACATAGCTTTTTTATTCTCTCAAAAACACCTCTAACGATTTTCATTAAATACCGTGTATGAAAGATATTTGCATGGCGAATAAAATGTATATCTGGAGTTTCTTCGGCATAGCCACTGAGGTCATTTTCATTCTACATAACTGGTAAACCGTAAGAGATGCACAAAATCTTACTACAAAAAAATGTAGAGTTTGTCGAAGCACACGATTTCATCTACATTTTTGCTGTAGAGCTAACCGTTGCCAAGATATTTCTTATCGTTGGTTTCAATGTTAAAATACTTTTCACAACACGATGTATTCCTAGTTTCTTTGCCTTTACTCGTGAATGTGGAAAGAAGCGAATTTAAATGTCAATGACAGCCTTTAAAATATGTTACTATCGCTTTATTATGGTGTATTGCCTTACTTATAAGGAATCAAGGGCAGTCGATATGCCCCATCTTTCCAATGTTAAAGTTTGACCCATTATCTCAGCAACATTTAACATAACGAACTAAATTTTCCAAGGTATATTGTTTTACTGCTGATTGATGAAAAATAGAATACTTCTGTTCCTTAGAAGAAAAGGTATGATCTTTTTAATAAAGATCTTAAAATTGTATTGAAAAATGATGATTTATAGTTTAAAAAATAATCGATATACCCAAAAACATTTTAAAATAAAGCCTATTTAAATGCAAATTTCTGGTAATATTTTCAGCCCTTAGTATCAAATAGTTTGAGATAATGGGGAATTTCTACAGAAAATTTTACATCTTCAGAAACTGTTTTCACATAACATTAAAAAACAATGTAACCTAACTTTCGAAACACAATTTCGCAGTACTTCAAAACACTCAAATGAAGGAAACATGAGCAAGATGCCAATCCTAAAAGCTAAAATAAAACTTTTCGATCAAATGAAAATCTCTTCTCTAACACTAATATTTACAAAGTTATTGATGTTTTACCAAGTAAGTGTACTAAGATGTTCTGATACCTATTATTCAGATTATTTCAACAATATTTTAAATCTCTTTCCAAGTAGCGCACCTCCATGAAAGTTACACCCAAATGAGCGGGAGATTAGAAAGATACATATGAAATTAAAACATGAAAATGAAAACAAATATGAAAACCCCATTTCGTCTCCCCTAAAGTAATGCGATAATTCTGTTAATGCTTATATCGATTAATATAGAGTAGAAACATCATGAATATTTTGTAAGAACTTTGTTTCCAGAATGGGTAGAGATTTTCTCCATAAATATTTGTATAATACTTTTGATGCCCCGTCTTCTCCGTGATGACTTATCAGTAATTTATGGAATCCAGCCTTATTCTTAGTTCATAATCATTTCAGATTATTCAATTACCCTTAGGGGGAAATTCAAATATAACAATAAAAATTTAAATTTTGATGTATTCTTTTCCATTTTGGTTTCTCATGCTTAAATTACATATTCCCAAAATTTTATTTAGAAATTCCATTAAAAATGGCTAAACTTACATAGAACGTTCCAGCTTCCTACCCACTTAGCCACAGATATAAGGAGGATTAAATGCTGAACGAATTCTTGTTTAATTTTATTGCAAACTGCAACTCACATGTATCATTTTACTCTGAAAAATTATCCAAACATCATAGTGCTGTCGTGAAAAGTAAGCAAATTGTTTGTTTCTTGTAATATACACGAGTTTAATTCACATCTCCCCTTAATATAAAATTTTAAGGAAACGTCTTACAGCTAAATACATTTCCGTTTTGCAATTAGTAACGCAATTGTGGCACTTGGCTCTGTAGCAAATTATTATTAATAAATCTATTCTCCTACCCACTTCATGCTAATCTTATTACCTGGCTGCTTGTAAGTAGAAGGGAATACGCTAGACTAAACGTGGTTGCTATGGGATTGAAATCCGTTTCTTTGCGTGGCCAGGAGTTGACAACTTCCCGTATGAGTAAATGTTAACATTTTCAAACTGAAACCAGGAAAAAAGTATATAACAAACTCTGTGTTTTAAGTAACTCCACACTTTTTGCGTAGTATTTTTTGTTTATCTCTTACGGTTTACCAAGTAAACAAAATACACAGAATAAAGAGGTCTTCAGATGCTATTCCCAAAAAATTCATTTTATTTGCCATTTTAATATCTTAAATATAAGATATTTAATCAAAATCGTTAGCCATTTTTGAAAAAATCAAAATGTTCTAAAAGTTTTCCATGTAGTAGTAGTTGGGTGGTGGGTAACTCATTCAAAATCTTCGTGTCGTATCCTTAGAAGATACTGAACTTTAATATAAAGTTGCGCATTTAATGGACTTTTCGAGTTTGAGTTATGCTGCATACAGGCACGCACACAGACAGCACACGAACCTTTTTCTAAAAATGCCTTTTTTTAATTCAGGAAATTCCAAAACATTTCGGTATTGAATTTTTGGGTGCAATACAATACCTTCTCTATAAATTATGTACATAGCATGAGTAGAGAAAGTAAAGATTGGAGGTTTTGTTATTTTCCTCTAGAAGCTCAGCCCCAGTGTCCACAAAATCATTATTTCCCAAAAGCGATAAACATGAGTGCATGGAATTATTTATAAGCTATTTGTAACTGAGGTACAGCAAGGTTTAGGAATTTCATGTGAGATTCACTTTTATTGTAAATTATTTTCCTTCAAAAATATTTCTGAATAATCTTTGATAATTAAGTCGATGTTTGTGCGAAATTTGATCCAAATTGTGAACGATTAATACGATTAATTTTTCCCATAGTGACATGAATCCTGAACTTTAGGACAGTGTGTTGTTTTTACCATTTTAACTACTAATTAATTGAAGATATAAATGGATAAGCGCAAACTTATTATTAATAGGCACTCTTAATTTTAAATCTTATTTTCACAAAAACGTATTTTCAAAATTTTTCCGTACTCACAATGTTCCACAGGAAGTAAATTTTTGCTAATTAGTTTCATAATCTTTACACTGAAGCGGCGCCATGGTTGAGTGGTTAGACCGCTCGCCTCCCACCCAGGCGGCGCGGGTTTGATGCCAAGCACCCGCATGTGGGATTTGTGGTGGACGAAGCGGCATCTAGGCAGCTTTGCTCTGGGTCACTCATTCATAACCTTTCCTGTCATCCAATTCACTTGTGTTTCATATCATCCACATCCTCACGCTCATATATGGCTACGGACCTGGTTCTCCGTTCTGTGGTTCTTTGCCGTTGGTTCCCCCTCTGACCCCTAGGCATCCGCTTGAAAGTCCTAGGGCGGTGTTAGTCCTGCATACGGGGAGGGTAAGCCGACAGGCTCCTAACCCCTAGGCATCCACTTGTAAGTCCTAGGGGGTTGTTATTCCTAAATACGGGGAGGGTAAGCTGACAGGCTCCTAACCCCTAGGCATCCACTTGTAGGTCCTAGGGGGTTGTTAGTCCTAAATACGGGAAGGGTAAGCTGACAGGCTCCTAACCCCTAGGCATCCGCTTGTAAGTTCTATGGGAGTGTTATTCCTAAATACGGGGAGGGTAAGCTCACAGGCTCCTAATCCCTAGGCATCCGCTTGTAAGTTCTATGGGGGTGTTATTCCTAAATACGGGGAGGGTAAGCTCACAGGCTCCTAACCCCTAGGCATCTGCTTGTAAGTCCTAGGGGGTTGTTATTCCTAAATACGGGGAGGGTAAGCTCACAGGCTCCTAACCCCTAGGCATCCCCTTGTAGGTCCTAGGGGGTTGTTATTCCTAAATACGGGGAGGGTAAGCTCACAGGCTCCTAACCCCTAGGCATCCGCTTGTAAGTTCTATGGGGGTGTTATTCCTAAATACGGGGAGGGTAAGCTGATTACAAAGAATATTTTTATACAACCTCTCAAATGTACATTAAAGAAAATTAGGATATATATGTTTTCGAAATTATGCTCCAATCTTGAAAAATAAAAAAATGTGGACTTGGAGAGTACGAAAAGTATTACTTTTTTACAATAACTAGGATTAATATAAAACAATATAACACGAGCGATCTATTTGCATGCTCATTGACTGTAAACGTTTAATTTTTATGTGAATATTTCTAAATAACGCACGTGGCTCATTATTGTTAGAATAATGAATCTTGACAGTAAAATGTTTTTACATAGATAACCATAAGGTAGATTATTACTATTATTGTATAAAATGAACTTGAATAAAATATCTTACATACAATGGGTTTTCAAATCTCCCCTTAAGCAGTTTCAATTTATTCCTTCACGAGGGTTTTGAGGGTAATAAGCATTAAACATTTCAGACGTAGAGCTTCATTACTGCACTAATAGTAATGTATTATGTGGATATTACTAATTACAATGAATAATGTATTGTTATATTGTATAACTCATAATGTATTAATATATAATAATTAATAATGAATTCATTTTTAAACATTTGACTGACGCTCTATTACTATACAATATATAACCGAATCATCTAACATTTATTCGGCAAATATTTCGGAAATGGAAACTGCTATTGATGTGCGGGCTTCACAGAATTAATTGGAGTCACGGGAACCGTATTTGAAAACCACACACATATTATAATAATACTTAGAACGTGTATTTTCATAAAGAACATGCATTTTTGAATTTAGCAATGGCTATTGTCATCAACAAGGACGATCTCCAGTTGGCGATATTGCGATTCTAGTTCGGTTGATTACTGAGACAATTAATCTCACAGGGAGTTGCAGCAAAAGAATTTGTCGGCCCTCCTTTCGAATATGTGACGCGGGATTTTCAGAAGCTTAACTTTTATCCCTTATTTCGATCCAGTTCATTTACACACATCTAACCTGACGTAACCTAACCTCTACGAAATCTCGAAACTTGTCGCTCGAAGAGGCTCGCTTAAACCTCCACTCGCCTCATTTTCGTTTAACACAAAAAAAAAAAAAAAAAAAAAAAAAAACAACTTATAAATACAAGAAAATTCCGCTTCACCGGTCACTTATCTTAAACACAAGAAAATCCCACATCACATATCAGAAACACAAGAAAATCCCGCGTCACATGTCAGAAACATGAAAATTCCGCGTCACATATTAGAAACACAAGAAAATCCCGCGTCACTTGTCAGGAACACAAGAAAATCCCACGTCACATGTTGGAAACACAAGAAAATCCCGCATCACATATTGAATACACAAGAAAATCCCGCGACACATATTGAATACACAAGAAAATCCCGCATCAAAGATTGGAAACTCAAGAAAATCCCGCATCACATATTGAATACACAAGAAAATCCCGCGACACATATTGGATACACAAGAAAATCCCGCGTCACATATCAGAAACACAAGAAAATCCCGCGTCAAAGATTAGGAACACAAGAAAATCCCGCGTCACATGTTGGAAACATAAGAAAATCCCGCGATATATGTTGGAAACACAAGAATATCCCGCGACACATGTTGGAAACACAAGAAAATCCCGCGACACATGTTGGAAACACAACAAAATCCCGCGACACGTATTGGTAACACAGGAAAATTCCGCGCCACATATTGGAAACAAGAAAATCCCGCGTCACATATTGGAAACAAGAAAATCCCGCGTCTCATATTGGAAACATAACAAAATTACGCGTCACATTTTGGAAACACAAGAAAATTACGCGTCACATAGAGGAAACAAGAAAATCCCGCGTCACACACAGGAAACACAAACAAATCAAGCGATACATGTTGGAAACACAACTAAATCGCGCGTCACATATTGGAAACAGGAAAATCCCGCGTCACATACTGGAAACACAAACAAATCCCGCGTCACATATTGGAAACAGGAAAATCCCTCGTCACCCGCGCCACACATTGGAAACAGGAAAATCCCGCGTCACATACTGGAAACACAAACAAATCCCGCGTCACATTTTGGAATCAGGAAAATCCCTCGTCACCCGCGCCACACATTGGAAACAGGAAAATCCCGCGTCACATACTGGAAACACAAACAAATCCCGCGTCACATATTGGAAACAGGAAAATCCCGCGTCACATACTGGAAACACAAACAAATCAAGCGATACATGCTGGAAACATAACAAAGTCGCGCGTCACATTTTGGAAACAGGAAAATCCCTCGTCACCCGCGCCACACATTGGAAACACAAGAAAATCGCGCGTCACATAGGTATGGAGAAGGAAGGTCTCCAAGTTTCTGTAATACCCTTGTGAGATCAGCGTCTCGCAGCCATATTTTCTCAGTAACCAACAGGAAAGGCTCAATCTAAAACTGCACTAGAATCTGCAATCTCGCCTCAAGCTGAAATGTGGCAACGTCATATCCCGTCCAATCTGCTGAGCAACGTTAGTCGTGTTTCAGTGCAAGGGGCTCTCCTCGGTTGTGTATTTTTGGCAATTTTTCTATTTTTTCATGTCTGTTGCAATATAAATGTTACATAAACATATGTGCAGTGCTCGGGAGCGTAAGAAATCTTGGTATCAATAAAAACTCACAGATATACAGGCTGGATCATTTAACTTGAGATCTTTATATACGAGTTAGGGAAAGTAAAAGCACACGACACATTTTTACTTTCTCTAACCCGTATGTACATATAATGTACACAGTGGCTAGAGAAACTATTTTAATCCACCCAGAAATTCGATGCCGAGATTTTGCCGGAAATACCAGCTTTTAAAAGATCTGACTATCGCTTTAGTAGAATGTATTCGCATATTTCCCCTCTACTTACAATGAAGCAAGTAATACGAATGATGTAGATAACATGATTCTTTGTAAAAATAGTTTGTGTTTGGAACAGCTAGATTAAGTTATATGAATGAAACACATAATATTTTTCATGCCATACGGTTAATAAGCTATAGACGGAAAATGATTTTGAAAGAACAGTTAAGTGCCGGTGATGAGATAATTAATTGATCTAGGTATGACCGAAATACTCGTAGATGACCGCTTACAAGAAGGTAGTTTACGAACTTTGTAAACAAAACAATCATGACGTTTCTCCACAAAGTACTACAATTGTCTGGTTCTCTAATTGGTACAGACACGAAAAGTATCCAAGTGAGGATTCTTGTTGAAGAATATTTTGAGGTCCCCAGAGTCCAATAAAAAGCATTTTTAGAAACAAGTCCGTAAGTGTGTGTGCAAGGTAGTTCAAAAACGAAAAGACCATTAAACACCAAACTTGGTATTTGTATGTTGTATCTTCCAAGGATTTGACGCAAAGATTTTCAGGAAAATCTCTCCAAGAAATTTTTTGAAGATTTTGTTTTTCTCAAACATGACTAACGATTCTTTTAAAATACCGAATATTACAGATATTTACATCACAAATAATATGTTTATCTTCAATATTCTGGGAACAGCCTCTAAAGACCTCTTTATTTCGGATGAGTTTTGCAAAATTTTGCATAACGTTTAAACCGTAAGGTATAGACAAAGACACATGTAGGTCTCATTGACGCACAACATATATGCCATATACGCTTTTTTTTATAGACTTGACCGTTTTCGAGATATTTCTTGTTATTGGTTTTAATTTTAAGCTGCGCTACTTTTCTCAAACTGGACCATGCAAAGCTAACCGAACTTTAATTGCTTTATATATCGGTGAGCACTTAAAAGAATTGACTATTGCATTAGCCTTGTCTATTCTCTCATTTCCCTTCTACTTACAAGGAAGTAAGTAACAGAATCAATTTTGCTAATGTTTATCTCAATTAGCATGAATTAGATAAAAGAATAATCATTTGTAAGGATAGTTTGTATATCGAATAGCTATAAAGAACCATGTGAATGGAGCATATAAGATTTTTATATATTTGTTTCTTATATATTTTTATAGAGTTAAACATTTTCAAGATATTCCCTGTTATTGGTTTAGTTTCTAAAATACTCAAACCTTTCTCAAAGATGAGGTTCTCACCCATTTCATGCTTTACCCCTGTCTCTTGAAAAAAGAACCGAATTTCAACGTCAATTGGACAGTGACGATCTTAGCGCAGTGCATTCCTTTATTTATTACAATGAAGCAATTAATAAGATCATACTTTCTCTACACACACTATGCACTTAGGGTATAGAGAAGGTATTGTATTCCACCCAAAAATCGATACCGGGATTTCACCGAGATATGTTTTGAGACCCGCTGAATTCCCCACCCCCCAAAAAAAATCATTTTTAAAAATATGTGCGAGTGTGTGTGTGTGTGGAGGGGGTGAGTTAGCATAACTCAAAAACGAAAAATCCGTTAAAATACAAAACTAGATATTTCAGTTCAGTATCTTCCAAGAAAGCAACACGAGAATTTTCAAGAAAATCCACCACCTGATACTTGGTTTTACATGCAAAAATGTTCAATTTGTTTTTTATTTTCTCAACAATGGTTCAAACGATTTTGATTAAAATATCATATAGTAAAGATATTAATCTCACAAATAAAAACTGTATATTGAATTTTATGGTAATAACCTCTGAAGACATCTTTATTCTGGATGCATTTTGCGGAGTTTTGCATAACTAATAAACCGTAAGTAGTAGACAAAAACTTAGTCAACAAAAATATAAAGCTGATTAAAACACACAATTTATGTTAAATACATTTCTTCTTGGAGTTGATCGTTTTTGAGGAATTCGTTATTGGTTTTAGTTTTAAAATATTAAATTTATCTCATACGGGAATTTGCGAACTCCTGGCCATAGAAACAAAGGAACTTCAATTACATAGCAACCAGCTTCTAAACCATTTGACTATTGCTTTAGTCTAATGTATTCCCTTATTTTACTTTATTTACAAGGAAGCAAGTAATAAGACGATTTCGGTTAATATTTTTCTTGATTAGCATGAAGGAAATAGAAGCATCAGTTTATAATAATGATTTGTTGCACAAATGCAGAGAAAGCCGTGTGAATGGAACACATTGTTTTACTAATGTTTATCTCGATTAGCTGATCACATAAAAGCGTTCGCTTTTGTAATAATACATAGTTTGTTTGACAGATGGAGATCATGTGGGTGCAATGCTTATATCTTTTGGAGCATTTCCTGTTTATTGTCAACATATTAACGAAACAATACTTACTTGACATTCAAAAATACAAACAAATTTGGTATGCGTATTAGTGTTTGAAAAAATATATATGTGCGTGCGTGTGTGTGTGTGTGTGTGGTATCAGATATAAGTCACCATTTTCTTACGCATTATCAACTGAAACTCTTATCCGTGTAACGTATGGGCCAACAGGCGACGCCTTGGCATCGGTTAGTTCCGCCTCGAAGCGCTGGTGTCGCTTTCCCGTTTAGTTCGGCTACTATGAGGGATTTTGAAGTTAGTAGTAGTTAACCTTTCGGTCATGGATCGAGATGATCTAATTGGGTGCGTACCTGGCGACTAGTTCGCCATCTTTAATTCATATGGATTGAGCGGCCTATGACCTTTTCTTGTGCACAGTATGTTGTGCTTTGTAATCAAATTTAAAGGCGGAATTTGTATTTTATTTGGATTAAAGCTAAGCATTAAGATATTTGTTAATTTTGTAATTGTAAGCATGTATAAAATTACGGAAAGTTTTTCAGCATCCGTGTATTAATATCAGAAATTTAACTGCAAACCTACACTGGAAGTGTGTCATTAAGATTTTTAAACGTCTTTTGGCTCTGTACTTATTTTTATTTTATGCAATTTACCTTTGTAATAAAGCACTTTAATCAGATTTTGTTGAAAGGTTTAAATGGAAGTCTTCCTATTAAAGCCCGTACCGGTTCAGCTTCCTTATTCATTTTAAGCAACAACATTTAATTGCACCAAATGGTTCAAGGCACCGGTGCAACAAATAGCACTTTGAGCTCTGGTGTCCCTAAAATTAATTTCGGGAATACTTAAAAGTACTTGTTGGTGTCTTTTTCAGGACGAGGGCCTCTACGTGAATACCTTCACCCTCGACATAGTGCCTCCACAGGAATTGAATGAGACCATAACATATAGGTCCGCGGCTCTGCCATGCCCCCACTACCGGCCCCGGAGAGGACAAATACCAAGGTATTACATCATCTACTCGAAGGGCGCGAGGAATGACGTCGTCTGTGTGCGGCATGTGCTCATGCCCATCCATCTGCATCCGGAGGGCCATGGTAAGTACTTGTACTGCATACCGAGATTTAACCGAAAATACATGTTCTGGGACACCCTGAATCCAAAAATAGCACTGTGTCTATGCTCAAAAACAAAAATACCGTTAAATAACAAACTTGGTAATTAAGTTTGGCACATTTCAGGGATACGACACGAAGATTTTCCAGAACATTTTCCCATCCGAACTACCCTTTACATGGAAAATTTTTCGAAAATGGCACAAACGATTTAATTAAGATATCACATGTTAAAACCATTTTCATCACAAATAAAGTGTGTATATTAAATTTTCTGGGAGTAGCGCAGACCTTCATATTTGATGTAAATAAGGTAACTTTGAGACATCAAAGAACTTTCAATCTTTGTATATCTATATAGTAGTTTGTTTAGTATCTCCCCATAAAAGCCTACTTTAATTGAAAATTGCTGAAATTTGACCTTAACATGATGTAGTGCACTCAGGATTAGACAACTAGCATCACACGATGAGGTTCAGATGCTCTGTTTGTTTCATTATGAAAACCCTGGTGCGCCTTCCCATCCCACCCGCCGTAGTCTTCCTGCTTGGTCACGTACTATACCTTCTCTACTACATGCGTAGTATGTGTAAACAGTAAAAATGTTAAATTACTTACTTTTAGTCGTATAACATGTATTTATATTTTGTACTATAAGATGATACATGTGTGTTCTAAATTTAAATAAAATGGAGCACACATGGCTTACATTATTACATAGATGCATTTACAAAACATCAACCTTTTTAGTGTAATTTTTCAAATTAAAACCCTCAGATTTTATTGACGGAAAGTTTTCATGCTGTTAATTATAATAAAATAATATTTGTAAGTTTCTTTATGCGACTTTTGTGTAATTTTTTCTTTATTTTTTAAAAATAATATTGCAAAATTTAAACTTGTTTTCAACTGTGTGTATTACTATCACTTATGAATTATAGCAGCTAGCAACATTTCCTTACATGGAATTGGAATATTATGTATAGTTATATTATGAATGTACAAAGCTTCATCAAAATCTATCATACATTTTATTAATCTCGCTACATACATTTTGAAAAATATGATTCTGGTATAACAAAAGGCAACGCTAAGTTCACATTGAATGATAAAACGCTCAAGTTTCATTATTATTTGAAACAGAAATTAGAGAATATTCTTTACAATAAATGTATTCATTAAAATGAACATGTTTTAAATATTGTAGGGTACAACAATATACTACAGTTTCAGTAAGGGTAACATCGTGCAAGGGTTGAACAGAACAAGGTTACAAAGCCTGCAGTGAAACGAGTATATTTATTAGTATGTTTAGTATCTCCCCATAAAAGATATTGTAGGGTACAACAATATACTACAGTTTCAGTAAGAGTAACATCGTGCAAGGGTTGAACAGAACTAAGGTTACAAAGCCTGCAGTGAAACGAGTATATTTATTAGTATGTTTAGTATCTCCCCATAAAAGATATTGTAGGGTACAACAATATACTACAGTTTCAATAAGAGTAACATCGTGCAAGGGTTGAACAGAACTAAGGTTACAAAGCCTGCAGTGAAACGAGTATATTTATTAGTATGTTTAGTATCTCCCCATAAAAGATATTGTAGGGTACAACAATATACTACAGTTTCAGTAAGAGTAACATCGTGCAAGGGTTGAAGGTTACAAAGCCTGCAGTGAAACGAGTATATTTTATTTTGTACAACCATCTTATGGTAAATACTGTGACAATGGCGTCCGTAGGTGAGCGCTTTCAGGCTCGCGGCAGTGAAGTTGGAATGTGATATATCGCAGTTAGAGACCTTGCGTAAACAAGGCTAGGAAGTGCGTTGCAGCTGTAACAGGAACCTTCTGGTACTCGACTCCCGGTGCTTCTCGAATGGTCTGTTTCTGGAAACTTTAAGGAAGTTCTGTGACATATTTTCACGTAAAAAAGATCACGAAGAAGTTCATTGTGTGTGTTGTGATATGTACTTAGTCGTGAGTGACTGCAGTATAATCGCGCAATGGGGCGCGAGCCACGGACGGCTTGCTGTCAAACACTGTAAACTGTTTAACGTTGAGTGAACTATTTGGAGCAGTGAATTTGAAGCTTTATATGTAAACAATTGTAGAGTCAATAAAGCCATTTGTAACCATACATTAGGTTATTTTTGCGCATAGTCTCCGTATCGGTCGCGCCACTAGTCGCGCACCTCCTGTAAAAAGCCTGTCCTTGCGTGTACAGCCATGTTGTGAAGTGTTGCACCTCCTCATCTGAAGGCGAACCGTCGGCCTTGTAGGTGTTCCTTAAAGTGAGCACACATATTGTGAAAAGTCGCTTGGAGCGAAATTTGGACTGTAGGAAGGATAGTCAATGCTATCCCAGCGAACTGCTTCAACAATGTGGTGGGCTTCTGGGCTGTATGAGGTTGGGTGTTGTCGTGAAGGAAGATGACACCCTCGGTGAGGAGTTTTGGCCATTTCCTCCATAAACTTGTACCAGCTGTCGGTGAATGTCAGCCGCGGTTCCGTGCTTTGCCCACTGAGCGGATTTCTTTGCGAGACTAGTTTTCGAAACGAGACGCCTTTTGCCTTGCAGTAGCATTAAGAATGCAGTTGGCTGAAACTCTACACACATGTCGTGTATTAGAATTACCGTACACTACGAAGTTCATTGTGAAACACGAAACAAAAAGAATATGGGCTGTGTAACCTTAGTACCAGGTCATCCCTGAAATATAAAATCATAAAAATGTAATGTTCCAAGCTTACAGAAAGGTCTATTTTAATGTTGCAGGTCCACATTGTCGTAACGAGATACTGACATTCAATGAGCTGGCCGCTTATAGAGCAGCAGAACACTACCCCATGGTGGCTGTCAAAGCATCAGTAGTTTTAGCACGAGCTGCTGAACAAGAAGTGGCTGGTTTAGTCGCTTATGGGGACAATGCAAAGAATGCTGCAGTTGATGCGCAACGAAAGAGCAACATTCCTTGCCCTGCCAGTGCCAGGGCAAAAGCTGTTTCTCTTTCAGCAAGCGCGGCAGCGGTAGCAGCTGTAGTAGCTAGATCTGCAAGCCTTTCACTGGTCAAAACAACCGTTTGTGCTCGCTACGCAATGGAGCAAACCGACTCTCCAGCAGCAGGAAGAATGGCGGCCTTGAATTTAAAAGCCAAGCAACTGCTGGATATGGTTTCTGCTGCAGAACGCCAAGCTGCCAGGTTGTCTGCAGTCACTCAGATGACGCCAGCTGCACCTGCTGCTGCAGTGGCCGCAGCTTTTTTTTTGGTTGCTTTAGCAGAAGAAGTAGCAAACAGTTTTGAAACATTAAAGGGATTATTGAGAAATGAAGCAATGCAAACGGCTGCCTTACCAGAAGCTGTTTCTGCAACAGAAGTGATACAGCTGTCAGCATCTGCTGCAATCTTTGGATCCACTATTTGTAACTTACTTGTAATTGCAGCAAAAGCTGCGTCATCTGCTGCTGGAAGATTGCTAGCTTCTACAGAAAGAGAATTACCATAAAATCATTTGTTTGCAGTTTGATAGGTTTTTTTCATTGATCTTATGTTATTATGTGCCTACTCCTCATAGTTTTAAAAGAAGGTAGGCCATATTTAAAATTTAAAACTGTTGTTGAAAATTTTTGAATAAAAGCGAGCTTTTTTCAAAGTAAAGAAAATGTTGTTTACAGCAAGTAAATCCCTGCACCATGTACACGCCCTGAGTATAAGTGCTCGACCGACTGATCAAGGCCCAAACCCTGCTGCAATATACACAGATGGTTCTCTGTATAATAAACAATAGTCAGGGAAGCAACAGTAGTCTTCCTGCATATAGTCAAGACTGCTGTTATAACTCACAGTAGCTTTACTGAGTTTAATTTGCTACATTTCTGCATTTCCATTAAACATTTATCCGGTACGCATTGTCTACAATGGCAACCCAAAATAGGGGAAGCAAAATCTTTCAATTATTATTAGAGAAGACGTAAATGCACCCATATGTACTACCATCAAAAATATAAATAAAATTAAACAATAATAGCTTATTTTAGTATATTTTTTCAACTTGATCAAAATTTCATTGATTAATTAATTTAGTGATAGTTAATCGATTAACTTTACTATCGATCGAGAGCACTAATATTAATACATTGTGTCCTTTAAATGCTTTTCAGAATGCTTGCGTTATTATTTTAGGTTATATTTTTGAAAGAAACACAGTACATAGTGAATGCTAGTTGTTAGAAGTTCTCTTATACATACACATGCACACACATATATACATGCACACATACACATGTATGCACATATACGCACATATACACATGTATGCAGGGTGTTTCAAAACGACACCAAAAGAAGATGTGGACCTTGTTGTTCATACCGTACGTGATACGTGAATATAATTTTCAGCTCTAAATTCGGCACATACAAAAACTGCCATAAAATCACCATGGATTAGGCAGTCGTACATAACCAAATGCCACGTGCCTGGCCAACTCCAAGAGATATGCCGGTTGGTAGCGAAGGTTCTAGTAGCGTGGTGTAGGGGTGTTTTGAGACACGCCGGCGCGGCACAGATCGCCTTAGTAATGGAAAACGTAGCATGTGGGTTTTGTTGTGTCTTTCGTATAACACGTTTTGAGGTTGTTTACGTGGCGAATGACAACCGTTATTCCTTCGCTGCGTAATTCCAAATGTGTGCGATTTTTAAACATACATACAACTTTAAATAAAATAGTTTGAAAGTTGCAACATCAACTTTCGGACAAGTGAACGTGTAAGTTAATCGAGTACTATCTTCGTTTGGTGGCGTTTTGAAACAGCCTATATAACAATTTTTGAAGTAATTTTTATCCTATGGAGATCTGAGTTAAAGCAATATTTATTATGACCTTTATTAAAATTATTAAAGATTTGTGGAGATACTGCCATTATTAAATTACATTTATATAGCTCTAGCTAAAAAAAAATGAATCGGGTTGTAAAACTAAGCCCTCTCTATCTCTAGAAAACGGGGAAAAACTGAATTGGGGTAAAGAGGCATAAATACTTTATTTAGGAAGAAAGTAAGGATCAAGAATGGCATGACTTAGGCTGGAAGGCAGGAGGACACAGAAAATGACAGAATTCTGGAAGGAGAATCTATCCACTCTATGGTTTGTATGAAAACTGGGTACATATTTTGGTGGACTGTGCACATTGGGAGAACCAGCGGAGCGTTAAACTTAAACAAGAATGTTTAAGTCTCACTAGAAGGAGATTGGCATGTTGTGATCTTCTGGCATATCAGAAGAACTGGAAAGATATGGGCAATTATCTGGCTAAAGTGCACGAAGCCAGCTCATTTATTTTTTCAGTTTGTAAGAGTTAACCTATGTTTTTATCTTTCCATTTCTTTACTTTTCTCTTTTGTTTCTCTTTATCACGTTTAACTTGTATCTTAAGTATGCATGCAAGGTCAACGATTTATGCAGTAAGTGATTGCAGCACAAGTTTAATAATTTGAGACTAATAAAGATACCGATTTAACTACCTAGCTCCAGTTATGGAAACGATGTTTTCGAAATATGCAATACTATAGCAAGGATTTTAAAACACCGTGTATTGGGTTGAGATTAACTAGCGTGGCAACATTCAGTTCCCCCACTGACCCGTACATTCCCTTTGAGATATCCATGTATGCCTTGATTGTAAGTACTCAAGTTAATGCATCCGTAAAATCAACAACACTTATACCAGATATTACACACAAGTGTACCGAGTACCATATCAGTAAGAATTCTTATTGCCTAAGTCCATTGTTCCAATAAAAATGCTCTACATAATGCATTTTTAAAAATATTCTCATAAAAATTAATGTTTTACATTAAATGGGTTTACAAACGAATCTATATTATTACATTGTTTATATTCACCCTAATTGTTATAAAATTAATATTTTTATAGTCTCCCAAATTTTTTACTTTCCAAAGGTTCATACTTTATATCTGAAAATTGGAGCATTATTTCAGAAAAAGTATATGGTCCTTTTCTTTCATGTACCTTTGAGAGAGAGAGAGAGAGAGAAAGTGTGGGGGAGAGAAAGCGTACATATATTTTGAAACAAATTAGTAAAACATTACATCGTGTGGAGCATTTTGAATATGGACAAAATATTTGCGAGGAAATAAAGTTTAGAGTTGGACGTGTCCATTAATAATCATGTTTGTCCATTTACATTCTCATTTAATTCTCTATTCAAAGCTGACAAGTGGAAAACACATACATTTTCTTACATTTTAAAATTCATATTATTTGATTATGAAAAGCATATTTTTTTTTAGTTTCACATCATGTTTTTCGAAACTTCACAGATGTATTACCTAAAGTCTCGACTGCGTGGTAAGTCAAAGGAAATCAAAGTTGTATGTCAAACAATAAAATGAGATGGAAGAATGACACAGCCGGAATTTGAAACGCGGACCTTCGGCTTACTCTTAAGAAACTGGGCTACTATAGCAACATTCCGGTACTATATTCAGTTTTCTAAATGATGCGAACTTTTCCCGGTAAAGAATAGTGCGTTTTCTCAAATGACATTGAATTTTTTCATTTTGGTTTAGCCTATAGACTGCAAAATTGAGGAAGCCCCTTGTAGTTATCAGAACTTATTTTTAAACTGGGTCAGATTGGACAAAACCTGGCTAAAAGTTTATGCCATAAATGTATATTTATGTCTCTGCGAAATTTAACCTATTCAGAACATAATAATGTGTTATGTGCAAAGTAATGGTATAACAATTAGGAATGAAGAACTTATGAGTTTTGCATATCACGCGACATATTCTAACCCATGAAATCCGATTATGATTAGGAATAACGATGAAAATAACACGAATTGAATGGTTAACCCTTATTGGACGATTTATTTTACTACATATGCCGTTCTTCCTCTAACTCGCTAACCGATATTTATATCCCTTTCACCGGCGTCACAACTGAAGCGACTTGATACGATAGGCGATACGAAGTGGACTGGCCATCCATTCAAAGCCGATCGTCCCAAGTTCCAGTCCCAGCGACTGCAGTCAAATGTGCATGTGGTAAAGAATGGGGAGGGCCCAAGTAAGAATAACCGGTGTCATGGCACGATTGGATGCTGACGGGTTATTTGTCTTCAGTGGCATGGATTTTGCTCTTCTTTGTTTCAAAAACTACAGATGTATTGCAAAAGTATTAATAATTTCACAATATATAACACCTACAGCTAGCCAAATTTTATGGTTGAAGGTTAATATAATACGAAATTACAAAAAAATACTAAGCGCTTTGATTAATCTTCTTTATTGCATAAGTGCAGCACCATGCAATCAAGTGTTACCTTCACTTTATAATACGAGGATCGGCTGATAAGTTCCGGGCCTCACAGATATGGCGCCACTAGGCCAGTTAGATGGTAGCATCGTGTAATTTCACTCTAGAATAGCTTGTATCCATAGTTACAGGTCAGTAGCCTGTTTAGTTTTCGAATGATAGCTTTTTGATCATTTTAGCTTTAGAGTTTTCACGAAAATGGAGGATTTGGAAAAGCGAGCAGTGACTAAATACTTCCATTTGAAAGGCTTAACGCCTAAAGAAATCTAGGAAGAAATTGACAGTACTTTGAAAGACTATTCTCCTTTATATTCAATGATTAAAGGGTGGGTTTCAGAGATTAAAATGGGACATACGCGCTCTAGACCCCCTGTAGGTGTGACAACTCCAGAGATTATTCAAACAAAATTCATCGTTTAGTACTGGAAGACCGCAGATTAAAGTTTTTTGAGATAACAAAGGCTGTTAACATATCAAAAGTAATATTTTGGGCTTTCAAAAGGATGCCGCGTTAGTTGACACCTGTTCAAAAGTTGCAAAGAAAAACTGTTTCTGTTAAGTATGTGGCGCTCCACCGTAAAAATCCCAGTGAATTTTGGAGATGGCTTATTACCATGGATAAAACTTGGATACAACACGTACACTCCAGAAAGTTAATCACAGTCAAAGCAGATGATTGCGCCAGGTGAATCAAATCCAAAAAAGGCAAAGTCAATTTTGTCAGCTAACAAGGTTATGGCGAATGTTTTCTAGGGTGCCCAGGCAATTATTTTTATTGACTTCTTGGTTAAAATTATGAATATTTGACTACTATACAAATTTACTACAACGTTTGAGTGATGAGGTGAAAAGAAAAATACCTCATTTGGCATAAAAAATCTTGTTTCATCACGACAAGGCACCGGCCCATAGTTTTCGATGAGGTTATTTTCTCAAAATCTTCGAGTCGCATCCTTGAAAGATACTTAACTTAAATACCAAATTTGGTATTTTACCCACTTTTCGTCACAGACACACGGACACACTAATCTTTTTCTAAAAATCTAAAACTTGTATTTCTGGTGAATCTTGGTATCAAAATTCTGGGTGGAATGCAATACTTCTCTATAAATTATGTAATAGTACGTTTAAAGAAGGTAAAAATTGCATTTATCGGTTGACGGCGAGGAAGTAATATTGGATTTTATACTTCTCCCAGGTAACTTTTAAAACCCAAATGACGTTTTGGAGTTCCTGGTATTACGCGGATGATTAGGGTTTTCGATGGGGGCGATCCCGCAGCTGTGCTCTGCGGCTTACAATTGGGACCCTCAACATAAAGTGACACTTTCCATATGCCAAAAAGCATGACAAGTATGTGAGTTCTCTAATGGTTTAATTAACTTTTATATACCTCCCGCTAACATTTATGAAATCACTGTACAATCTAGGGGTTGTTTGCTTCATTTTCCCCTTTATCCCTTATAATTTCTTTTTTGAAAGGTCCACGGATTTCTAGTAATGAATGAAAAATGCCGATATTAACGTAAGTGAGTAAGTGAAAGTCTGACTTCTTAACCTCTACCCCGAGTCCTCGCATTATGTTCCTTTATATGTTCAGTGTGCTCATGTTCTAATACGCAGGCTTTGAAAACCTGTAATAGTATTTATGAATTATATTTTATAACTTCAGGGCATTTTATAGCCCATTCCGGTTACAAAATCTTGGACTTTTCAATATTGAAAGAATTGCCAAAATATGTGGTTTTTAGCATTCACTCGCATACGCATAGCACTCTCTCTTTCTCTCTCTCTCTCACTCTAATATCAGTATCAGCGGGGATTCCTGGTCAGTAGTTCAGGTACAGCGCTCCCTTTGTCATCGTTTTTCTTAGTCTATAAAATATAGTCATCCCTCGTTACGCGGAATCTCATTTTACGCGTTTTCGGTAAAGCGATTTTAAAAATGCTGATTTTAACACTGTACAAATGACGTAAATAGATGCATCTGTTTAAAACACATTTTGTTCATGTTCTTTAGCCTATATCACTATCTCATTCACTTTATGCGCTTTTTGTGTTACGTGATAATTCATGGGAACCAATTACTTGTATAATACAAGGGACACCTGTATACGTAAATTATTGTTAATTTTAGTAGTAGTAGCAGTAGTACCTGGCAGTTTACTGGAGTTTTAGCTCCAATCGACGAGATTTCTACGGAAATAGTTCCATAACATCTTTGCGTGAAATTATCATGAGTATCCTTCCTAAGCGTACAAAGTAAGGATATTTTTTAAGAGAGGATAAACTTTCTTGCCTCATTGTAGAACTACAGTGAGATTTAAAGTGGAAAATGACTGTTCAACAGAAGCTGTAGTTGCTGGTAATTTGTAAACTTCAGGCATAGCCCACACCAGATCTCTTTCGTTCATAATTTTCACCAATTGTTTTTCCTTAAAAATCTCTATCTTCAGAAGAGTACACACCACTAAGTTCATTTTTCGACGTACAGAATCAACTTTTTCGATAACGTTTTGAGGAGGAAGAGGGTATCTAACCGTCAAAAAAATAAAGAAAACCTTGTGCTTTAACCAATGTATCAGGTTCCCAATCAACATTGTTTTTTGGTTCTGTCATGAATTCAAGGAATAAAATCAGGTTATCTCATTGCTCTTGTACATTATTGACAAGGCGTGAATTGAAGTTCCAGCGCGTTGGAGCCGCTTTTGGTAGCTTTTTATTCATAAAAACACGCAAAGTTTCAGTTCTTTTAGTGGAACGAGAAAAGAAATTAGAATGCTTTGATAGAATTAGAAAAAGTTCTGCACTTAGCAATACACATAGCTGCCTGTTGCAGAACCAAATTCAGAATGTGACAGTAACAGTGAACAAATAATGTCTCTGTGGAAATGCCGCTTTTACTTTAGATTGCAGACCACCTAATTGATCAGACATTACGGCCGCACCATCATATGTCTGAGCGACAAGTTTCTTACAGATATTAAATTCTTTAGCTGTTGCAAGTACATGGTTGTAAAATGGGTCTGCAGATCTGTTAGCACTGACGTCTGTAAAGCCTATCGATTTCCCCAGATTTGTCCACATAGCGTAAAATGGTAGAGAGTTGGGATTTGTTCACTATGTCTGAGCACACGTCTAGAAGAATAGCCAAAAATCTGGCGGATGCAAGCTCTTTTGTTATACAGTTTACCAAAACGCTCCTAATAGCTTCGATTAGATCACTCTGAATGGATGATAAAGAGCCCCGGAAAACTGTAGCATTTTGCTTAAATGATCATCTAAAGGTAGACCATACGTACTGTTTGTACATAACAACCTCTATTAAAGGAACTTTCTAACTCGTGGTAACCTCTAAAAGCTAATTTGTGGTTCCCTAAGTGACAAACAACATCAATGAGTCTATTCAACATTTCTCTGTTCTTTTTTACCATTTCATTATGCTTTGAAATTTGTAAAGATTTCTGAACATTTAGCTGCAGGTCTACTCGCGTAATGCAAAAATTACAAAGAGCGAATATACAAGATATGTGAGTTTCTGATTTTTCAATCTTACTCAATGAACCAGTTAGAGAAATATATTATCGGTTCCTTCTTGAGACCATGTGGTACTTTTTTTGTCGTTACTAAAAAGAAGATATGGCCAACCATAGAGTTTGTTTAATTTGGGGCAACCAGTTAACCATTTGTACCTAGAATAATTGCTAATGCAGGAATGTGCGTTATACTCCCGTTTTCTGTCTTGCAATTTTACAATCAGACCTTGTAGTTCGGGAGTGAGCCTGCCGTTTTATTTTATTTTTAAGTTTTTCAGAAATTAAAAAGTTCCAAAATTCAATCTTTAACACATATTTTACTGCACAGTCACAAGAATCACTAGCTTCAGTGACACTTACATCAGTCATTTTCACAAATACTTATAAGCAAAACAACATTAATACAGAGTAAAAACATTTGTCAATCGTAAAATTTAGCAGTTCATTTCGACTGCTAACAATTGACATCTAAGCTTCCTTTCCCACCGCCTCTCTAGAGGAGAACTGGTAGTGCGTGTCCATCACTTCAACTTGCGATGAAGTAGATGCGCGCGCTCACCATTACTGGCCTAGCGGTGAATGTTGAGTGTCTGACAGTGTGGTTATCGTTTTAACTTGCGATGATATAGATGTACGCGCACAACATTGCAAAAAAAAAAAAAAAAAAAAAGGAGGAACATTTAACCACACAAACTTGCGATCATTTCACACTTAGTTGAAGTGACATACAAAAAATTCTGATTATTTTGCATGCTTTAAGAGTAGTTCAAACCCCTCTCGAGTTTAGTACACCGGCGGTGTATAGGAGAATTCGCCACTGATTCAGTATGCATTCATTTCGGCCTTAGGAAAAGAGAAGTACATAAGCAAAAAGTAAAAGAAAAGTGAGGTTATGTGAATCCTAACGTAATTATTGGCATCCCCCCCGTCCAGGTTATGACATCAGACTGTATGTTTCCCTCCATTTTGCATGCTTCTACGAGGTTTAACACACCTTCGCAGTCATCATCTCTTCCATTTTATTATACAATATGGCAAAAGTATTCCCCTGGTATAAACTATCTTTTATTTTGTTTGTTTTGGCCTACTTCGCAAAGCAATTTTTCATTGCTTTTTAGTTTATGAATTCTCCATCTGTAGCGCTTCCATCGAATTCAGAATGACAAACTTAAAGCTCTACAAACTATCCCATAGGGCTACTATCCACAGGAACATGTGTGATTGTAGAACGAAAGCTTTGTTTATCGGCCAGATACCATTATTTGTTGAATAACTATAGGCAGGCTTAATGGGCCATTGTAGAACCGGCCCATAGTGAACAAATTCCAACTCTACCATTTCACGCTATGTGGACAAATCGGGGGAAGTTCAAGAAAGTTTCATAGGCTTTACAGACGTCAGTGCAGACGGATATGCGGAGCCACTTACAACCATGTACTTACAACAGTTAAAGAATTTAATACTTGTAAGAAACTTGTCGCTGAGACATATGATAGGCATGGCCAGATTTTTATGCCCACGTCTTCAACTTGTGGAAAGCAACAATATAGACATATCTTCATCTGGGAAGATGAAGGAGGAGGAGCCCAGTAGACAACGGCCTACAAGCCCGGATAATAATTTTTCTTATAATATAGATATAACTGGCTTTCATATTGTCACGTGTGTTATTGGCAAGAATTTAACTTATATTGTTTTAGTAATATTTTATTAATTAAGAACTAATTAATCTGAATTAATTGGGATTTCATTTTTACATATTCTTGGAACAATACAATTTTTGCTATAAGCTGATTAAGTAACAAGATGGAAGTGACTAGCCTCTTCCGAGGGCAGTCCCTAATGTACTTTTCGAAGACACCAACTTCCGTTGGGCTACGTGCATATTCGCACATCGTCATGAGAAACTCCTGCTCTTTGACGTCACACCGGATATTTTAGAACATTTAAACATTCGATGGAGATTTGCTAAGGCTGTCCACTATCAGGGCGTTGGTTTTCCATATTAGGAGTACGGCCACCATGTTGATAAGCCCTTCCTGGATGCCGCTGAACTGATTTAAGGCACTGCAGACCCGAACACCAGGTCTTGACCGTCGGGGAATCTCTGCTTGGTTGTGTCCTGGGGCGTCAACCACTTCATCTCTCACCTCGCCCAGACACACCACTGACATATCTCTTAAGGTAAGGCTTTGTGTTAGTAACCCCGTAATCAGAACGATATTGGCCAGGATTAATGGAGTACCTTTGTAAACCAAACATGCGCGGCCAACAAATTATTTAATCTTTCTCAATATATTAGCTTAATTTAGGTGCCGCTGTTGTCTTTGCTCTACGATCTGCCTTCCTGTCACCAGCTGTTCCCGCACGTCACAGAAACAGCATAACTTAATCAGCTTCAATATGACTTCTATTGCCTGGCTATTTTCAGACATGTTGCAGATTACCCGAGACTCTTAATAATCCATTGGCCAAAGTCATCAAACCACTGTAAAATGTTTGACTGTTTGGACCATCCCCGTATTTGCTTTCAAAAGCTTTAAAAGTATTGTAAGCAATTTGACAAGAGATTTGTAAAGGCGTGATAACTCTTGTAAAATGAGCTTTAACGTTATCCGTCGAAACGAGATATGCAGGATGGAAGATCGTTAAGTACAAATATATGTATCGCGTTTCAGGACGATGTGAAGTTCCAGCCCCCACTCTGTATACAGACTTTTACAACACTGTTTACAAGGACTGGACTCTATGCACTGCGACACCACATGGCCAGATTCGCGATACATGGCTTCCACTTCAAAATATGCACGAAGAAAAATTAGAATCAATGGATCGCAAAATGCGAGTCCTGGTGGTGGGGCAAAAACTGCGCCAGACATCGAAAAGTCTTCTGTGAGAGGTGTCCGGGGTTCTATTCCCGGCTGGAGGTGAGTATTCTTCTCTAACTAAAATTACCCCTTATCTTTTCTAGAGTTTCGAAGAATAATTTACTTGAGGGGTAAGAAGCTACTAAACTCTGGGCTATTTATATTTTCCTTTTTCTTTTATTTTTTATTTATATAATAATTATTGCGTTTAAATTTTTTGTTCTTGATTTAATGGAAGATATCCAACAATGTAAATATTTTCAATGAAATGTAATATATTAATACTACTAATAATACTAATAATGCTACTAATAATAATACAGTGAAAACGTGCTGCGTTTTCCGAAATTTTTCGTTATGACGCTTTCCTGTTTTGATTTACTCTGCTAAGGGCATACTGCGTAATAATGTTAATGATGATACACTAAAAATTATGCGCTCTCGGGTTGGATGTTTTTCTTTATATCGGTTTTAAGTTTTGACGAATTGCGCTTGCAAATAGACGGGAACACTGTCAACATGATGCGCAGTTGCATGAACTGATGCAGAGGTCGCCGGCAATTTGCATCAGTCTGCCCTGCACCATGATAACGTGAGTATCACTCCTGGTGACGCATACCGGGGATAAAATACACTAAACAATGCTACCGGTAAATAACAAGCAAAAGTTTCGCACAAGAAAACACCAGAAGTGATTGCTAATGTCTATCGATTCATGACTGACAAGGTTGCAGAGGGGACCTATATTAAATTCAAGTCTGCACAGAAACGTGGACGCAGCTACCGTTTTGTGGTTTAGTTCGGTCCGTAGAATTAAATCTGAATTAGTTCGTATTCAGTTAGGCGAATACGGGTTTTTCTCAACACCTCGAAAAGAATACCCAACATATGCTTACAAAAGATTATTCATTTATTTACACCATGCTAATCGAGATGAATATTTACGGAAATGGTCTTATGACTTGCTTCCTTGTAAGTAGAAAGGAAATAAGGGAATACACCAGTCTAAAGGGATTGTCAAATGTTTTGAAAATTATAGCTATATGAAAAAAGAAATTCAGTTATTTTAGCGCCACTAACAGTAAAACAAAAGAGGTATGAAACACAAGATGATTTCCCATTTGAGTAACATTTTAAACACTTTAAAATTGTAACCAATAACAGGAATATAGTGGAAGCATTAATTCTACAATAAAAAAGAAGTATATGACCTAAACTGTGTATTTTATCGAGGTCCATTTTTGTGTATAGTAAGCCTTTATCTATCTTATGGTTTACAAATTTCACAAAAATTATGCAGAATGAAGAGGTCTTCTCAGGCTATTCCCAGAAAAGTCGAGATATACATTTCGTTTGTCATATAATATCTTAAACATATGATATTTTAATCAATATCTTTAGTTCAATTTTTTTAGAAAATAAAAAATGCTCAAAAATGGTCGATGTAAACGCTAGTTGAAGGTGGAGTAATTTTTTTGTTTTAAATTTTGTGTCGCATCCTCGGAAGATACTGAACTTAAATAAGCAGTTTGCTATTTAAAGGAGTTTCCATTTTTGAGCTGTCCACACATACACACACAGACACACATTTTTCTGAAATGCCCTTTTGTTTTATTTGTTTTTGGATTCAGGGAGACTGAAAACAAGTATTTCCGGTGAAATACCAGTACCCAGTTTTTGGGTGGAATACAATACCTTCACTATCTACTACATACGTTGTACACAGTCGCTAGAGAAAGTAATTATAGAGTATATTATATAGACTTTGGCAGCATAAATGCACACATTTGTTGGATATCTTTGGAACTCACGTACCGATGTCTAATTTTGTGAGGTGTCATCCCGCTTTTCCTGTGCTATCTTCCTGCATGGCTATCGCTTGAAGACTCCACCTCTTTCCCCCGCTACTTGTACTGCAAAACTAGAGTGTTCACGTCTATTTGCAAGCATAATTTCTGCTAGCGTATAGTAATTATGATTCACTAAAACTCTACGTGCTTTCATGTATTCATGAAATCATTTTCGTGTTTTGGCCTACTCTGCTATCGTGTAATATACGATCTGCTATACGATAGCAAACTACCACCACAACCAATAATAATAATAATAATAATAATAATAATAATAATAATAAAAAATAAACAGTAATATAGTGAAATAGTACATGCTCTCAGGCATGGCTTTTGCTACTGCGCCTTATGTTTTTATTTAATCCTGTATTGCGTCTAGATTGTAATGCTAAATAAGAATATCGTATTACAGAATTACAAAACTAGCTATTGACGGATACCGATAGGTGTAATAGACTTTTAAACAACTTGTGGATCTAAAAGGTAAAGGCCGTGTAATTGAAGTGGAAAACATGTTTACACTCTCAGCAGCACGGACACTAGTTGTGTACACGGGAGCTGTTGGGCCACCCGCTACTGCATAATAGGTTTATTGTAGTAGCTTCCCCCTTCGCGTCTCATTCCGTGAATATATCGGTGAGTGATACAGCTCCCGCCTGTTACATTGCGATCAGGATCTAGTTTTTTCGCAATGAGCTCTTTTTATGCCCTAGCAATTGGCTAGTATGCAAACAGCCAATCGATTAGGAATAAATTGTTCGTTATTTCTGAATCTAATAGAGATTCTTTCTTCAAAAATTGCCCGGTCTTCGTAACCAGCCCCACTAACCCACAGAATACGCTCCTGACATAAGTGCACCATCAAAAAGTTAAACATTTTCTTTTTCTTTTGAAGTAAACTAGAAAGACTCCAAAATGTATGTTTTGCATCGATATTGTGACAATTGCCGGACTTATTTACAAATGATCTTGCTATTTATTAATACTGCAATTTTAGTGGTATTTTAGGTGTAAAGCTCAAAAGAATGTTTCGTTTCGTAGTCGGCTTACCTTCCCCCTAGTTAGGACTGACGCTCCCCTAGACCTACAAGCGAATGCTTAGGGGTCAGAATCCTTCGGGGAGCCAACGGCACGAAATCACAGAACCTGGAACGAGTGGTTGGCCCGTAGCCAGGCATGAGGAAGTGAATGAAATGAAATGCAAAATGGATGATAGGAAACGCGATGAAAGAACAATTGGTGAAATGAGTGGCGGGGGAAACCGGTGGACCTGGAAAAAACCCGTCTTTGTCCACCACAAATCCCACAGGCGTGCGCTTGGGTTCGAGCTCGGACCACCTAAATGGGAGGTGAGCAGTCTAACCACTCAGCCACAGCGCCAAAAATGTATGAATTAAAATTATAAAATTATGTGACGCAGATAATCTAGCTGTTAATAAAGATTTAACTTTTAATCTAAGGCATTCTAGTGATTTCTGCTCATTCAACTTCAACGTAACTTGGCATGGCAACTTAGAGTCCACATAAATTTGATAAAGGCTTATTTTAAAGCAGTATCTTCTGCTGCAGTCCTTGTTAAATGTTTACTGTGTACCAGTGTTGCTTTCATACGGCACTCTTTGTGGGGCATTGCTTCTTCTGCAAATACATTATTAATTCTGCAGGAAAAACTGGAAGAATCTTGTACGGTGTCACACGAAACTTACTGCAAAGCATTGTTTATAAAATTGATTATTTTAACTTCTACACCACTCTTTGTGAAGTGAAACCTTTGTCATGCACTTGAACACCGTACTAGGAACTGCTACAACACTCATGTGCATAAAAATAGATATTCTAAAATTCAAAATACCTTTGAAACTCTGTACGTAGACCTGTTCCATATTGTACCAGATAACATAAAATATTTTCGTGTTTCATTTTTGAGGCTACACATAAATGATATTTATAAATGCTGTATTTATGAACACCTCAGTAGTATTACATACGGATTAGCAAGATGGATTAACGATAACCCTGCCACCATGGGGGGATTAAGCGCTAGTGTCGCGTTAATCTGCTGGATTAAGAAAATGGCGGGAAATTTGAAAAAAAAATCCTAGGTGTGGTTCATGGGATTATCTCTTAATCCGATGAAGAAGGGGTCAATGAACTGAGAGATAATCCGCTGATCCATACCTTTGCAATTTTCAAATTTCCCGCCATTTTCTTAATCCGGTGGATTAACGCTACTGCACGCGTAGAAAAAAGGCAGCATTATCGACAATCCTACTTGCCAATCCGTTTGCAAAACCTAATAAACAACAACAAGTTCATATGACAGATATATTTATTACATATTTTTATGCAATACAATATTGAATACATGCAAAAAACTGATTTTTTAAGAAACCACATGCACAATTGTTTATATATATTTTTGTCTTTAGCTTGTGTTGAATATCACACGCTCACTGGTCTTCAGCACACGATAAAAAATAATGTTTATGAAAGTTTTCGATGTAGGGGAAATAGTTTCACAAGGACGACGATTTGTATAGCATCACAGGCTAGATGAATGTGACTAAAATTGGGGTCGACATCTGCGTTGACGGTAGGAACGAATACAGGTGCAATAATTGAATTCCAAATATCACCAGCAGGTAGAAGGCCCGAAGAGGTGACGATATTGTTAATGGCTGAAACTTTGTTGGGCACCATGAAGCCGGTGCATCGAACATCAGGATCCGACGGCGAAGCCTTCCATGCCAGGAATTTTACGTTGACGATGTGGGCATCGGACGAGGATAACTTAATGGTAACAATTTTATGGTCACCAAAGGCGGAAATTTCTTGTGAGACGATACGGCACTCCCTGGGGTATATGCCCGGCAGCATTAACGGTCTCATCGACGTCAAATAAAATCCTGGTCATTAGGTTGAGATGGATGTGGACAGGGTCAGATTTAAAGGACATGGTACAGGATAATGAAAAGGAAGTATTATTCAAATACTGAGTACTGCTTGGAACGGTGTTGTTAGTCACGAGGAGAAGAGAATTTGACGATGCGTCTCCCGAATCCTGATTGCTGTAGCTCCTCCCCGACATAAGTCAGGCACATTGAGACGGTGTTCATTTCGTCGATGACGGCCTGCGACATGAAGTCGAAGTTTGAAGGAAGAAATACTTCTCGGTTGTTGATGGTAACAGCGACATTGCGACCATACTTGGTTGAGAGTGCTCTAGCCCCCTGGATTCTGTAAGGGCATCCTTTCTGTAGCTCGCCCATGGAAATGAACGGCAGGGTTTCTGCCATTTGGTTCAGATCACGAAGAATGTTACTGGAGGTTGCCATGACGAGTTGCAGACTGTGGTGAAATCGACCCATGCTGTGGTATAAGTGCTAGAACGGCGGAAGTGTAATATCCGCCGGATGAGGATATTGGTCCACATCCTGCGACAGCGTTCAAACGGCAGAAATGGCAATGTCTTATCATCGGTGTAGGCCCGTCTATGTGAACTGTGTTCCAAGGCTGGTTCCAATGCATGTTACATCTTCTAAAATCAGAAAATTGGTTTTGCTGATTCATGTTTAGACTCTCCCAAACCAAATCCAAATCACGAGGAGGTTACTTGTTGAAGATCGAATCCCTGTAAAACAGAATAATGCTGAGCTCAACGTTGGATAGGGGAAAGAGGCATTGGAGATGCGTGAGGTAGTTCATCAATGCTGGGATCTCTGCTAAGGCGCCGGGCATACCGTTCTAGGAACGCGTCAATTTGTGGCTGAAGTTTCCTGAGGTCAGTGTAGACTCCTCCGCTGCACTTTTCGCACCAGTACGATCGAATGCTGCAGCGACACTGACTTCGAAAGCAGGATGTACAGTGAAGCGGTGTGCACTGAGGACCGGGCATGGCGTGAGCAGAGCAGGAACTGACTCGATGCCGATACGCAAGAAGGAGGGAGGGATAAAGAAATGGAGGGGGGGGAAATGGAGGGCTATCACCAGACGTTGCTTTTTTCATACGAGATGCTTTTGAAAATGGCGCCCTCTTCTTCTTCTTCTTCTGCTTCTTCTTCTTGTAGAAAAATGGCTTCTCTTACGCTGTATATACAATCCCCGTGCATGAAATCCGGAATAATGTACGGTGTTATTCTTCCGAGGTGCACTGTGAGGCATCGACCAAAACAAAGGTGCCCATTTCTTTTAAGGCTAAGTATTTCTTTCGGTGACACATATTGCTGCTCGAGAAAAACGATGTTAAGACCTATTTTAGGAACAAATTCAAAAAGATGATCGGTGAAATCTGTGTCCTGCACTTGTTCAGGATGCCAAAGGTCTGCTTTAAACCGCCTTTCGACGAGGACAATGTTGGAAAAGACGAAGTGGATGCCATCCTCGCAGCTATGGCATTTTACGGAGTTAGATTTTTCTTCGAAAGAGCCGTCGATGAATCTTAAGGGCATGCGGGGCATTCTTCTTTGGATGATCCTCTAGCTCTTAATTCTTGAACACATTTGTCCCATCGCAGTACACTGACACGAAGTTTCTATATCCCATACTTGATGTGATGTGATGGAAGACTGAGAGGGGAAAGGTGGGGAAAGGAGGAAATATTTTAAGGATGGTGATGACGTAGGATATAATGGCCAAGGAAGTCTTTAAGATAATGGTCCACCTCTAGGAAGGTTCTAAAGTTTGCGGATCGGATGTACTTTGTGAAGGCCGTGTAATTCATGGAGTCGTAGGGTACCCCGGAATTAAAGACGTGAAGCATATACTTTTGGAAAGCCGAGATTTGGTTATAAATGTCGGCCTCCTCCACCGCGCCGGCCGGCATCTTGAGGGTAAGCTTACATTGCCCTTGCTAACGTTAAGCATGCATTCCGAAACAGTCTTCACCAACTCGGGGCTGGCATTCTGAATCAGCGTTTTGCGCAATGCAGGTTTTGCCTTTGCTAACACCGTCAAGTTTGCGTGTTGCCTCGCTATAAGCGGACTGCTCACTTTAGCGATGGTTGTCCTTTTCCTACCCATTCTTCAACCACAATAAACCCTATAGCTTAAACACCCCGTATTTAATACCCCCTCCCAATGTTTCCATATTCCAATTCTAAAGCCCCTCGTTGGCAATGAAATAAGACAGCTGCTCTCCTGGAAGAACTCCGGTTCGATATCGTAAATAGTTTGGAGTATTCTGTGTGCAGTCGAGCAGGAGGTATCCATGTGGTTGTTCCGTTGCCTTTTCGAATGCCTCCAATGGAAACCTCGACCGCCGGGGTTCGAGCTGCTGGCACAATCTTTCTATTTGCATCTTGTCCTAATTGTTTTTAAACGCGACAATATAGTTTGCATTAAGTGATATCGTCCGAAATTTTCTTCCCTGTGGCAGAACATTTTCGGAATATATATAACCCCAAAGTGCTTATGATGGGAATCTCTAGTAAAGAAGTTTGAAACGTTAAGACAGGCCCCGTCAAACATTAGGTCGTCTAGGATTACGAGGTAGTTTTCCCTCACCATGCTTAGATCCGGCATGCCTGCATGCGTTTTGCAAATCGAAGGGAATTCTTGTGGGTTTGGTGTGTATTCCTCCGGGTGACACCCAAGTACCTTTTTCAACGCTTTATCGAACATTTCTCTTGCATTGCCAATTAGCTTCTTAACAAAGGTGGACTTCGCACACATCGATGGTCCTGCAACAAGCATTGTGCATGGAAATGAAAGCCTGTTTGGACATTTTGGGGAGGACGAGGAGGACATTTTCATGGTTTGCCTAGGGTCTCGGGTTCGAATGTTTGGAGGTTGGGGAGTTTTATTTTTTGTGGCCGTGTCCCTTATCGCCGTCTCTTATACCCGTAGGGCAGAGTATCGTACCCGTCTACCATAGCTCGCTCTGTTACAACCATTTTAATGGTTTTTACCGCTGGTTCGGTCACCACATTCCAAAGCAGCTTCCTAGAGATCTGCGTTCCCCGCAACATGATCACTCTATCGGGCTCGTGTGGGCGACCTCTCGCAATACCTCGGAATTCACAAGCCTCAGGTTCCCTGAGTTAAGCGTAATGCCTTTAATTTTGCACACTGGAAATGTCTTTCTTGACGTTGGGCAGTACACTTCGAGGCAGTAGCTCTTTGGCCCTGTGGAAGCAAATCTCGATATGTACGCACCCTTCCCGTACTTCTCAAGTTCATCCGTCATGTCACCCAAAAAGCTTCCTACAGACGGCAACCAATCCCCCGGTTTTCCCGAGGTAATTACAGAGTCGGTATCAAAATAGCATTACCCGTTCCCCAAGTCGCTTTAGGTACGAATAAAGTTCAAGCCGCACGTGTGCCGTGGTGTAGGCAGCGAGGACAACGTTTGTTCGTGGCGCTTAGCTTAGGGCACTGTTCACAGTACCTCCATGCTGTTCTCGCAAAGAGCAACGCAAACTACCACCTCAAGGATGTCAGCTTTCACTCTCTCAGCATTCCAAAGGGGGCTAGTTGAATGTCCTTTAATGATGTGTTTATTGGGCAAGTTCCTCGAAGGGTTGTCGTCGCCATGGTCACCGACAAGGCATACAACGGGAGCTGTTCCTTCAACCTATTTAACCTTCAGCACTTTAAAATGAATTCGTTTCAAATGAATGTAAATGGCGAACCTATTCCGTCGCAACCACTACAACCCGATTTTGACGGCGGGCACTTCATGCAATGCTTTCAAACACTTCAGGATGGGCTTGGCATTAACTTTAGTGACGAGGGTCATTCCATCTCTAGACAGCAATACCCTCATGGTTACACCATTTTGGTGTTCGATCTCACTGCCGAAATGAGCGCCAACGCCTCCTACATTTCTGGACAGCGCCATGGCACTGTATCTTTAAGCGTTGGATTTTCTAAACCCTTATCAGAACCCGTTGTGCTTCTTGTGCTAGCGGAGATCCACCGTACCATTGAAATAGACGCTAACAAATCCATTCTAGTGTCATGAACACGTCCCATTTCAGCGATTTCTTTCTGCGTGCCCCGCTACGCGCCCGTTCTTTTTAGGAGTTTTTGCTAGCAATCAGTTGTCTCGTGCTGCCTTTTGCCTAGGCTCTCCTTGTGCCATTGTCATTAATACCGACCCCGACACAAAACCGGGAAAGTATTGGGTCTGCATCTATGTCGGCCCCGGGGGAAGAGAGGAGTATTTCGACAGTTACGGTCTAAACCCATTTGTACCACACATTCTAAACTGGTTAAAGAATTCCTGCGGCACCAATTGGTCACACAACTCCATCAGGCTTCAGGGTGATGACAGTTCTACCTGCGGTCATTTCGTTGATGATTACCTTTCAACCCGCTGCTCGGGTGCATCAAAAGATGTATTTTTTTTTCTTCAAAATTTCGCGCCAAAGATTACCATTATAACGATCGAATCATTATTCGTTCCTACAACCATGTATGTCTCGCATCATGCTCAAATCCGTGACAGTCCTGCCAACCATTGCGGGTAAGTATAGTTACAAATTGGTTCGACCTCTCTCTCTCCCCCCCCTCTCTCTCTCTCTAACCACCAGCGCTATTGTGTTTTCAGAACTCGCTTCGGCCCATATAAGCCCTGCGCTTTTGAGGACGCTGCCCAGAGTCACAGTGCATCATGGGCAGAGAGACCGACAGTTCCTCTGTTGGGTAAGCTCCTCTTCTAAGTTTATTTTAAAATATTTGCCATAACCATTCTCAATTTCTCCTATTTAATGCTTTGTGTTTTTCTGATTTTTGTTACAGTGGAGAGGAAATTAAGCCGGCATAAGAGGTGGACGATTCCTGCAAGCCTTCATCTGTTATTGGACCGTTTTCCGACATCTTCTTTCTCAATGTTGCGCAATCCAAATTTATGCGTCGGGTTCTCGCCTCTGGCTCCTTTCCAAATACAGGTGGCCATTGCAAGATTAGGAGCCCGCCCAGCCGTGGTCCTAGATTTGGAGGAGTGGCAGCAGCTCGTCGATGTCAAAGCCGCTATTCAATACCGCCTTCACAACCCCCAGGAGAACCTACAACAGCTCCAAATCTCGGACCACATCTCCGCCAGATTCAAGACCGTCTTCGGCAAACTCATTGTCGATCTCAAAGACCAGGAGGGGCACTCCATTTCTCTACACCGAGAAGAATGGGACGTATTGGACGGTCTACATAAGCTCATTTCAGACATCTTGTTTAACAAGAAGAAAGAGGAGGCCGACATTCATAACCAAATCTCGGCTTTCTAAAAGTATATGATTCACGTCTTTAATTCCGGGGTACCCTACGACTCCATGAATTACACGGCCGTCACAAAGTACATCCGATCCGCAAGCTTTAGAACCTTCCTAGAGGTGGATCATTATCTTAAAGACTTCCTCGGCCATTATATCCTACGTCATCACCATCCTTAAAATATTTCCTCCTTTCTCCACCTTTCCCCTCTCAGTCTTCCATCACATCACATCAAGTATGGGATATAGAAACTTCGTGTCAGTGTACTGCGATGGGACAAAGGGGTTCAAGAATTATGAGCTAGAGGATCATCCAAAGAAGAATGCCCCGTATGCCCTTAAGATTCATCGAAGGCTCTTTCGAAGAAAAATCTAACTCCGTAAAATGCCATAGCTGCGAGGATGGCATCCACTTCGTCTTTTCCAACATTGTCCTCATCGAAAGGCAGTTTAAAGCAGACCTTTGGCGTCCTGAACAAGTGCAGGACACAGATTTCACCGATCATCTTTTCAATTTGTTCCTAAAAACGGTCTTTACATCGTTTTTCTCGAGCAGCAATATGTGTCACCGAAAGAAATGCTTAGCCTTAAAAGAAATGGGCACCTTAGTTTTGGTCGATTCCTCACAGTGCACCTCGGAAGAAAAACACAGTACATTATTCCGCATCTCGTGCAAGGTGATTGTATATACTGCGTAAGAGAAGCCATTTTTCTACAAGAAGAAGAAGAAGAAGAAGAAGAAGAAGAAGAGGGCGCCACTTTCAAAAGCATCTCGTATGAAAAAAGCAACGTCTGGAGATAGCCCTCCATTTCTCCCCCCCCTCCATTTCTTTATCCATCCCTCCTTCTTCCGTATCGGCATCGCGTCAGTTCCTGCTCTGCTCACGCCATGCCCGGTCCTCAGTGCACACCGCTTCACTGTACATCCTGCTTTCGAAGCCAGTGTCGCTGCAGCATTCGATCGTACTGGTGCGAAAAGTGCAGCGGAGGAGTCTACACAGATCTCAGGAAACTTCAGCTACAAATTGACGCATTCCTAGAACGGTATGCCCGGCGCCATGGCAGAGATCCCAGCATTGATGAAGTACCTCACGCATCTCCAATGCCTCTTTCCCCTATCCAACGATGAGCTCAGCATTATTCTGTTTTACGGGGATTCGATCTTCAACAAGTACCCTCCTCGTGATTTGGATTTGGTTTGGGAGAGTCTAACCATGAATCAGCAAAACCAATTTTCTGATTTTAGAAGATGTAACATGCATTGGAACCAGCCTTGGAACACAGTTCACATAGACGGGCCTGCACCGATGATAAAAAATTGCCATTTCTGCCGTTTGAACGCTGTCGCAGGATGTGGACCAATATCCTCATCCGGCGGATATTACACTTCCGCCGTTCCAGCACTTATACCACAGCATGCGTCGATTTCACCACAGTCTGCAACTCGTCATGGCAACCTCCAGCAACATTCTTCGTGATCTGAACCAAATGGCAGAAACCCTGCCGTTCATGTCCATGGGCGCGCTACAGAAATGACGCCCTTACAGAATCCAGGGGGCTAGAGCACTCTCAACCAAGTATGGTCCCAAGGTCACCGTTACCATCAACAACCGAGAAGTATTTCAATCAGGATTCGAGAGACGCATCGTCAAATTCTCTTCTCCTCGTGACTATCAACACCGTTCCAAGCAGTACTCAGATTTTGAATAATATTTCCTTTTCATTATCCTGTACCATGTCCTGCAAATCTGACCCTGTCGACATCCATCCCAACCTAATGGCCAGGGTTTTATTTGACGTCGATGAGACCGTTAATGCTGCTGGCATATACCCTAGGGAAGGCCGTATCTTCTCACAAGAAATCTCCGCCTTTAGTGACTATAAAATTGTTACCATTAAGTTATCCTCGTCCGATGCCCACATCGTCAACGTAAAATTCTCGGCATGGAAGGCTTCGCCGTCGGATCCTGATGTTCGATGCACCGTCTTCATGGGGCCCAACAAAGTTCCAGCCATTGACTATATCGTCTCCTCTTCGAGCCTTCTACCTGCTGGTGATATTCACAATTCAATTACTGCACCTGTATATGTTCCTGCCGTCAACGCAGATGTCGAACCCAATTGTCGTCACATTCATCTAGCCTGTGATGCCTATACAAATCGTCCGCCTTGTGAAACTATTTCCCCTACATCGAAAACTTTCATAAACATTACTTTTTTATCGTTTGCTGAAGACCAGTGAGCGTGTGATATTCAACACAAGCTAAAGACAAAAATATATATAAACAATTGTGCATGTGGGTTCTTAAAAAAATCAGTTTTTTGCATGTATTCAATATTGTATTGCATAAGAATATGTAATAAATATATCTGTGACATGAACTTGTTTTTGTTTATTAGGTTTTGCATACGGATTGGCAAGTAGGGTTATCGATAATGCTGCCTTTTTTCTACGCGTGCAGTAGCATTAATCCACCGGATTAAGAACATGGCGGGAAATTTGAAATTTGCAAAGCTATGGATCAGCGGATTATCTCTCAGTTCATTGATCCCTTCTTCATCGGATTAAGAGATAATCCGATGAACCACACCTCGGATTTTTTTTCAAATTTCCCACCATTTTCCTAATCCGGCGGATTAACGCGACACTAGCACTTAATCTCCCTGGTGGCAGGACTATCGTTAATCCATCTTGCTAATCCGCATGTAATACTACTCACGTGTTTTTTAAATTTATATCGCAAGTAACACGCTAAAGCTTAAGCCGATGCAGCTGGAAATTTGGGAAATCTAGGACATGTATGATAACCTATTGAAATTTATGCCGGTTGTTTTACACAATAATGTGATATTTTGCTGTGTAGAAAAATTCTAACTTAGATGGTTAATCAAATAATAACGGTTTACTTCTAAATTCATTGTTCTATTTAAAGTGAGCCCGATGAAGCGTTTTTAAAACTATTCATATAAAAAGTCCAGTTTTACAGTAAATGAGTCCCAGGTGAGGTCTGGCGGACCTCAGAGACTGGTAGTATCTTTTATGATTGTAAAATAATTGAGTTACTAGGCTGCGCGCACACTTAATCCTTCATTGTTGTCGTCTAGTGCCTGCCAGTTTGTTTCGTTGCGACTTTTGCTGCGTGTTCTGACAGACCACACCGGGGCATTAGCTATGTCATCGGTGTGATCTCAATTTTGATTGCACAGTATCGCAAAGGCTAGAGGAAGGGGAAGCGATTGTGCTGGACTCTGATCATGATTCAGATACGCGATAATGAGACAGAACACAATCAACAGGCTTTCGCCACTAACCCTCATGAAGAATATGGATCCAATGCAATTCCAAGAACATTTTATGGAAAAAAATCGATTCAAGCGGTAAGCTAAATTTCTTCCTTCGTCTAGAACAAGACAACACAACATTATTGTGGTGCCTTCTGGTTTACGTCGTCAAGCACGAGTGACAGATGAAGGTACTCCAAGCGAGGTACGGAATTCACTCCTTACAGATTCTCTGTTACAGGACGTAGTAAAATGGACAAATACAAAAATTAGCAAATATAGACAGAAATACGGGGGCAATTACTCTGCTCTTGAGACCGCTTTAGTGGAGTGGAAGGCATTCATTGATCTTTCACTATACACTGCAGTATTCACATCTAATCATGAAGTTTTAAGGCTTTTGTTTGCTACAGAGAAACCGGGAGGGATATATTCCGGTGTGTATCATTCAAAAACAGGTTTGAATTTTTGCTTGCCTGTCGCAGATTTGACAACCCATATGACAGAGAAGAGAGGAGAAAAAAAAAACTGTGCATCAGCTCCGGTTGCAGATCTGTTTGCCCAGTTTATACAGAATCACCAAGAAGTGTATACTATAGGAAGCTGTGCTACTGTGGAGGAAATGTTGGTAGGAATTTGTCGACCGTGCAAATTTAGAATGCTGTTTACTAAGAAGCCTTCCAAAAACGGTCTGAAAATCATATGCCTGATTTATGCAAGGAGTGGGTATTTTCACAATGCACACTTATATACTGGGAGCAATTCGGATGGTGCAACGCTTACATTTGAGGAACGTAAACTTCTGAAACGTACATAGGCTGTTATTCATCTGACAAATCATCTTAAAAATTCCAACATGAACATCACAGCTGGTTATTGGCTTGGATCCATTGAGCTGGTAGAAATACTGATGGAAAGAGGACTGATATTTGTAGGTACTCTGTAAAAAAAAAAGTATAAAACTATAAAAGTGGATTCAGAACTCTATAGGTTCGGTAATGCGACGATGTCCCATGTACTGAAGAAAACTAAAGCAGTACTGTTCGTATCTTCAATGCATCACTCTAGAGGCAATGACAGTGCAAGTGGTAAACCAGAAATCATTGTTTACTACAATTAATCCAAGGGTGGTGTTAATTCCCTGGATACTACAATGAAACTAAGGGTCGTGTTGATTCCCTGGATACTACAATGAAACCAAGGGTCGTGTTGATTCCCTGGATACTACAATGAAACCAAGGGTGGTGTTGATTCCCTGGATACTACAATGAAACCAAGGGTAGTGTTGATTCCCTGGATACTACGATGAAACCAAGGGTGGTGTGGATTCCTTGGATACTACGATGAAACCAAGGGTGGTGTTGATTCCCTGGATACTACAATGAAACCAAGGGTGGTGTTGATTTCCTGGATACTATAATGAAACCATGGGTGGTGTTGATTCCCTGGATACTACAATGAAACCAAGGGTGGTGTTGATTCCCTGGATACTATCATGAAACCAAGGGTGGGGTTGATTCCCTGGATACTACAATGAAACCAAGGGTGGTGTTGATTCCCTGGATATTATAATGAAACCAAAAGTGGTGTTGATTCCTTAGAATACTTAATAAAACCAAGGGTGGTGTTGATTCCCAGGATACTATCATGAAACCAAGGGTGGTGTTGATTCCCTGGATACTACAATGAAACCAAGGGTGGTATTAATTCCCAGGATACTACAATGAAACCAAGGGTGGTGTTGATTCCCTGCATATTAAAATGAAACCAAGGTTGCTGTTGATTCCCTGGCTACTATAATGAAACCAAGGTTGGTGTTGATTCCCTGGATACTACTATGAAACCAAGGGTGGTGTTGATTTCCTGGATACTACAATGAAACCAAGGGTGCTGTTGATTCCCTAGATACTATAATGAAACCAAGGTTGGTGTTGATTCCCTGGATACTACAATGAAACCAAGGGTGTGTTGATTCCCTGGATGCAACTTGTGCTCAGTATAGCTGCGGTCTTCAAACTCGTCGATGGTCTATGGCTGTTGTTCACGGGACCATTGACATCATTGCAGTAAATGTTTATGTTATATATGGCTCTTGCAAGAACAATCCACCACTTTCGAGATTAAATTGCGTAAAAATGCTTACATAGGAGTTGGTTACACCATTTATGGAAATTCGAGTTACTAATAAACACTTCACTATTGTAACTCTAGACTGCATTAGGAGAGTTTTGGGCATTCAAGAGGAACTATCATGCTTTGAAGAGAAACTTCAGAAGCGGAAAGTGAGCGTACGTGTCCTTCGAGCAAAACAAGAAATATTGCATACATGTGCCGCTCTTGCAGGAAGCCTATGCGTCTGGAATGTACTGTAAAAACGTATCAAAATTGTCACCACACATGCAAATATGCCTCTGTTTGTGTATGTTTGATAAGGAGTGCAAGGAAGACTTGTAATTTTGTATATTGGAAGAATGTAACAAACAAAACGTATTGAATTTACATCCTTAATATATTATTTGTAGTTTTATTGAAAACGCATTTTTTTACTCCATGACACGACAGCTCACGGGGAACCTTGGCCTACCGCCCGGCCGCTGCGTCCCCCATCTCGGTCCACTACAGACGTCATGGATGTGGTGCAGTATTGGAGGGTGAGACGTGGTCAGCGGCTCGAGCCCCCCGGCCGGTTAATGCGGTCCTCATGACCTGGAGCCGCTACTTCTCCATCAAGTAGCTCCTCAATTGGCCCCCCAGGGACCTTACGAGGCTGAGTGCACCCCGGGCCAGGTCACGCTGGTACTGGGGATCGAACCCAGGTCTCCCGCTTGATAAGCAGCAGCGCTACCACCGCGCTAAGGAAAAAACATTATTCTCAAATTCTGATTTGAATTAAACTAACAATTAACATACATAGATAATAAAATTCAGGATTAAAACCTTATCATATTGAGGTTTCTCCTACCTTAGTTTTGTTATTAATATTGCCAGTAATCAATTTAAGTTTTTTTTTCAGGTTTCTATGTTATGATCTATGTTTGTTGTAATTAAATGAATTATTTAAAAATGCTTAAATATTTCATGGAACTTATTTAATTTCTGTGTAATAAATATTTCTGATGTCTCTCAGACCATTCCTGGGTATTTAGGAGAACAATATTATACCTGGGTGATTAAGGGTTTATAAAATTGAATATTTTAACTTTTACATCACTCTGTGTGAAATGAGACATTTAATGCACATGAACACCGTACTAGGAACTGCTACAACACTTATGCGCATAAAAATAGATTTTCTAAAATTCAAAATAGCTTTGAAACTCTATCCCTAAACGTGCTCAATATTTTACCAGATAACACAAAGTATTTCCGTTTTTAATTTTTAAGGCTACCCATAGGTGAAATTTATAAAAGCTATACTTATGAACACGTGTTTTTCAAACTTATACCTAAAGTAACACGCTAAATCTTAAGACAATGCAGCTGGAAATTTGGGAAATCAAGAGTATTTATGATAACCTATTGACTTTTATGCCAATTATTATACACAATAATGTGAAATTTTGCTGTGTAACAAAATTATATGCTGCTTACTTATTTAAATAAGAACTTTTTACCTCTAAATTCATTGTTATATTTAAAGTCAGCCACAAGATGCATTCAAACTTTTCACATAAAAAGTCCAATGAGTTTACAACTAGATGTGTCATATTATATATTTATATTAGCGGTAATTGGTGCAGAAAAAGTACTACTTTTCAACTATTTTGACTTCTTAAAATTTAATAATTTGGAGCATTATTTTGTAAAGGTAAGTTCATTTTCTTTAATGTGCTCTTTAGAGGCAGTATAATATTTTTTAAACAAATTAGTGAAAATTGCACTACGTGGATCATTTTCAATATTGAGTGTTCAAGAAAATGTAAGGAAATAAAGTTTAAATTTAGGAGTGCCATTTAATAAACTTGCGCTTGCTAAAATATGTCTTCAGTTAATTGGTGGCTAAAGTTCATCAAATCGGAAACAAGATATATTTTCTTAAAGCCTAAAATTCAAATCATTTTAATATTGAACAAAGTAACACATTTTCATTGCAATATATAGGGTGGTTTTCAAGTTATTAGCTTTTATTTATTATTTTAATGGTAAAGAAATAACGGTGCTCACGATGAAGAAAATAAGGTTCTACTGATAAAAACACATGTTTTAAATCTAAGATTTATTAAAGAACAAATGCTGGAAACAAATTTTTATTTGTGTTCTAGTTCGAGAAAAAAAAGTAAAACACATATGAAACAATATCTTTGAATCATTTCAGTGTGTTATTTAGATGTTCTAGTTAATATTTTTCCAATGATAATCAATATTGAAAAATCACTTTTAACACTTACGAATTTGGGAGCATCTCTATAACATTTGAAGAAAATTGAACAAAACTTGCACCTTGTGGAACATTTTGAACTCGTAAAAACAAAAACAATCAAACAAACAGAAAGCGAGATAATTAGCTGTTATATAATTCTCATGCGCAGGTACATTAACAAATCTCGTGTAAAATTATTTCTAACGGTCAGTAATAGACACCAAAACAGATTATCATACTAAGCGATTATTCCTAATAATAAGTTTATTATAGCCTCAAATAATATTACGTCAGAAAAATAAACTAATGTTATATGCAGCATATATTCAGTTTTAATGTACTGTTTAAACGTTAATATACAACTTTTATTGTCTTTGCAAATAAAGATATCCATCCATCTATACACAAGCACTTAAAGTCTATAGTGTTAATGGGCGTGGCATTTAAATGCTATTTTTAGAACTTGATGCTGAAAATAGGATTTCTACCAGATGTCAGTAGTGTTAAAAAGTAGAAAATTCTGTCACTCAGTGTTACAAAATTATAAGCCCATGTAGCCAACTTTGGTTTATACGACTACGGCCACATTCAGGTACTCTATGACTCTGAAAGCTCGTGTCGATCCACAAAATGGCGAATAATTTGAATGTTATGAACATGGAATCCGCTGAACCAGACTGAATTGTGCAAGCAGCGGAGAGAGCAAAATAATTATAATATGTCTATAAATATGGAGAGCTGTTTAAAAAATAGTGTGTGACGATAGTGTTAAAATTGTTTTATATTGCTCGTAGGGTTACTGTACTCGGTCCACGGCCTCGTTTCACAAACTTCCTACTCACAATATAACACACAATTTATGTCACAAGTGTTAAAGTTGTTTTATATTGCTCGTAGGATTACTGTACTCAGTCCACGGCCTCGTTTCACAAACTTCCTACTCACAATATAACACACAATTTATGTCACAAGTGTTAAAGTTGTTTTATATTGCTCGTAGGATTACTGTACTCAGTCCACGGCCTCGTTTCACAAACTTCCTACTCACAATATAACACACAATTTATGTCACAAGTGTTAAAGTTGTTTTATATTGCTCGTAGGATTACTGTACTCGGTCCACGGCCTCGTTTCACAAACTTCCTACTCACAATATAAAACACCATTCTTACCACTTGTAGCATAAATAACTATTACTGTACTCAGTCCACGGCCTCGTTTCACAAACTTCCTGCTCACAATATAACACACCATTCTTACCACTTGTAGCATAAATAACTATTACTGTACTCAGTCCACGGCCTCGTTTCACAAACTTCCTACTCACAATATAAAACACCATTCTTACCACTTGTAGCATAAATAACTATTACTGTACTCAGTCCACGGCCTCGTTTCACAAACTTCCTGCTCACAATATAACACACCATTCTTACCACTTGTAGCATAAATAACTATTACTGTACTCAGTCCACGGCCTCGTTTCACAAACTTCCTGCTCACAATATAACACACCATTCTTACTGCTTGTATCATAAATAACTATTACTGTACTCAGTCCACGGCCTCGTTTCACAAACTTCCTGCTCACAATATAACACACCATTCTTACCACTTGTAGCATAAATAACTATTACTGTACTCAGTCCACGGCCTCGTTTCACAAACTTCCTGCTCACAATATAACACACCATTCTTACTGCTTGTATCATAAATAACTATTACTGTACTCAGTCCACGGCCTCGTTTCACAAACTTCCTGCTCACAATATAACACACCATTCTTACCACTTGTAGCATAAATAACTATTACTGTACTCGGTCCACGGCCTCGTTTCACAAACTTCCTACTCACAATATAAAACACCATTCTTACCACTTGTAGCATAAATAACTATTACTGTACTCAGTCCACGGCCTCGTTTCACAAACTTCCTGCTCACAATATAACACACCATTCTTACCACTTGTAGCATAAATAACTATTACTGTACTCAGTCCAGGGCCTCGTTTCACAAACTTCCTGCTCACAATATAACACACCATTCTTACTGCTTGTATCATAAATAACTATTACTGTACTCAGTCCACGGCCTCGTTTCACAAACTTCCTACTCACAATATAACACACAATTTTTACTGCTTGTATCATAAATAACTATTACTCTGTGAAAGAGAAAATCATACGTTATCCTTTGTATTAAACGATCATTACTTGGCATCCTCTCCAAGACTGATCGATTAAGATCAAAGAGTGCACAGTGCTTCTAGGGCTGAATAACCAAGGCATATTTCAAATGAATACCATGTTGAAACTAACTCTCGCTCGGTTGATGGCAAATTTTCCATTGCGGGAGGAAAATATTACGTTATGATCATGATTGTTTTGGTAGACACGCACACATAAAACATTAAATTGAGCACGTAGAAATAAAACAGTGAAAAAGGTAAATCTTCAACAGTTATTGGATATGAAATCAACCATTGGATCGCCGTATCAGTCGGACTTATGTCTACCTCGTATTGAGTTCCTTCTATTGATATAATCACATTGTATGTCATCATTTTCGAATTCACTACCCAATCGTCCCTTTTTGTGCGTTTTTCAGCACGGTAATCTCGTGAGTCCGGGAAGCAGAAATATTGGAGAGCGTTGAAATAAATCAGACGATTTTGCCTTTAGACCGAAAGGAGATTAGCGAATGACCTCAAGTCCTTGAGCAAGTGTACAATTTATGTAATACAGTTTGGTATATTTCCTAATCCTTCATCTTGTTTCTTGTATCCAAGTCAGACCTAACTTCTATTTTAAGAATTGGATAAACCTATTGAAGTTTCACCTCTGTACTCTTTTAGTTATTAATGATATTATTAATGTTTTCGTGTTTAAGGGTATGCATGACTGAAATTTCCTGAAAAATCACAAAAAATCAACTTCTTTATTTTAATTCCATAAAATAATTTAAACATTCCTGAATACAAAAAAGGCATAATTGGAAACCAGGCACCTTTTTTAAATATTTTAAGCCACTGGAGCTACAGCAAAGCATTAGAGATGAACATGCACTCGGCAAAAAAACAAAAATAACACAAAAAAAGACAAAAAAAAAAAGACTTCAGTTCGAAGAGACATAATTCGAATCATGCAAAGTAAAATACGAGTTATGCAGAAGCAAAGAAGCAGCAATACAAGAGGAAAAGGACAGAAAAGATAGCAGCACAGAAGAGAAAAAGGAAATCTGAGGGTCCACCAACCTGGTGGATTTTAATGCATTCCATTCCTTCTTGTTTTTCCGCTGATTACATTTTTTGCATTTTGCTTCGTGTAAAATCTCCTTGCGGAGCAGTTTTTCTGTTTCACTAATAAAATTTGCTGTACATGTTTATAGAGGTATAATGCATTCAAATTTCCCTACGTTTTACTGTCAGATGTATTTAAGCATATCTTTTCAATTTTCAAACTCAAAAATTATATTTTTATGACAAAATAGCAAATTTCATAACTTTAAACATTTTTGGAGCCTAAACTAAAGGATAAACAGAGAAACGTAGGGCAATTTCAAAAAGTAGATGTACTATGAACCTAATTTATAATATTTGACCAAACTTTTAATTTCTTTTTGTCGCAAGGGACTTTCGTTTTGTGACGTGACAAATATAAACAAGCAAATTAGACCATTCCTTCTAAACCATTAGAGCAAAATTGATAAAATTTATACTGTAACTTATTTGCTTTACATTACATCTTGGGTATAAAATTTATACTGTAACTTATTTGCTTTACATTACATCTTGGGTATAAATTTAAAACGCTAGCGTTATTGATCTAAAACTTAAAGCTTTCAGCGCTTAAAAAAGGAGGCTTTTAAAACTAACCCAGTGAGACTGAACCATAAATCCCATAAGCGGTCACCAGATATCGAACACGGGTCGCCTTGGTGAGAGGCGGATGGTCTTTCCAGTCAGCCACATCACGGCTAAATGATTCACTACTTCAAACTTTAACACACTCTTTCCGGCTAAATTTTTTCAGTCAAAAAATACAGCTCAAGACATAAAACTATCCCCAAGAAATTACAGAAAATGTCTAAGGGAATATCAAGTCTGATGCTCGATATTAGTTATATTAGTTTTAAAAATTATTAGTGTGGCCATGCAGCTTCTTTTTCTCTTTTTTTCTTTTCTAGAAGTATTTAAGATAGAGGAATTCTAGGCCAGGAACTAACAGACACACATGGGAAAGATACGGAATACCAGGAAATGCTTGGAGCAGAAAACCTAGGGGATATAGGGAACACTAAGAAACGAGCTGGGAGGAGGAAACCTAAGGGATATAGGGAATACTAAGAAATGGGCTAGGAGAAAGAAATCTAGGGGGGATATAGGGAATACTAAAAAACGAGCAAGGAGGAGGAAACCAAAGGGATATAGGGAACATTAAGAAACGATATAGGAGGAGGAAATCAAAGGGATATAGGGAATACTAAGAAATTGGCTAAGAGAAGGAAATCTAGGGGGATATATAGGGAATACTAAGAAACGAGCTATGAGGAAACCTAGTGGGATATATAGGGAATACTAAGAAACGAGCTATGAGCAGGAAACCTAGTGGGATATACAGGGAATACTAAGAAACGAGCTATGAGGATGAAACCTAGTGGGATATATAGGGAATACTAAGAAACGAGCTATGAGGAGGAAACCTAGTGGGATATATGGAATACTAAGAAACGAGCTATGAGGAGGAAACCTAGTGGGATATATAGGGAATACTAAGAAACGAACTATGAGGAGGAAACCTAGTGGGATATATAGGGAATACTAAGAAACGATCTATGAGGAGGAAACCTAGTGGGATATAGGGGATACTAGGAAAGAGCTATGAGGAGGAAACCTAGTGGGATATATAGGGAATACTAAGAAACGAGCAATGAGGAGAAAACCTAGTGGGATATATAGGGAATGCTAAGAAACGAGCTATGAGGAGGAAACCTAGGGGATATAGGAAATACTAGGAAACGAGCTATGAGGAGGAAACCTATTGGGATATAGGGAATACTAGGAAACGAGATAGGAGGAGGAAACCTAGGGGATATAGGAAATACTGGGAAACGAGCTATGAGGAGGAAACCTAGTGGGATATAGGGAATACTAAAAAACGAGATAGGAGGAGGAAACCTAGGGGATATAGGAAATACTAGGAAACGAGCTATGAGGAGGAAACCTAGTAGGATATAGGGAATACTAAGAAACGATCTATGAGGAGGAAACCTAGTGGGATATAGGGAATACTAGGAAAGAGCTATGAGGAGGAAACCTAGTGGGATATATGGAATACTAAGAAACGAGCTATGAGGAGGAAACCTAGTGGGATATATAGGGAATACTAAGAAACGATCTATGAGGAGGAAACCTAGTGGGATATATAGGGAATACTAAGAAACGATCTATGAGGAGGAAACCTAGTGGGATATAGGGGATACTAGGAAAGAGCTATGAGGAGGAAACCTAGTGGGATATATAGGGAATACTAAGAAACGAGCAATGAGGAGAAAACCTAGTGGGATATATAGGGAATGCTAAGAAACGAGCTATGAGGAGGAAACCTAGGGGATATAGGAAATACTAGGAAACGAGCTATGAGGAGGAAACCTATTGGGATATAGGGAATACTAGGAAACGAGATAGGAGGAGGAAACCTAGGGGATATAGGAAATACTGGGAAACGAGCTATGAGGAGGAAACCTAGTGGGATATAGGGAATACTAAAAAACGAGATAGGAGGAGGAAACCTAGGGGATATAGGAAATACTAGGAAACGAGCTATGAGGAGGAAACCTAGTAGGATATAGGGAATACTAAGAAACGAGCTATGAGGAGGAAACCTAAGGGGATATAGGGAATACTAAGCAACGAGCTACGAGAAGGAAACCTAAGGTGACATAGGGAATATTAAGAAATCATGAACAATCACAAAAATCAACTTCTTTATTTTAATTCCATAAAATAATTTAAACATTCCTGAATACAAAAAAGGCATAGTTAGAAACCAGGCACCTTTTTTAAATATCTTAAGTCACTGGAGCTACAGCAAAGCATTAGAGATGAACATGGACTTGGCAAAAAAAGAACCACTTCAGTTCGACGAGATACTAAGAAACGAGCTCCAAGAAGGAATCCCAGGGGATATAGGGAACACTAGAAAACGCGCTACAGGAAGGAAACCTAAGGGGATATAGGGAATACTAAGAAACGAGCTAGGAGAAGGAAATCTAGGGGTATATAGGGAACATTAAGAAACGAGCTAGGAGGAGGAAATATAGAGGGATATAGCGAACACTGAGAAACGAGCTAGGAGGAGTAAATCTAGGTGATATAGGGAATATTAGGAAACGATCTAGGAGGAGGAAACTTAGGGCATATAGGGAATACTAAGAAACGAGGTACGAGAAGGAAACCCAAGGGGATATAGGTAACACTAGCAAACGCGCTACGAGAAGGAAACCTAAGAATATATAGGGAACACTAAGAAACGAGCTAGGAGGAGGAAACCAAGGGGGACATAGGAAATTCTAAGAAACGAGCTACGAGAAGGAAACCCAAGAGAATATAGGGAATACTAAGAAACGAGCTACGAGAAGGAAACCCAAGGGGATATAAGTAACACTAGCAAACGCGCTACGAGAAGGAAACCTATGGGTATATAGGGAATACTAAGAAACGAGCTAGGAGGAGGAAACCTAGGGCGACATAGGAAATTCTAAGAAACGAGCTACGAGAAGGAAACCCAAGAGAATATAGGGAATACTAAGAAACGGGCTACGAGAAGGAAACCCAAGGGGATATACGCAATACTAAGAAACGAGCTTGGAGGAGGAAACCTAGGTGGATATAGGGAATACTAAGAAACGAGTTACAAGAAGGAAATCTAAGAGTATATAGGGAATACTAAGAAACGAGCTACGAGACGGAGACACAAGGGGATATAGGAAATACTAAAAACGAGCTAGGAGGAGGAAACCTAGGGGGATATAAGGAATACTAAGAAACGAGCTACGAGAAAGAATCCCAAGGGGATATAGGGAACACTAGGAAACGAGATACGATAAGGAAACCTAAGGGGATATAGGGAACACTCGGAAACGCGCCACAAGAAGGAAACCTAAGGGGATATAGGGAATACTAAGAAACGAGCAACGAGAAGGAAACCCAAGGGAATATAGGGAATATTAAGAAACGAGATACGAGAAGGAAACCCCAGGGGATATAGGGAACACTAGGAAACGCGCAACAAGAAGGAAACCTAAGGGGATATAGAAAAATTGAGAAACAAGCTACGTTAAGGAAACCTAAGGAGATATAGGAACACTAACAAACGAGCTACGAGAAGGAAACCTAAGGACATATAGGGATACTAAGAAACGAGCTAACAGAAGCAAACCTAAGGGGATATAAGGAACACTAAGAAACGAGCTACATGAAGGAAACCTAAGGGATATAGGGAACACTAAGAAATGGGTTAGGAGAAGGAAATCTAGGGGGATATAGGGAACGCTAAGAAACGAGCTAGGAGGAGGAAATCTAAAGGGATGCAGGGAACACAGAGAAACGACCTAGGAGGAGGAAACCCAAGGGGATGGAGGGAACAGAAAAAAAAAAACGAGCTAGGAGAGGGAAACCTAGGGGAATTTAGGGAATATAAGGTACTGAGATAGGCTTGGATAAAAATATATACAAGGATATGAGCTTGGAGAAGGAAACATGGGAAATAAAGGGAATACTAGGAGCTTAGCGGGGAGAAGGAACCTATAGGGATGATATATGGAAGAATAGGAAACGAGCTAGGAGGAGGAAACCTTAGAGATATAGGGAATAGTAGGAAACGAGCTATGAGGAGGAAACCTAAGTCATATAGGGAATACTAAGAAACAAGATAGGAAGAGGAAATCAAGGGGATATTGAGAATAGTAGGAAATAAGATAGGAGGAAGAAACCTAGGGGGATATAGGCAAAACTAGTAAACGGGTTACAAACCAAGAGAATATAAGTAATACGAGGAAACGAGCTAAGAGCAGGAAACCTATAGGATATAGGGAGCACTAGGAGTTACGTACCTTGGGGACACAGGGAAAAATAGGAAATCAGCTAGGAGGAGGAAACCTAGGGGGATATATGGAACACTAGGGAATGAGTTAGACACCTAGGAGTTATATGGAAAACTAGAAACGAGTTAACAGGAGGAAACCTAGAGAGTTACAGGGAATACTAGGAAAGGAGCTAACAGGAGGAAACCTAGAGAATATAGAGAACGTTAGGAAGCGAGCTAACTTGAGGAAACCTAGGGGATATAGGGAATAATTGGAAACGAGCTAACAGAAGGAACCTAGAGGATATAGAGAATTCTAGGAAATGAGCTAACAGGAGGAAACCTAGAGGATATAGGGAATACTAGGAAAGGAGCTAACAGGAGGAAATCTAGAGGATATAGGGAACATTAGGAAATGAGCTAACATGAGGAAACCTAGGGGATATAGGGAATAATTGGAAACGATCTATCAGAAGGAAACCTAGAGGATTTGGGAATACTGGGAAACGATCTAACAGGAGGAAACCTAGAGAATATGGGGAATACTAGGAAAGGAGCCAGCAGGAGGAAACCTAGGGGATATATGGAATACTAGGAAACAGTTTAGATACATAGGATACGCAGGGAATAATAGGAAACGAGCTAGGAGGAGGAAACTTAAGGGGATATAAGCAATACTAGGAAACGAGTTAGAAACCTAGGTGATATAGGGAATACAAGGAAATGCGTTAGAAACCTGGGCGATATAGGGAATACAAGGAAACGAGCTAAGAGGAGGAAACCTAGGAAATATAGGGAATACTAGGACATGAGGTAGGAGGAGGAAACCTACAGAATATAGGGAATACTAGGAAACGAGCTAGGAGGAGGAAACCTAGGGGAGTGTAGGAAATACTAGGAAACGAGTTAGGAGGAGAAAACCTAGGGAATATAGGGAACACTAGGAAATGAGCTAGGAGGAGGGAACCTACAGAATATAGGGAATACTATGAAACAAGCTAAGAGGATGAGACCTAGGGAATAGTACGAATCGAGCTAGGAGGAGGGAACCTAGGGGAGTGTAGGAAATACTAGGAAACGAGTTAGGAGGAGGAAACCTAGGGAATATATGGAATACCAGGATATCAGGTAGGAGGAGGGAATATAGGGAAATAGAGGGAATACTAGGAAACAAACTAAGAGGATGAAACCTAGGGTATATAGGGAATAATAGGAATCGAGCTAGGAGGAGGGAACCTAGGGGAGTGTAGGAAATACTAGGAAACGAGTTAGGAGGAGGAAACCTAGGGAATATAAGGAACACCAGGAAACGAGCTAGGAGGAGAGAATCTAGCGAAATATAGGGAATACTAGGAAACGAGCAAGGAGGAGGAGGGAACCTAGGGGAATATAGGGAATACTAGGAAACGAGCAAAGAAGAGGTAATCTAGGGGATAGAAGGAACACTAAGAAACAAGCTGAGAGGAGGAAACCTAGGAGATATAGGGAACACTAGGAAACGAGCTAGGAAGAGGAAACTTAGGAAATATAGGGAATACGAGAAAACGAGCTGGGAGGAGGGAACCTAGGGGATATAGGGAACACCAAGGAAAAATCTAGGAGGAGGAAACCTAGGGAATATAGAGGATATTAGGAACTGATCAAGACGGAGGGAATTTGGGGGATATAAGAAATACTAGGAAATGAGCGAGGAGCAGTAACACTAGGGTGGTATAGGACATGCTAGCAACATAGAAGAAAAAACTGCAGGATATAGGTAATACCAGGAAACGAGCTAGAAGGAGGGATCCTAGGGTGATATAGGACATACTGGAAACATATTAACAAGAGGAAACCTGCGGGATATAGGTAATACCAGGAAACGAGCTAGGAGGATTAAGAATACCAGGGAACTAGCTAGGATGATATAAGAAATACTAGAAACATGCTAACAAGAGGAAACCTACGGAATATAGGTAATACTAAAAACGAGCTAGGAGGTTATACTAATACCAGAAACCAGCTAGGAGAAGGAAGCCTAGGGTGATATAGGAAATACCAGAAACATGCTAACAAGAGGAACTTGCGGGATATCAGGAGCTAAGAGGAGGATACCTAGGGAATACAAAGAACACTAGGATCATGTTAGGAGAGGGACACCTAGGGGGGATATGGTGAATTGGAAGCAACACGCTTGGAGGACGATAGATTCTAGCCTGATATAGATCATATTAGGAATCATGCTAGGAGGAAGCACATGCCCCTTTATATCCCCTGGTTTGCTTGTCCTTGCATCACTGATAGTGTTCCTTATTTTCCCTAGAATTGCTCCTGCTCCTAGCACCATTTATTTGTTCTATCCTATAGATCTCAATAGGTTTGCAATTCCTTCTAACATGTTGACTAGAATTATTTTTTTCCCTAGTTTTCCTCCTCATTGCATGTTTCTTAATTTTCCACATACCTGCCTACGTGTCCTCTTCACCGATTATGTCTCCTAATATTGTATACATTTACCTAGGTCTGTCACTGTTCTTAGCATGATCCAAGTATACCCCATAGCTCCCTAGGTTTACCCCTGATCTAGGCATGTTTCCCAGTACACCCTATATCTCCCAAGGTTTGCCACTGCTCTTAGCATGTGTCCCAGTATACCCTATATCCCCTAGGTTTGGTTCCTGCTCTTAGCATGTTTCCCGGGATACCATATAACTTCCTAGGTTTAACCCTGCTCTTGACATATTTCCCAGTACACCGTATATCTCCCTAGGTTTTCCCATGCTCTTGGCATGTTTCTCAGTACAGCCTATATCTCCCTAGATTTTCCCCTGCTCTTAGCATGTGTCCCAGTATACCCTATATCTCCATAGCTTTGCCCCTGCTCTTGACATGTTTCCCAGTACACCCTATATCTACCTAGGTTTTCCCTTGCTCTAAGAATGTTTCATCGTACAACCCATATCTCCCTAGGTTTTCCCCTGCTCTTAGCACGTTTCCCAGTATAACACAAAATCTCCCTAGGTTTTGTCCTGCTCCTAACATATTTCCCCGCGTAAACTATACCTCAAGAGATTTTCTTGTGCATTAAGCATGTTTCCTGGTATACACTATATCTCCCTAGGTTTTCTCCTGCTTTTAGCATGTTTCCCAGTATAACCTATATCTCCCTATGTTTTCTTCTCCTCTTAGCAGGTTTACCAGTATAAACTATATCTCAGAGTTTTTTTCCTGCTCTTAGCATTTTTCCTAGTATACCCTATATCTTCCTAGATTTTCTACTGCTCTTAGCATGTTTCCTAGTATACTCAATATCTCCCTAGGTTTGACCCTGCTCTTAGCATGTTTCCTAGTATACTCAATATCTCCCTAGGATTGACCCTGCTCTTAGCATGTTTCACAGCATACCCTTATATTTCCCGAGGTTTTCTACTGCTCGTATCATGTTTCCCAGTGTACCCTATATCTTCCTAGGTTTTCTAATACTCTTAGCATGTTTCCTAGTATACTCAATATATCCCTAGTTTTGATCCTGCTCTTAGCATGTTTCCCAGTAACCCTATATCTCCCTAGGTTTGTCCCTGCTGGTAGCATGTTTCCCAGTATAACTTATATCTCCCTAGGTTTTCTCCTGATGTTAGCATGTTTCCCAGTATACCCTACATCTCAATAGGTATTCTACTGCTGTTAGCATATTTCCCAGTAAAACCTACATCTGAATGAGCTCTTTACTGCTCTTAGCACATGTTTCCCAGTATAACCTATGTCCCCATCAGTTTTCTCTTGCACTTACCATGTTTCCCAACATACCCTCTATCTCCCTAGGTTTGTTCCAGCTCTTAGGTCGTTCCGCAGTATACACTATATCACACTAGGTTTGTCTCTGCTCTTAGTATGTTTCCCAGTATACCCTTTATCACCCTAGATTTGTCCCTGTTCTTACCACGTTTCTTAGTATAACCTATATCTCCCTAGGTTTGACCCTGCTCTTAGCATGTTTAATAGTATACACTCTATCTTCCTTGATTTTTTTCTGCTCATATCATGTTTACCAGTATAACCCATTATCACCTTGGCTTGTCGCTGCTCTTAGCACGATGCTTAGTATACCCTATATCTCACTAGTTTTGACCCTGCTCTTAGCATGTTTCCTAGTATAACTTATATCTCCCTAGGTTTTCTCCTGCTCGTAGTATGTTTCCCAGAATAACGTATATCTTCCTACGCTTTCCACTGCTCTTAGCATGTTTCCTAATATACCCTATATCTCCCTAAGTTTCCTTCTGCTCTTAGCATGTTTCCAAGTATACCCTATAATATCCGTAGGGTTTCTCCTGCTCTTAGCATGTTTTTCAGTATACCCTATTTCTTCCTAGGTTTTCTACTGCTCTTAGCATGATTCCCAATATACCCTATATCTCCCTGTGTTTTCTCCTGCTCTTAGCATGTTTCCAAAGATACCCATAATCTCCCTAAGTTTTCTCCTGGTCTTAGCATGTTTCCCAGTATACCCTATATCTCCATAGGTTTTCTCGTGCTCTTAATATCTTTCCCAGTATACCCTGAATCTCCCTAGGTTTTCTCTTGCCCTTAGCAAGTTTCCCAGTATACAGTATACCTCCGAAAGTTTTTTCCTACTCTTAGTATGTTTCCCAACATATCCTGAATCTCCCTACGCTTTCTCCTGCTCTTAGTATGTTTTCTTGTATAGCTTTAAATCTACCTAAGTTTTGTTCTGCATTAAGCATGTTTCCCAATATACCCTGAATCTCCTTAGGTGTTCTCCTGCTCCTAGACTGTTTCCCAATATACCCTATATCTGCGAAGGTTTTTCCCTGCTCTTAGCATGTTTCCCCGTATACGCCGATTCTCCCTAAGCCTATACAGCTCTTAGCATGCTTAACAGTATACCGTATACCTTACAAGGTTTTCTACTGCTCTTAGCATTTTTCCTTGTATAACCTATATCTCACTGGGTTTCCTCCTGCTCTTAGCATGTTTCCCAGAATAGCCTATATCTCCGTAGGTTTCTCCTGCTCTTAGCATGTTTCGCAGTATACCCTATATCTTCCTAGGTTTTCTACTGCTCCTAGCATATTTCCCAATATACCCATAATCTCCCTAGGTTTTCTCTGGCTCTTTGCATGTTTCCCAGTATACCCTATATCTCCTTAGGTTTTCTCCGGCTCTTAGCATTTTCCCCAACATACCCGGAATCTCCCTAGTTTTTCTTCTGCTCTTAGTACGTTTTCTAGTATACCCTAATATCTGCCTAGGTTTGGCCCTGCTCTTAGCATGTTTCCCAACATATCCAATATCTCTCTAGGTTTGTCTCTGCTCTTAGCATGTTTCCCAGTATACACTATATCTCCCTAGGTTTGGTCCTGCTCTTAGCATGTTTCCCAACATACCCTGAGTCTCCCTAGGTTTGGTCCTGCTCTTAGCATTTTTCCGAGTATATCCTATATCTCCGTAGGTTTTCGCTTGCTCTTGGCATTTTTCCCAACATACCCTGAATCTCCATAGGTTTTCTCCTGCTCTTAGCCTGTTTCCCAACATACCTTGAATCTCCCTAGGTTTTCCCCTGCTCTTAGCATGTTTCCCAACATACCTATAATCTCCCTAGGTTTTTCCCGGCTCTTAGTATGTTTTCAGTATTCCCTAATATCTGCCTAGGTTTGGTCCTGCTCTTAGTATGTTTCCCAGGATGGCCTATATCTCTCTAGGTTTGATCCTGCTCTTAGCATGTTTCCCAACATAACCTGAATGTCCCTAGGTTTGGTCCTGCTCTTAGCATGTTTCCCAACATACCTTGGATCTCCCTAGGTTTTCTTCTGCTCTTAGCACGTTTCCAAGTATGCCCTTAATCTCCCCATGTTTTCTCCTGGTCTTAGTACACTTTCCAGTATACCCTAATATATCCCTGGGTTTTCCCCTGCTCTTGGCATGATTCCCAGTACACCCTATATCTCCCTAGGTTTGGTCCTGCTCTTAGCATGTTTCCCGGGATATCCTATAACTTCCTAGGTTTAACCCTGCTCTTGGCATATTTCCCAGTACACCCTATACCTCCCTAGGTTTTCCCATGCTCTTGGCATGTTTCCCAGTACACCCTATATCTCACTAGGTTTTCCCCTGCTCTTGGCTTGTGTCCCAGTTACCCTATATCTCCCTAGATTTTCCCCTGATCTTGACATGTTTCCCAGTACACCCTATATCTCCCTAGGTCTTCCCCTGCTCTAAGAATGTTTCCCAGTACAACCCATAACTCCCTAGGTTTTCCCCTGCTCTTAGCACGTTTCACAGTATAACACAATATATCCCTACGTTTTGTCCTGCTCCTTAACATATTTCCCAGTGTAAACTATACCTCAATAAATTTTCTCCTGCATTAAGCATGTTTCCTGGTATACACTATATCTCCCTATGTTTTCTCCTGCTTTTAGCATGTTTCCCAGTATAACCTATATCTCCCTATGTTTTCTTCTCCTCTTAGCAGGTTTACCAGTATAAACTATATCTCAGAGTTTTTTTCCTGCTCTTAGAATTTTTCCTAGTATACCCTGGTTCTCCCTAGATTTCGACCTGCTCTTAGCATGTTTTCCAGAATACGCTATATTTCCCTACGTTTTCCCCCTGCTTAACATGTTTCCCAGTATACCCTAAATCTCCCTATGTATTCCCCTGCACTTAGCAAGTTTCCCAGTATACACTATATCTCCCTGTGGTTTCTCCTGCTCTTAGCATGTTTCCCAATATACCCATAATCTACCTGAATTTTCTCCGGCTCTTAGCATGTTTCCTAGTATACCCTATATCTTCCTAGATTTTCTACTGCTTTTAGCATGTTTCCTAGTATACTCAATATCTCCCTAGGTCTGACCCTGCTCTTAGCATGTTTCTCAGCATACCCTTATATTTCTCGAGGTTTTCTACTGCCCGTACCATGTTTCATAGTGTACCATATATCTTCCTAGGTTTTCTAATGCTCTTAGCATGTTTCCTAGTATACTCAATATATCCCTAGTTTTGACCCTGCTCTTAGCATGTTTCCCAGTATAAACCATATCACCTTGGCTTGTCCATGCTCTTAGCATGATCCTTAGTATACCCTTTATTTCCCTAGTTTTGACCCTGCTCTTAGCATGTTTCCTAGTATAACTTATATCTCCCTAGGTTTTCTCCTGCTCGTAGCATGTTTCCCAGTATAACGTATATCTTCCTACGTTTTCCACTGCTCTTAGCATATTTCCTAGAATACCCTCCTATATCTCCCTAAGTTTCCTTCTGCTCTTAGCATGTTTCCCAGTATACTCTATATCTCCGTAGGGTTTCTCCTGCTCTTAGCATGTTTCTCAGTATACCCTATATCCTCCTATGTTTTCTACTGCTCTTAGCATGTTTCCCAATATACCCTATATCTCCCTGTGTTTTCTTCTGCTCTTAGCATGTTTCCAAATATACCCATAATCTCCCTAAGTTTTCTCCTGGTCTTAGCATGTTTCCCAGTATACCCTATATCTCCATAGGTTTTCTCGTGCTCTTAGTATGTTTACCAGTATACCCTGAAGCTCCCTAGGTTTTCTCTTGCCCTTAGCATGTTTCCCAGTATACAGTATACCTCCGTAGGTTTTCTCCTGCCTTTAGTATGTTTCCCAACATACCCTGAATCTCCCTACGCTTTCTCCTGCTCTTATTATGTTTTCTTGTATAGTTTTAAATCTACCTAAGTTTTGTCCTGTATTAAGCATGTTTCCCAATATACCCTGACTCTCCGTAGGTGTTCTCCAGCTCCTAGAATGTTTCCCGATATATCCTATATCCTCGAAGGTTTTGCCCAACTCTAAGCATGTTTCCCCGTATACGCAGATTCTCCCTAGGTCTTCACACCTCTTAGCATGTTTCCCAGTATACCGTATATCTTACAAGGTTTTCTACTGCTCTTAGCATTTTTCGTTGTATAACCTATATGTCACTAGGTTTCCTCCTGCTCTTAGCATGTTTCCCAGTATAGCCTATATTTCCGTAGGTTTTCTCCTGCACTTAGTATGTTTCGCAGTATGCCCTATATCTTCCTAGGTTTTCTCCGGCTCTTAGCATTTTTCCCAACATACCCGGAATCTCCCTAGTTTTTCTCCTGCTTTTAGTATGTTTTCTAATATACCCTAATATCTGCCTAGGTTTGGCCCTGATCTTAGCATGTTTCCCAACATATCCAATATCTGCCTATGTTTCTCCCTGCTTTTAGCATGTTTCCCAGTAAACACTATATCTCCCTAGGTTTGGTCCTGCTCTTAGCATGTTTCCCAACAAACCCTGAGTCTCCCTAGGTTTGGTCCTGCTCTTAGCATTTTTTCGAGTATATCCTATATCTCCGTAGGTTTTCGCTTGCTCTTGGCATTTTTCCCAACATACCCTGAATCTCCAAAGGTTTTCTTCTGCTCTTAGCATGTATCCCAACACACCTTGAATCTCCCTAGTTTTTCCCCTGCTCTTAGTATGTTTTCAGTATTGCCTAATATCTGCCAACGTTTGGACCTGCTCTTAGGATGTTTCCCAGTATAGCCTACATCACTCTAGGTTTGATCCTGCTCTTAGCATGTTTCCCAACATACCCTGAATCTCCATAGGTTTGGTCCTGCTCTTAGCATGTTTCCAAACATACCTTGAATCTCGCTAGTTTTTCCCCTGCTCTTAGTATGTTTTCAGTATTGCCTAATATCTGCCTACGTTTGGACCTGCTCTTAGGATGTTTCCCAGTGTAGCCTACATCTCTCTAGGTTTGATCCTGCTCTTAGCATGTTTCCCAACATACTCTGAATCTCCATAGGTTTGGTCCTGTTCTTAGCACGTTTCCCAGTATGCCCTTAATCTCCCTAGGTTTCTCCTGCTCTTAGTACGCTTTCCAGTATACCCTAATATATCCCTAGGTTTTCTCCTGCTCTTAGCATGTTTCCCAGTATACCCTATATATCCCGAAGTTTTCTCCTGCTCTTAGCATGTTTCCCAACATACCCAGAATATCCCTAAGTGTGCTCCTGCTTTGGTTATGTTTTCCAGTGTTCCCTAATATCTGCCTAGGTTTGATCTTGCTCTTAGGATTTTTCGCAGATAACCCCATGTCTCCAGAGGCTTTTTCCTGTTGTTAGCATTTTCCTAGAGTTCTGTATTGCTCCCAAAGTTTTTTCTGTTCTTAGCATGTTTCCCAGTATACCCTATTTCTCGCTAGGTTTGGTGCTGCTCTTAGCATGTTCCCAGTATACCCTATATCTCTTTAGGTTTAGTGCAGCTCTTACCATGTTCCCAGTTTACCCTATTCTCCCTAGGTTTGCACCTGCTCTTAGCATGTTCCCAGTTTACCCTATATCTCCCTAAGTTTGGTCCTGCACTTAGCATGTTCCCAGTTTACCCTATATCTCTCTAAGTTTGGTCCTGCACTTAGCTTGTTTCCCAGTATACCCTATATCTCCCTAGGTTTGTTCCTGCTCTTAGCATGTTTGCAGTTTACCCTATATCTCCCTAAGTTAGGTCCTGCACTTAAAATGTTCCCAGTTTATCCTATATCTACCTAAGTTTGGTCCAGCTCTTAGCATGTTTCCCAGTATAACCTATATCTCCCTAGGTTTTTTCCTGTTCTTAGCCTTTTTCCCAGAGTACCACATATCTCCCTAGGTTTTTTTTTTCTTAACATGTTTCCCAGTGTACCCTATATCTCCCTAGGTTTTCTCCTGCTCTTAGTATGTTTCCCAGTACAACTGATATCTCCCTAGGTTTTCCCCTGCTCTTCGCACGTTTGCCGTTATAACCCCATTTCTCCCTAGATTTTGTCCTGCTATTGACATATTTCCCAGTATACCTTATCTCAGTAGATTTTTTCCTGCTCTTAACATGTTTCCCAGATTACACTATATCTCCCTATGTTTTACCCTGCTCTTAGCATGTTTCCCAGTATACCCTATATCTCCCTAGGTTTTCTCCTGATTTTAGCATGTTTCCCAGTATACCCTATATCTCTGTAGGTTTTCTCATACTCTTAGCGTGTTTCTAGGTATACCCTATATCTTCCTAGGTTTTCTACTTCACTCAGCATGTTTCCCAGTATACCCTATATGTTCCTAGGTTTTCTACTGCCCTTAACATGTTTCCTAGTATACTCAATATATCCCGAGGTTTGACCCTGCTCTTAGCATGTTTCCCAGCTTACCCTATATCTCCCAATGTTTGCCCCTGCTGTTAGGATATTTCCCTGTATAAGTTATATCTCCCTAGGTTTTCTCCTGATGTTAGCATGTTTCCCAGTATACCCTAAAACTCCCTAAGTTTTATCCTGCTCTTAGCATGTTTCACAGTACAGCCTATATCTCAATAGGGTTTCTACTGCTGATAGATTATTTCCCAGTATAACCTATATCTCCCTAGGTTTTCTTCTGATGTTAGAATGTTTCCCAGTATACCCTAAATCTCCCTAGGTTTTCTCCTGCTCTTAGCATATATCGCAGTATACCCTATATCTCAATAGGATTTCTACTGCTGATAGATTATTTCCCAGTATAACCTATATATGAACGAGCTTTTTACTGCTCTTAGCATTAGTTCCAGTATACCCTATATCTTCCTAGGTTTTTCCCTGCTCTTATAATGTTTCCTAGTGTAGTCTATATCTCCCTAGGTTTTCTCCTGCTCTTAGCATGTTTCCCAGTGTACCCCATGTCTGCCTAAGTTGTCTAATACTCCTAGCATGTTTTCCAGTATACCCTATATCTTCCTAGGTTTTCTACTGCTCTTAGCAAGCTTCCGAGATTACGAATTTCTCCCTGGGTTTGACCCCGAGTTTAGCATGTTTCCCAGTATACCCCATATCTCCCTAGATTTTGTAATGCTCTTAGCATGTTTTCCAGTATACCCTATATCTTCCTAGGTTTTCTACTGCCCTTAGTATGTTTTCCAGTATACCCTATATCTTACAAGGTTTTCTACTGCTCTCAGTATACCCTATATCTCCCTACATTTTGTATTGCTCTTAGCATGTTTCCCAACAAACATTATGTCTCACTAGGTTTGTCCCTGCCTTTAGGTCGTTTCTTAGTATACCCTATATTTCACAAGGTTTGTCTCTGCTCTTAGTATGCTTCCCAGGATACCATCTATCACTGTAGGTTTGTCCCTGCTCTTGGCACGTTTCTTAGTATACCCTTTATCTCCCTAGGTTTGACCCTGCTCTTAGCATGTTTCCCAGTATAACTTATATCGCCCTAGATTTGACCCTATTCTTAGCATGTTTCCCAGTATATCCTATATCTCCCTAGGTTTGACCCTGCTCTTAGTATGTTTTCTAGTGTAGTCTAATATCTGCAGAGGTTTGGCCCTGCTTAAAGCATGTTTTCCAATATACCCAGAATCTCCCTAGTTTTTCTTCTGCTCTTAGCATGTTTCCCAGTATATTCTATATCTTCGTAAGTTTTCTTCTGCTCTTAGCATGTTTTCCAGTATACCCTTTATCTCCATAGTTTTGGTCCTGCCCCTAGCATATTTCCCAGTATACCCTATATCTCCGTAGGTTTTCACCTGCTCTTAGCATGTTTCCCACTATACCTTATATCTCCGTAGATTTTCTCCTGCTCTCTGCACGTTTCTCAGTATACCCTATATCACCCTAGGTTTTTTCCTGCTATTAGCATGTTTCGTAACATACCCTATGTCTCCCTAGGTTTGTCCCTGCCTTTAGGTCGTTTCTCAGTATACTGTGAATCTCCCTATTTTCTCTCCTGCTCTTAGTACGTTTTACAGAATGCCCTAGTATCTCCCTAGGTTTTATCCTGCTCTTAGCATGTTTCCCAACAAACCCTGAATATCCCTAGGTTTGGTCCTGCTCTTAGCATGTTTCCCAGTATACCCTATATCTCCGTAGGTTTTCTCCTGCTCTTAGCGTGTTTCTAGGTATACCCTATATTTTCCTAGGTTTTCTCCTGCTCTTAGCATGTTTCCCAACATACCCTGAATCTCCCTAAGTTTTCTCCTGCTTTTAGTATGTTTTTCAGTATTCTCTAATATCTGCCTAGGTTTGGTCTAGCTCTTAGGATGTTACGCGTTATACCCCATGTCTCCACAGGCTTTTACTGTTCTTAGCATTTTCCCAGAGTTCTCTATATCTACCAAAGTTTTTGCTGTTTTTAGCATGTTTCCCAGTATACCCTATATCTCCCAATGTTTTCCCCTGCTCTTAGCATGTTTCCCAGTATACCTTATATCTCCCTATGTTTTCTCCTGCTTTAGCATGTTTACCAGTATAACCTATATCTCTGTAGGTTTTCTCCTGCTCTAGGCGTGTTTCTAGTTATACCCTATATGTTCCTAGGTTATCTAAAACTCTTTGCATGTTTCCCAGTATACCCTATGTATTCCTAGGTTTTCTACTGCTCTTAGCATGTTTCCTAGTACACTCAATATATCCCTAGGTTTGACCCTGCTCTTAGCATGTTTCCCAGCATACCCAATATCTCCCTATGTTTGCCCCTGCTTTTAGCATGTTTCCTAGTATCACCTATGTCTACCTATGTTTTCTCCTGATGTTAGCATGTTTCCCAGTATACCCTAAATCTCCCTAGGTTTTCTCCTGCTCCTAGCATATTTCGCAGTATACCCTATATCTCAAAAAGTTTTCTACTGCTGATAGCTTATTTCCCAGTATAACCTATATATAAACGAGCTTTTTACTGCTATTAGCACTTGTTTCAGTATTCCCTATATCTTCATAGGTTATCTACTGCTCTTAGCAAGCTTCCTAGATTACCGACTTCTCCCTGGGTTTGACCCTGAGTTTAGCATGTTTCCCAGTATACCCCATATCTCCCTAGATTTTTTTAATGCTCTTAGCTTGTTTTCCAGTATACCCTATATCTTCCAAGGTTTTCTACTGCTCTTAGCATGTTTCCCAATATAAACTGTGTCTCCATAGGTTTGGTCCTGTTCTTAGCAAACTTTCTAGTATACCCTACATCTCCCTAGGTTCTCTCCTGCTCATAGCATGTTTCCCAGTATACCCTATATCTCCCTAGGTTTTGTCCTGCTCTTAGCATGTTTCCCAACATACCCTATATCTCCCTAGGGTTGTCCCTGCCTTTAGGTCGTTTCTCAGTATACCCTATATTTCAGAAGGTTCGTCTCTGCTCTTAGTATGTTACCCAGTATACCCTATATCACTCTAGGTTTCTCCCTGCTCTTAGCACATTTTTAGTGTATCCTATATCTCCCTAGGTTTGACCCTGCTCTTAGCATGTTTCCTAGTATATCTTATATCGCCCTAGAATTGACCCTGCTCTTAGCATGTTTCCCAGTATACACTATATCTTCCTAGATTTTCTTCTGCTCTTGGCCTGTTTCCCAGTACACCCTACATCTCCCTAGGTTTTCCAATGCTCTTAGTATGTTTTATAGTGTACTCTAATATCTGCGTAGGTTAGGCCCTGCCATAATCATGTTTTCCAATATACCCTGAATCCCCCTAGGTTTTCTTCTGCTCTTAGCATGTTTCCCAGTATAACCTATATCTTCGTAGCTTTTCTTCTGTTGTTAGCATGTTTCTCAGAAAACACTATATCTCCCTAGATTTGGTCCTCCGCTTAGAATGTTACCCAGTATACCCTATATCTCCGTAGGTTTTCACCTGGTCTTGGCACGTTTCTCAGTATACCCCATATGTCCGTAGGTTTTCTTCTGCTCTTAGTATGTTTTCTAGTGTACGCTAATATCTGCCCATGTTTGGCCCTGCTTATAGCATGTTTTCCAATATACCCTGAATATCCCTCGTTTTCTCCTGCTCGTAGCATGTTTCCCAGTATACCCTATATCTTTGTAGGTTTTCTTCTGCTCTTAGTATGTTTTCTAGTGTACTCTAACATCAGACCACATTTGGCCCTGCTTTTAGCATGTTTTCCAATATACCCTGAATCTCCCTAGTTTTCTCCTGCTCTTAGAATGCTTCCCAGTATAACCTATATCTCCCTAGATTTGGTCCTGCACTTAGCATGTTTCCCAGTATACCTTATATCTCCGTAGGTTTTCACCTGCTCTTAGCATGTTTCCCAGTATACACTATATCTCCGTAGGTTTTCACCTGCTCTTGGCATGTTTACCAGTATACCCTGAATCTCCCTAGGTTTTCTCGTGCTCGTAGCATGTTTCCCAGTATATCGTATATCTCCGTAGGTTTTCTCCGGCTCATAGCATGTTTTCCAACATACCCTGAATCTGCCTAGCTTTGGTCCCTCTCTTAGTATGTTTCCCAGGATATCCTATATCTCCGTAGGTTTTCGCCTGCTCTTAGCATGTTTCCCATTATACCCTATATCCCGCTAGGTTTTCTCCTGCTCTTAGCATGTTTCCCAGTATACTATGAATGTCCCCAATTTCTCTCCTGCTCTTAGTATGCTTTACAAAATACCCTTGTATCTCCCTAGGTTTTCTCCGTCTTTTAGCATGCTTCCCAGTATACCCCATATCTCCCTAGGGTTTCTCCTGCTCTTAGCATGTTTCCCAACATACCAAGAATATCCCTAAGTCTGCTCATGCTCTTGGTATGTTTTCCAGTGTTCCCTAATATCTGCCTAGATAAGATCCTGCTCTTAGGAAGTTTCGCAGAATACCCCATGTCTCCAGAGGCTTTTTCCTGTTCTTAGCATTTTCCCAGAGTTCTCAATATCTCCCGAAGTTTATTCTGTTCTTAGAAATTTTCCCAGTATACCCTACATCTCCTTAAGTTTGGTGCTTCTCTTAGCATGTTCCCAGTTTATCCTATATCTCGCTAGGTTTGGTGCTGCTCTTAGCATGTTCTCAGTATACTCTACATCTCCCTAGGTTTGGTCCTGCTCTTAGCATGTTCCTAGTATACACTAATTCTCCCTAAGTTTGGTCCTGCACTTAGCATGTTCCCAGTTTATCGTATATCGGCCTAAGTTTGGTCCTGCATTGAGCAAGTTCCCAGTTTACCCTATATCTCCCTAGGTTTGGTGCTGCTCTTAGCATGTTGGCAGTTTAACCTATATCTCCCTAAGATTGGTCCTCCACTCAACATGTTCCCAGGTTATCCTATATCTTCCTAAGTTTGGTCCTGCTCTTAGCATGTTTACCCGTAATACCCTATATCTCCATTTGTTTTTTCCTGTTCTTAGTATTTATCCCAGAGTAGCAAATATCTACCTAGGTTTAGTCTGTTCTTAACATGTTTCCCAGTATACCCTATATCTCCCTAGGTTTTCTCCTGCTCTTAATATGTTTCCCAGTACAACCCATATCTCCCTAGGTTTTCCCCTGCTCTTAACACGTTTGCTAGTATAACCCATATCTCCCTAGGTTATGTCCTGCTCTTGACAGATTTCCCAGTAGAAACTATGTCTCAGAAGATTTTTTCCTGCTCTTAGCATATTTCCTAGTATACCCTATAGTTCCCTAGTTTTCGACCAGCTCTTTGCATGTTTCCCAGTATACCCTATATCTCCCTAAGTTTTCCCCTGCTCTTAGCATGTTTCCCGGTGTACCCTATATCTCCCTAGGTTTTCACCTGATCTTAGCATGTTTTCCAGTATACCCTATATCTCCGTAGGTTTTCTCCTGCTCTTAGCGTGTTTCTAGGTATACACTATATCTTCCTAGGTTTTCTACTTCTCTTAGCATGTTTCCCAGTATACCCTATATGTTCCTAGGTTTTCTACTGCTTTTAGCATGTTTCCCAGTATACTCAATATATCCCGAGGTTTGACCCTGCTCTTAGCATGTTTCCCAGCATACCCTATATCTCCCTATGTTTGCCCCTGCTTTTAGCATGTTTCCCAGGATAACCTATATCTCCCTAGGTTTTCTCCTGCTCTTAGCATGTTTCGCGGTGTACCCCATATCTCAATAGTATTTCTACTGCTGATAGCTTATTTCCCAGTATAATCTATATCTGAACGAGCTTTCTACTGCTCTTAGCACTTGTTCCAGTATACCCTATATCTTCCTAGGTTTTTCCCTGCTCTTAGAATGTTTCCTAGTGTACCCCATTTCTGAATAGGTTTTCTAATACCCTTAGCATGTTTTCCAGTATATCCTATATCTTCCTAGCTTTTCTACTGCTCTTAGCATGTTTCCCAGTATACCCTATGTCTCCCTAGGTTTGGTCCTGCTCTAAGCATGCTTTCTAGTATACGCTACATCTCCCTAGGTTTTGCCCTGCTCTTAGCATGTTTCCCAGTATACCCTATATCTTCCTAGGTTTTTCCCTGCTCTTAGCATGCTTTCTAGTATACGCTACATCTCCCTAGGTTTTGCCCTGCTCTTAGCATGTTTCCCAGTATACCCTATATCTTCCTAGGTTTTTCCCTGCTCTTAGCATGTTTACTAGCATACACTACATCTCCCTAGATTTTCTCCTGCTCTTAGGATGTTTTCTAGTGTACCCTATGTCTTCGTAGGTTTTCTTCTGCTCTTACCATGATTCCCAGTATACCTTATATCTCCCTAGGTTTGGTCGTGCACTTAGCATGTTTCTCAGTATACCCTATATCTCCGTAGGTTTTCACCTGCTCTTGGCATGTTTCCCAGTATACTCTATATCTCCGTAGATTTTCTCCTGCTCTAAGCATGTTTCCCAGTATACCCTGTATCTCCGTAGGTTTCTTCCTGCTCTTAGTAGGTTTTCTAGTGTACTCTAATATCTGCCTGGGTTTGGCGCTGCTTTTAGCATATTTTCCAATATACCCTGAATCTTCCTAGGTTTTCTCCGGCTCTTAGCATTTTTCCCAGTATACCCAATATCTTGGTAGGTTTTCTTCCGCTCTTAGCATGTTTCACAGTATACCCTATATCTCCCTAGATTTGGTCCTGCTCTTAGCTTGTTTCCCAGTATACCCTATATCTCCGTAGGTTTTCTCCTGCTCTTAGCATGTTTCCCAGTATACTATGAATCTTCATAGTTTCTCTCCTGCTCTTAGTATGTTTTACAGAATACCCTAGTATCTTCCTAGGTTTTCTCCTGCTCTTACCATGTTTCCCAGTATTCCATATATCTCCCTAGGGTTTCTCCTGCTCTTAGCATGTTTCCCAACATACCTTGAATCTCACTAGGTTTTCTGCTGCTCTTAGTATGTTTTCCAGTATTCCCTAATATGTGTCTAGGTTTGGTACTGCTCTTAGGATGTTTCGCAGTATACCCCATGTCTCCATAGTCTTTTTCCTGATCTTAGCATTTTCCCAGAGTTCTCTATATCTCCCAAAGTTTTTTATGCTTTTAGCCTGTTTCCCAGTATACCCAATATCTCCCTAGGTTTGGTCCTGCTCTTAGCATGTTCCCAGTTTACCCTATATCTCCCTAAGTTTGGTCCTGCTCTTATCATGTTCCCAGTTTACCCTATATCTCCCTAAGTTTGGTCCTGCTCTTATCATGTTCCCAGTTTACCCTACATCTGCCTAAGTTTGGTCCTGCTCTTATCATGTTCCCAGTTTACCCTACATCTCCCTAAGTTTGGTCCTGCTCTTATCATGTTCCCAGTTTACGCTATATCTCCCTAAGTTTGGTCCTGCTCTTATCATGTTCCCAGTTTACCCTATATCTCCCTAAGTTTGGTCCTGCTCTTAGCATGTTCCCAGTTAAGCTATATCTCTCTAAGTTTGGTCCTGCTCTTAGCATGTTCCCAGTTTACCCTATATCTCCCTAAGTTTGGTCCTGCGCTTATCATGTTCCCAGTTTACCCTACATCTGCCTAAGTTTGGTCCTGCTCTTAGCATTTTTTTCAGTATACAATATATCTCTCTAGGTATGGTCCTGCTCTTAGCATGTTCCCAGTTTACCCTATATCTCCCTAAGTTTGGTCCTGCTCTTATCATGTTCCCAGTTTACCCTACATCTGCCTAAGTTTGGTCCTGCTCTTATCATGTTCCCAGTTTACCCTACATCTCCCTAAGTTTGGTCCTGCTCTTATCATGTTCCCAGATTACTCTACATCTGCCTAAGTTTGGTCCTGCTCTTAGCATTTTTTCCAGTATACAATATATCTCTCTAGGTATGGTCCTGCTCTTAGCATGTTCCCAGTTTACCCTATATCTCCCTAAGTTTGGTCCTGCTCTTATCATGTTCCCAGTTTACCCTACATCTGCCTAAGTTTGGTCCTGCTCTTATCATGTTCCCAGTTTACCCTACATTTCCCTAAGTTTGGTCCTGCTCTTATCATGTTCCCAGTTTACCCTACATCTGCCTAAGTTTGGTCCTGCTCTTATCATGTTCCCAGTTTACACTTTATCTCCCTAAGTTTGGTCCTGCTCTTATCATGTTCCCAGTTTACCCTATATCTCCCTAAGTTTGGTCCTGCTCTTATCATGTTCCCAGTTTACCCTATATCTCCCTAAGTTTGGTCCTGCTCTTATCATGTTCCCAGTTTACCCTATATCTCCCTAAGTTTGGTCCTGCTCTTATCATGTTCCCAGTTTACCCTACATCTGCATAAGTTTGGTCCTGCTCTTATCATGTTCCCAGTTTACCCTACATCTCCCTAAGTTTGGTCCTGCACTTATCATGTTTTCAGTTTACCCTATATCTCCCTAAGTTTGGTCCTGCTCTTATCATTTTCCCAGTTTACCCTATATCTCCCTAAGTTTGGTCCTGCTCTTATCATGTTCCCAGTTTACCCTATATCTCCCTAAGTTTGGTCCTGCTCTTATCATGTTCCCAGTTTACCCTATATCTCCCTAAGTTTGGTCCTGCTCTTATCATGTTCCCAGCTTACCCTACATCTGCCTAAGTTTGGTCCTGCTCTAATCATGTCCCCAGTTTACCCTACATCTGCCTAAGTTTGGTCCTGCTCTTAGCATTTTTTCCAGTATACAATATATCTCTCTAGGTATGGTCCTGCTCTTAGCATTTTTTCCAGTATACAATATATCTCTCTAGGTATGGTCCTGCTCTTAGCATGTTTCCCAGTATACAATATATTTCTCTAGGTATGGTCCTGCTCTTAGCATGTTTCCCAGTATACAATATATCTCTCTAGGTATGGTGCTGCTCTTAGCATGTTTCCCAGTATACAATATATCTCTCTAGGTATGGTCCTGCTCTTAGCATGTTTCCCAGTATACAATATATCTCTCTAGGTATGATCCTGCTCTTAGCATGTTTCCCAGTATACAATATATCTCTCTAGGTATGGTCCTGCTCTTAGCATGTTTCCCAGTATACAATATATCTCTCTAGGTATGGTCCTGCTCTTAGCATGTTTCCCAGTATACAATATATCTCTCTAGGTATGGTCCTGCTCTTAGCATGTTTCCCAGTATACAATATATCTCTCTAGGTATGCTCCTGCTCTTAGCATGTTTCCCAGTATACAATATATCTCTCTAGGTATGGTCCTGCTCTTAGCATGTTTCCCAGTATACAATATATCTCTCTAGGTATGATCCTGCTCTTAGCATGTTTCCCAGTATACAATATATCTCTCTAGGTATGGTCCTGCTCTTAGCATGTTTCCCAGTATACAATATATCTCTCTAGGTATGGTCCTGCTCTTAGCATGTTTCCCAGTATACAATATATCTCTCTAGGTATGGTCCTGCTCTTAGCATGTTTCCCAGTATACAATATATCTCTCTAGGTATGGTCCTGCTCTTAGCATGTTTCCCAGTATACAATATATCTCTCTAGGTATGATTTTGCTCTTAGCATGTTTCCCAGTATATCCTATATCTCCCTAAGTCTGGTCCTGCTCTTAGCATGTTTCCCAGTATACAATATATCTCTCTAGGTATGGTCCTGCTCTTAGCATGTTTCCCAGTATACAATATATCTCTCTAGGTATGATCCTGCTCTTAGCATGTTTCCCAGTATATCCTATATCTCCCTAAGTTTGGTCCTGCTCTTAGCATGTTTCCCAGTATACAATATATCTCTCTAGGTATGGTCCTGCTCTTAGCATGTTTCCCAGTATACAATATATCTCTCTAGGTATGATCCTGCTCTTAGCATGTTTCCCAGTATATCCTATATCTCCCTAAGTTTGGTCCTGCTCTTAGCATGTTTCCCAGTATACAATATATCTCTCTAGGTATGGTCCTGCTCTTAGCATGTTTCCCAGTATATCCTTTATCTCCCTACGTTTCATCTTTTCTAGTATTCCCTATGTCTCTCTATGTATGTTCCTCTTCCTAGCAATACTCTTATTTACCTTCTCTTAAGGAGGCAAGTAATAAGACAACTTCTGCTAATGTGTATTTCTATTATCATTACGTGTATAAAGAGCAATCTTATCTAAGGATTGTTTGTTTGCGGAACAGATAGAGGAAGTCGCGTGAATGGAATACACGACTTTTTTCTCAAATTTACATCTTTGAGCATGAAATATATTTGTTGTGTTCCAATTATGCTCTGATTTTAATGGCAATTTCCATATTTAATCTGGTTTGTGCTGTTTAAATATTATAGGATGCATTGTAAAATTACTTGGTCATTGGTTCTCAAAATATGAATACTGAAAAAATAAGGAAAACTTTAAAGACATTGGGTCATTCCGGCCAACATTTTGTAATTGAAAGTGATGTCTCCAACTTTGTTATATCTATTTATCTGGATAATAATGAGTTTATTGCTGAAAAATGAAACTCATCTGATATTGTGCATCTTCCACTATTTTTGAAGTCATAGTGCTGTAATGACAAGGAATCTTCAAAACATGAATCTGCAGTGTCACAAAATTTTTTGTGAGCAACTAAAATACCAACACAAGTAAAAATATATGCAGTTAAAATAACAATTTCAAAAACAGTCTTATGTAAACCTTGGCAATTAAATATACGAAAAAATAACAATTTTAAGTAGAATACAACAAGAAATGCGATATTTATTTTACAAAGATATCATTAATTAGCTGGTTAACCGATTAAATTTCAGTGTGGTGAGTTTCATGTGTTAAAAAGTATTACAATGTTGAGGTTGTCCGTAAGGTCTAATATCGCTTACAAGTGGCTGTGGCGTGACGTCACGTCTTTGCTGAAGATGCATTTTACTGGAAACTTCCAGCGTTTGAGCTGAGTTTACAACACTTACCTTGTGTGAGTGAGTACCTGAGGTACACCGCACATATGCTTTTCTCGAAACTCTATTGTTACACAAGACCATTCCTTATCTTCGGCATGGTAATCGAGAAACAGATTAGTTTCTTCCAAGTAGAAGAGAAATAAAGGAATACACAGGAGGCAGGCTTCAGTGGATATTCCCAGAAAATTCAAGATGTAGAGTTTATTTGTGATGTAAATGTATGGCATTTTCATCAACATCGTTAGCGCTGTTTTTTTATAACAAAAAAGTTTCAAACATTTTGCGATATAAAGGCTAGTTTGGGGTGAGGCATTTTCTCCAAAATATTGGTGCAAGATGCTAAACTTAAATAACCAATTTGGTATTTAACGCTCCCTTCGTTGTTTGAGCTATATTATGCACACACATGGGCCTTTTTCTAAAAAATGTTTTTATTGTGGGAACTTGAAAACTTATATTCCCGGTGAAATCTTGGTGGCAAATTTATAAATAAACTGCAATACTTTCTCTATCTACTATATGCATATAAGAGATGTAGAGAAATGAAATATTCCGCACCTTGCGCTAGATGTATAGAAATGTGAAGTGAATTAGGCAGGAAGGACATCGTGCACAAGCCGAGTTCTCGGAGTCATGGGGTGAGTTATATTTTCATTTACTACTGCATTTGTTCTATCTCTCCATCCTGAACATTTAAAAGCTTAAACAATATATTCTATATAATCATAGGCATCTTTTAAACCAATCACAAAATTCTAATTTGTTATTTTAATTTGAAATATGATTAAAGTTTACTTTCCCTAAATATGAATGTATAGTGAATATAAAACTCGATACAGAGATTACATCCGAAATACATATTTGGGGACGCCTGAATAAAAAATAAATTAGAAAATATCCCTGTGTGTTAGTGTGTCTCTCTGTTTCTCTCTCTCTCTCTCTCTCTCTGATGTGTGCGTATGTGAGTCTCTCTCTCTCTGGTGTGTTTGTGTGTTTCAGTGTGTATCTCTCTCTCCGGTGAGTGTGTGTTTGTCTCTCTCTCTCTTTGGTGTGTGCGTTTGTGTATCTCTCTCCCTCTCTGGTGTGTGCGTTTGTGTGTGTCTCTCTGGTGTGTTTGTGTGAGTATTTCTGTGTATCTCTCTCTCTCCGGTGTGTGTGTGTGTGTGTGTTTGTGTGAGTCTCTCTTTCTGGTATGTGTGTTTGTGTCTCTATCTAGGCGGAGTGCTCGTGTGTGTTTGACTCTCTCTCTCTCTCTCTCTCTCTCTCAGGTGTGTGTGTGTGTGTGTTTGTGTGAGTCTCTCTTTCTGGTATGTGTGTTTGTGTCTCTATCTAGGCGGAGTGCTCGTGTGTGTTTGACTCTCTCTCTCTCTCTCTCTCTCTCAGGTGTGTGTATGTGTATGTATTTGTGTGTGTGTGTGTCTCTCTCTCTGGTGTATGTGTGTGTGCGTCTGTTTCTCTCCATCTAAGTGGTGTGTGTGTGTGTGTGTGTGTCTCTCTCTCTCTCTGTATCTCTCTCTGTGGTGTGTGTGTCTCTGTCTCTCTCTCTGTTGTGTGTGTGTTTGTGTCTCTCCATCTAGGTGGCGTGTGTGTTTGTGTGTGTGTCCCTCTCTCTCTCTCTCTTTCTCTCTGGGGTGTGTTTGTGCGTGTCTCTCTGGTGTGTGTGTGTTTGTGTGTATTCCTTTCTGGCCTGTGTTTGTGTGTGTCCCTCTCTCTCCATCTAGGTGGTGTGTGTATTTGTGTCTCTCTCTCCCTGGTTTGTGTGTGTAAGTTTGTGTGTCTCTCTCTCTCTCTCCAACTAGTTGGTGTGTGTGTTTGAATGTGTCTCTGTTTGGTGTGTGTTTATATATCTCCCTCCATCTAGGTGGTGTGTGTGTGTGTGTTTGTGTCTCTCCATCTAGGTGGCGTGTGTCTCTCTCTAACTCTCTGGTTTGTGTTTGTGTCTGCCTTTCCATCTAGGTGGTGTGTCTGTATTTGTGTCTCTCTCTCTGTTGTGTGTGTGTTTTTGTCCCTTTCTCCATCTAGGTTTTGTGTGTCTTTCTCTGGTGTGTGTGTATGTTTGTGTGTGTGTGTCTCCCTCTGGTGTGTGTATGTTTGTGTGTGTCTCCCTCTGGTGTGTGTGTGTCTCTCTCTCTGTCTGGTAAGTGTGTGTTTTTGTCTCTGTGTGTATTTTTTTGTGTCTCTTTCCCTCTGGTGTGTGTGTGTGTGTCTCTGTTGTTTTTTTCGGGTCTCTCTATGGTGTTGGTATGCGTGTGTTTGTAACTCTGTGTATATGAGTGTGTTTGTATGTCTCTCTCTCTCTTTCTGGTGTCTCTCTTTCTCTCTGGTGTATGCAAGTGTTTGTGTCTCTCTCTACATCAAGGTGGTGTGTGTGTGTGTCTCTCTCTGGTGTGTATGTTTCTGAGTGTCTCTCTCTGTCTGGTGTGTATGTTTGTGTGTGTGTGTGTGTGTGTGTGTCTCTCTCACTCTCTGGTGTGTGTCTCTATATCTAGGTGGTATCTGTGTGTCTCTCCATCTAGGCGGTGTGTGTGTTTGTAGCTCTCTGTCTCTCTCTCTCTCTGGTGTGTGTGTTTGTGGCTGTCTGTCTCACTGTGGTGTGTGTCTCTCTCTACATCTAGGCGGTATGTGTGCGTCTCTCCATCTAGGTGGTGTGTGTGTTTATGGATCTCTGTCTCTCTCTCTCTGGTGTGTGTTTGTGGATCTCTATCTCTCTCTCTCTCTGGTGTGTGTCTCTCTACATCTAGGTGGCATGTGTGTGTCTCTCCATCTAGGTGGTGTGTGTGTGTTTGTGGTTGTGTGTGTGTCTCTCTCTCTGGTGTGTGTGTGTCTCTCTGTCTTTCTCTCTCTCTGGTGTGAGTGTCTCTTTCTCTCTGTTTCTCTCATCCTGGTGTGTGTGTGTGTTAGTGGTTCTCTGTCTCTCTCTCTCTCTGGTGTGTGTTTGTGACTCTTTGTCTCTCTCTCTGGTGTGTGTGTGTGTCTCTCTCTCTCAATCTAGGTGGTGAGTGTGTGTGTTTGTGTCTCTCTCTCTCTGTGGTGCGTGCCTCTCTGTCTCTCTCTCTGGTGTGAGTGTTTGTATCTCTGTCTATTTCTGGCGTGTGCGCTTGTGTCTCTATCTCGAAATAGGTGCTGTGTGTGTTTGTGTCTCTATGTCTCTTTCGGGTGTGTGTGTGTTTGTGTCCCTCTCTCCATCTAGGTGGGGTGTGTGTATTTGTTTTTGTGTGTGTCTCTCTCTCTCATGTGTGTGTGTGTGTGTTTGTGTCTTTCTCTCCATCTAGGTAGTGTGTGTGTGTCTCTCTCTCTCTGGTGTGTGTGTGTGTGTGTTTGTGTCTCTCTCTCCCTCAGGTATGTATTTGTGTGTGTCTCTCTCTGGCGTGTGTTTGTGTGTGTGTCTCTTTCCCTCTGTGGTGTGTGTTTGTGTCTCTCTCTCCATCTAGGTGGTGTGTGTGTGTTTGTCTCTTTCTCTTGTGTGTGTGTGTCTCTCTCTCTCTGGAGTGTGTCTTTGTCAATCTCTCTCCACCTAGGTGGTCTATGTGTCTGGTGTGTGTGTGTGTGTTTGTGTCTCTCAATCTAGGTTGTGTGTGTTCCTCTCTCCCTCTCTCTTTGGTGTATGTTTGTGTTTGTCTCTCTCTGTGTTGTGTGTGTGTTTGTGTCTCTCTCCAACTAGGTGGTGTGCGTGTTTGTGTGTGTCTCTCTCTCTCTGGTGTTGTGTCCCTCTATTCATCTAGGTGGTGTGTTTGTGTGTGACTCTCTCTCTGGTGTGTTTGTGTGTTTCAGTGTGAGTCTCTCTCTCTGGTGTGTGTTTGTGTGTCTCTTTTTCTGGTGTGTGTGTGTCTCTCCATCTAGACGGTATGCTTGTGTTTGTGTGTGTGTGTGTGTCTCTCTCCTGCTAGGAGGTGTGTGTGTTTGAGTGTTTGTCTCGCTCCCTTTCTTTGGTGTATGTGTGTGTGATTGTGTCTCTCTCTCCATTTAGGTGCTGTTTGTGTTTCTCTCTCTGGTGTGCGTGTGTCTCTCTCTCTCTCTACCTCCCTGGTGTGTGCTTCTGTGTCTGTGACTCTCTCTCTATCTCAGTCTCTTTGGTGTGCGTTTGTGTGTATCTCTCTCACTCTGGTGTGTGTATGTGTGTTTGTGTCTCTCTCTTCATCTAGTTGGTGTGCGTGTGTCTCTCTGCCTCTCTCTGGTGTATGTTTGTGTCTCTCTCCATCTAGGTGGTGTGTGTGTTTGTGTCTCTCTTTCTCTCTGGTGTGTGTTTGTGTGTGTGTGTCTCTCTCTCTCTGGTGTGTGTGTGTTTGTGTGTCACTATCCCACTCTGGTGTGTGTTTGTGTGTCTCTTTCTCTGGTGTGTGTGTTGGTGTGTGTGTCTCTCTCTGGTGTGTGTTTGTGTGTCTCTCTCTCCATCTAGTTGGTGTATATTTGTGTCCTTCTTTCCTCTGATGTGTGCGGTTTTATCTCTCTCGCTCTTCATATAGGTGGTGTGTGTGTGTGTTTGTTTGTGTCTCTTTCTCTCCATCTAGGTGGTGTGTGTGTGTGTGTGTGTTTGTGTCTCTCCATCTAAGTGGCGTGTGCGTTTGTGTGTTTGTCTCTCTCTCTCTCTGGTGTGTATTTTTCTCTCTCTCCATCTAGGTGGTGTGTGTATTTGTGTCTCTCTCTCTGGTGTGTGTTTGTGTCTCTCCTTCCATCTAGGTGATGTGGTGTGTGTGTTTGTGTGTGTCTCTCTGGTGTGTATGTGTGTTTGTGTCTTCTCTTTCCATCTGGGTAGTGTATGTGTTTGTGTTTGTCTCTCTGGTGTGTGCATGTGTGTGTTTTGATCTCTGACTGGTGTGTGTGTGCGTCTCTGGCTGTCTGGTGTGTGTGCGTGTGTTTGTGTTTGTCTCTCTCTGGTATGTGTATGTGTTTGTTTGTGTCTCTGACTGGTGTGTATGTGTTTTTGTGTGTCTGTCTGTCTGGTGTGTGTGTTTTTTTTGTGTCTCTCTTTCTCTGGTGCGTGTGTGTGTTATTTTGGGGTCTCTCTCTCTCTCTCTCTGGTGTGTGTGTGTGTTTGTGTCTCTCTCTGGTGTGTGTATGTGTGTTTGTGTCTGTGTGTGTGTGTTTCTCTGTGGTGTGTGTGTGTTTACCTAAAGCTGAGAACAAAAATCCGTTGAATACCAAACTTGCAACCGCATGCGAGACTTGTGGTTCACAAATCTGTGCAGGGGCGGATTTTCTTCGGGTTCTCCAGTTTCCCTCGCTATTGCATTCCACCGGTACTGTATTTTCATTCCATGTATCGTCAGTGTCATCCCTTGGAGTGCCAGAGTTTTAAAAGCGGAGGTTAAAAACTTTAAAGAAACGTAAATTATTCTTCACATGGAACATTTTTCGATATTTTTGACTTTCTGAAAAAGTGTAACGATTTTGATTAAAATGCCGTATATTAAATATATGAACATAGCAAATAGAATGTGTATCCTGACTTTCTTGAGAACAGTTCCTGGTATCCTGACTTTCTTGAGAACAGTTCCTGAAGTCTTCTTCTTTCTGAACGACTTTTGCATAACTGATAAACCGTAAGGGATAGAAAAAAACCTACTGCAAAATATATAGGTTACTATAAACACACATTTTATGGTATATAATTTTTGTCAAGATCTTCCCCTTATTGGTTTCAATTTTAGAATACTTAAACCTTTCTCAAATGGAAAGTCTCATGCATTTCACATCTTTCTTGTTTTACTCCTGACCATTGAAAGAGAACCAAATTTCAATAATAATATGCTTTTAAAGTATTTTACTGTTTTAGCCTAGTGCGTTTCCCTATTTCCTTCTTCTTGTAAGGAAGAAAGTAATGCGGCCATTCCTGGTAATTTTATATTGATTGTTGAGATCTATATAAAATTATTTTTATTATTATTATTATTATTATTATTATTATTAATAATAATAGTAATAATAGTAATAATAATATGTTATAGGAATGCTTCGTTTGTAGAACAGATAGAGAGAGCCATGTGAAAAGAATATATTAGAACTTTCTTTGTATGGCTATAAGTGTTTAAATATTGCCCAATTTTTGTGGTACCATGTTTGCTCCTGTAGTCAGGAAACATTTGTTTAATACAAGCATGTATGCGAGAGCTTTCATATTACTTCAACACCACCTGTTACGGAAGTGAAAGGTCACGTGAAGGTCATATTGTGCACATACTAAGTATACCTAATGTAATGAGAATTAAATATGGAAGAGTCAGAACATTTTGTGTTTATTATTATGGAGCTTTGCATGAAATATTCACCAACAACAAAATAGGAAAATAAACTATTCTCTACGATTAAGATGATATATTTGTGAAAGTCGCCCTCCGTGATGTAGTGGTTCTATGATATCTGCATATACCTAAGGTCGCGGGTTCAAACCGGGCGGAGGACGATGCCTGAGCGTGGCTTCCTTGGAAGGGAAGTAAAGCTGTTGGTCCCTTATCGTAGTCTTACGGCACGTAAAAGAACCTCAAGCCTGATAAATGAGCCCTCTGAGGGGAATTAAGTCGTCTTTCACGATCAGAACGTCCATAAATAAAAGACACAGTATATAAGTTATCCCATTGTAACTTTTACAAAACACACAATAATAGTGAGGTTTTGGACATGTATCAAAATTAGAGCTCGCTTCGTTATTTAAATAACACTTTTACTCTATAAATGCATTGCTCTAATACAATTGAGCCACGTGGTGCATTTTTAAGAATATTCACCTACAGAAATTTAGTTTTACTGAAAATGCATTTAAAGATAGAACTTGCATACTATACTTTTACTTTCTCCAGCACGTAAGTACAATGTACCTACTAAATAAGAGTATTGTGTGACACCGAAAATTAATAGTTTGAGACCCCTGAAGAAGGTGTTTTGAGAAAATATCCGTAGTGTGTCTCTCTGCGCGTGTGGGTTTGTCTGTGGGTAGCATAGCTGAAAATAATGTCAGTTAAATGTAAAACTTTATATTTAAGTTCAGTATTTCCCAAAGACACGACACAAATGTTTTCAGGAAAATCCCTTCACCCTCAACTATCCTTTACATCCTTTTAATTTTCTCAAAAATGACTAACGATTTCAATTAAACTACGACATATTTAAGGCATTTTCATGACAAATGAAATTTTCTGGGAATGATCTCAGAAGACCTCTTCATTCTGGATTAATTTTGCATAACTAGCAAACTGTAAGAGATATATAAGAACAAATAGAGGTCTGGTTAAACACACCTTTTATATCATGTATAGGTATAATTTTGTGGCGTCAAACATTTCCGAAATAATCCTTTGTTTTGTAAGGGTTCGAATTTAAAGTACTTTTCTCAAACGGGATGTTATGTTTCCTTTCATACATGTTGTGTTTTACTCCTTGCAACGCACACAAAACCGAACTTCAGTTGTTTCATGAAGCAATAGCTTTTAAAAGATTTGGCTATCGCGTTGACCTAGAGCTTATAAGCAAGGAAGTAACAATTCTCGATTAGCATGATGTACATAAATGAATAATACTTTGTTTGGAGAAGGTAGAGAAAGTCATGTAAATGGAACACATCCGATTTTTCTATATTATTTTTAATTAGTGGATAAGAATTATTACTTAACGTACTGTTCAAAACCTCTGATTTTTAAAATATCAATACATTTTTATTTATCAAATTTGGAGCGTTATTTAGAAAATGTAATATGACTACTTTGTTTAATGGGTTTTTGAGTAGCAACATGAAACTGTTGAATCATATTAGTGAAGAATTACATTGAGTGTGCAAAAAGTGTTGGATTAGATTTGCGAGAAAATAACATTAAAGTTGGGAACGCCTATTAATCAGCAAGCGCCTACCCATCTATAGCTTGAGGCAATTGATAGTTTAAGTGTCAATTGAAGAAAACTAGATATATTCTTAAATTTTGGAATTAATATAATTTTATTATGAAGAAAAATATTCATCTCCCACAATTTTTCCTCAAATTTCACCTTAAGGAGGGTCGAAATTGGATTTTCATCCTTTTTTTTTCTTTCCATTTTCAAGTTTTAGTTCATATGATAATTTTGAACCTCCCTCTCATTTTAGTACAGATTTAATAGAGATACGCTAATTGTAAATAGTTTAGAAATACTGCTGAAATAATCCTGCGTAGTAGCTTTTTAGAACATGTTGATACACTCGCTTGGTTAAACATCAACAATTTTGTAAATATTAGTGTTAGAGAAGAGATTTTTTTTATTTTATTTTGATCCGAAAGTTTTACTTTAGCTATTCACAGCATTGGCACTCCGTTCATATTTGTTCATGTGAGAGTTTCCAAGTACTGCGAAGCTGTATTTGGAATGTTAGATTATATATATTTTATTTATTTATTTTTAATGTTGTATTTGAAAGCAATTTCTGAAGAAGCAGAATTTCCCATACAAATGCGCCATTATCTCATAAACTAATTGGCACTAAGGACTAAATTTTTACAACACATTTGCATCTAAATAGGCTTTATTTTAACGAAAACGTTTTTATGTATGTCGATTAATTATTTTTTAACATTTTAAGAGTTGTATTAAAAAATCATACCTTTCCTTTTAATGAACAGAAGTATTCTATTTTTTGTCAATCAACAGTAGAAGTATTGTTGAGTATACTAGAAAATTTAGCTCATTATGTTAAATGTTATCGAGATAATGGGTCAAAATTTGACATTGGCAAGATAGGGCATTTCGACTCCCCTTGATAACTTCAAGTTGAATCAAAGCCTTACATTGATTTTCACTGTAACAAAGACTCCAACATTTCAGTACGATACCTCTCTGATAAAGGTGAATACGCAAGGCAGATTAGTGGTATATTTGATACTTCTAAGGTATGAAGGCGAACTGTGTATGTTTCTGCGCAGGTACATGTAATGTGATGTTTGCGGAGTGTTAACAAACGTTAAAGGAAATCAGTAAGTGTTTAAAATGCACACATGCTTGTATTTATGTTGCCTTCTTCTAAGGACCTGTACGTAAAGTAGGGTAGGACAGAACAAGTATAGCACCTTCACCTGTAAGATCTGTGCGAGACACCCCGGAAGGAAGGATGAGACAGATGGCGGGAGACTCCAGGAGTCAGAGTGCAGGGTCCCTACTAATTTCATTTTTTTTAAGAAGGGGAAAATCCTCATGGACGTCAGGGAAGGTGGCCCTGGTGTGTCGGACTCTTACCGGCTAAAAACCACCTCCATCTCCTGCAGCACTGTGGAACCGCCTCTCAGTATTTCTTCACAGAGCAGCATTCAAGTTTATCCTTAATCTTTTTCCTCATCTTGTAGGATGCTCTTAATCATTCCTGTAATATAAGGTACCATGTTTCTTTCTTGTGTATCATATTTTGTATTATATTGTCTGGTGATAATTCCATTTCAATAACGTTTAAGGTTTTTGTTCTTATGGCGTTCCATCTTTTACATACTAAAATAGTGTGTTCTGGTGTGTCTATTTCTTTACAATATCTGCATTGTTCAATCTCAATTATCTTCATTTTGTATAAGTAGGTTCCAAATCGGCCATGTCCTGTTAAGAATTGCGTAAAAAGTAGTCAACTTCTCCGTGTTGTCTGTTTAGCCATGGTTCAATTTTTGGAATAAGGCGTTTAGTCCATTGGGCCGTTTCAAGCTCGTCATCCCATTCCTCCTGCCACGTTTTCATTGTAATTTTCTTTTACTCTTCTTTTTGTGCTCTATTACGTTCTACTTTATTAAATGTGTGCTCGGTTGCTAATAAATGGAGCTGTATTGTTCCTGCAATCACTTGTATTGCCTTGGTGGATTTTGTGCGATATGCACTTGCAATTCTTATATCGATCTTTCTTTGGACGCGTTCTATAAGTTTCCTATGTGTTAGTTTCCTCATACATTGCTTCCAAGCCGCAGCACAATAAAGTATAATGGAATTAATAACACTTCCTAGTAATTTCCTCTTTTGTTGGTTAGGACCTCCTACATTTGGCATCAGTCTGGCCAAAGCTGCGACCACCTTTTTCGCCTTTGCAGACACATACTTCAGATGTTCGACCATACTCATATTATATCCAATTAAGATACCTAAATATTTTAGGTATTTTCTGAGACTTAAGTTCTAAGTCTCCATCCTATATAGTCACTTCTTTAAGAGTTCTCCTCCCTCCCAGGATTACCATTTCGGTTTTGGTCGGCACCAGGCTCAGTCCCCGACTAGTCATCCAGACTTCAACCCTATTGATGGACCACTGTACTTTTTCCTCTATATCTTGTTTTGAAGTGCCGCACACAATCAGAGCGAGGTCGTCTCGTATCCCACCAATGTTACACCTGCTGCAGGTTCCTGTCTAAGCACTTCATCATAGTATATATTCCATAAAGTGGGGTCTAGAATTGATCCTTGCGGTACTCCACTGGTCACATCCATCTCAGAGTTTTCTCCAATAAGGATCTTTCTATCTTGTAGATAACTACTTATTAATTTAATCATGTATGGAGATATTTTCTTTTGTATTAAATCATTTATAATACCCAGCCACGGTACAGAGTTAAAAGCATTTTTAACGTCTAATGTAACCATTGCTACATACCTATTATTTTCATTAACTTCTTTCTGTGCTGTTTCCAAGACCAGCTTTATTGCATCGGCAGTTTATCGGCCTTTTCTAAAACCAAATTGGGTTTGCGCGAGACTACCTTTTAAATCTATCTCTTAATAATCTCTGATTAATTATTTGTTCAAAGAGTTTCCCTATTGTATCCAAGAGGCATAAAGGTCTATAAGTTTTTTTGCAGTTCCTTTTTTTTGGGGGGAGGGTTATATAAGGATAAGTTTTGCAATTTTCCACTCCCTGGGAAATTTTCCTTTGTATATTAACCCATTTAGTGTTTCCATCAGAAGATCCGGCTTTTTCTCAGCAATTAGCTTTATATCTTCCGGGGGGATGCCATCAGGTCCAGCGGCTTTGCCATTTTTAAGCGTTTTCCTGCATCCATGATCTCGTTTATTTGGCACTTCAGTACTTCTTCTATTTCTATTTGCATTTTTGGCCACGTATTTCTTTTATGTGCGGGAAATAACTCTTTAGCAATTTCTTTTTGTTCCTCATCCGTAATGACTAAAGGTGTGCAGAGTCCTAATTTTTTGGTCACGATTATATATCCAGTACCCCATGGATCCACATCCACTTCCTCACTTAGCTGTTTTCATGCATCCTTCATCGCTCTATTTATTGCGTTTTTTATGTTATTCCGACATCTTCGGTATTCCTTTTGTATGGCGTGCTTTTCATTTTCCTCCACATTTCTTCTTTTGTTTGTCCTTGTCACTTTTCTTCGCGCCTCCACACTCCTTTTCCTTAGTTGGGAAATATCGTTATTCCACTAATACGCCGCTTTAAACTTACCATGGCTGCCTTTCTTCTTAAAAGTAGAGTTACATGCTTTTTCTAATAGTTCTCCAAGCTTCTTTGGTAGATGTAAGTACTCTGGATGACTTGCTGCTTCTTCTACCTTTTGCATTAAAATATCTTGCTTATCATTTTTGTAAATGCATTCTTTCTGTGGCCTTTTAATTGGTAATGGCAATTTGGTGTTTATAGTCTCTATATATATTCTCGAGGTAACTTAAATTTTCTTCATAATCCACATACCATTTACTAATAAGTTTACTCATTTCTGCAGAACACATTGTGATATCTATGAAAGATGTACCATCGTTTCGTTCAAAAGTTGGCATCTTCCCATCATTTAGGGTATTATAATCATTTTCGCTTGCCCACTCTGCCAGAGCACTACCTTTCTTGTCTTCTATAGGAGATCCCCAGGAATATGCCTTGGAATTGAAATCCTCTCCAATATGGACATTCTTTTTAAGTTTTTGTTGTTTAAGGGCGCAATTGATTTCAAATAGATATTTATGGAACTCCTCCAGATCTGTTTTAGGAGACACACAACAGGTAAATACCAATATTTTATCGGTGTCGGCCCAGACAAAACCACTGCCACTTCCGATGTTTCATACTTAATCATTACTTCCTGGAATATAAATGGCTGCGTCCATTCTTTCATCTGTGATCCATTTTGGGCTATGCTTTCTGCGACAATACACAGATGTATTTGAAGTTCTGCACATTTATGTATAAGTAAATCCATGGCCCGTTTACTTCTATCAAGATTTACCGGAAGTAATCTCATTATTTATAGGTGGTTTCTCTGTGTATCCTTGCCTGGGTTTTCGCTAATCTCCTATACTCAGGACATCTTATCGTCTCTGCTTTGTGTTCATTTGAGTTATACAGGTAACATCTTGTCATGTTTTTACACTCTTTTATTCGATGTCCTGTTTCCCCACATTTATGACACATTTTCACAAAAGGAGCAGCTGTACATTCGCTTGCAACATGCCCTACTCTGTAACACTTATAACATCTACTTAAAGTATTTGTTGGCTTGACTCTCCATCTGTCCCATCCTTTCCCTATTGTTTTCTTTGCTAGTAGTCGATTTGTAAGCTCTACATTACAGGTTACAAATGGATATTTTACACCTTGTGCATTAGCTTTATCTGACATTTTTATCAGAATATTTTCTTCCATTTTCCCTAATTCCCGTTCTATCGTTCCTTTTACTTCATGTTCTTCTACAACTTCATGTATATCTAGTAGCATAACAGTTTGTTTTTTGCTTTCCATATTTACTTCTGCAATTTTATCCAGTTTTGAAGTAAGAAAACGCTAAGAATCTTTCTATCATTTCTATCTTTCCTTTTTATTTTCAGCTGCCCATTTACTCCGTTTGTCTTTCTTTTGTGATCAATTATTGTTCCACTTGTGTCTACTTCTTTTATATTTTTCAGAATGTCTGCGTATGATTTTTCTCCAAGTGGCTTGAGTACGAATGTATCTTCATTTAGTCCTCTCTTCCTGCTATTATCCTCCATCCCTTTTGTTTCATTGTATCTTTGATGTTTTATATACATTGACATCTTATCGTTATTTCTTTTATATAAATATTCCAAAACTTTCCTTGTTACTTGCTCATCCACTTGATCCGTTGTTACACCGGCTATGCGGGTTCTCCCATTTTTCCTCTCTGTGTCTAATATTTTTTCTAAGTTTTTTCTTAAATTAGATATATCTTCTATCGATTTTCCTCGGTCCTCAGTCATAATGATGTACAGATATTTCTTTGTATTTTTTGGTTCCTTTTCATCACCAAGGATTTCATTTGATAAAATATTGCATATCATTTTTCCTAGTTTTAGTTTATCTTCTTTCAATAACTGTTTTATTTGCGGATTTGTATTAATAATGTTCCTTATAATCTCTTCCTGTTTATCAACTTCTTTATTTGCAACTATTACCAGGTCTTCATCCTCTACTGCTAGAGGTTTCCGTTTTGCAGGTTGACAGTTTTCGAAGGCCTCTTCCGACCATTTCATATTTATAATTTCATGTAGTTGTTGGTCATTTAGATCTCTTCCTAGCTCACTAATTTCATATTGAAACTCCCCGGAGGCGGCTAGTACAGCCCTCCCTCCGCGGGCTTAAGCATTCCACTGGGGGCATCGAATATTGGAGACCGCCCCACCGGAGAGCAAATGTGACAGAGCGCTTGAGGTAAGTAAAGAACGTACCCAACTTCGCCTGGCGATCCGGGGAAACCCCGAAGAAAACATGAGCCATATACGCCGGTCTCGGGGCTCAAAACCGCGACCTCCCAAAAGCGGGTAACAAACGAAACACCTAAGCCATCTCGCTCGGTAGTAGATTAAATTAAGTACAATTTTATATATGGACGCTCTTTAGCTGATGTGGTTATCAGCGTCCCATTCTGTATGGGGCGCGATAGGCGCTCAATTTTGTTCAGAAGGCTCTTTACCAGTCTTGAGATTCTTTTACGACAAGGGACCAACGGCTTTACTTACCTTCCTTTAGGCCCGAACCTGCTACTTTGGGAACCAGACGCTAGCATGTTACCCGCAGTGCCGTCTTCAAACAGTTTTGCTGGTCAGGCTAGCAAACTTTTCATTAGCGTACATCCAGTTTACTCACCAACGCGGCCGCCAGTAACATTTCTTAACGTGGTCCGTTTCAGCACGTCGCTCTTTGTGCTCCCGGCTCCCTCAGTTTTACGTTTTTCTTTCCTGCTTCGTGGGGCATCTTCAGGATGCAAACTTGTGTAAACTTTAGGTATGGACTGTCTCAAACCTTAAAAGACGGTATGGAGTTAAAGGAGTAAACTTTTGACTACACTCGGTCAAGAAATAGAAATTTGATTTTTAAAGCAAATAGTGGTTGGAACCTTTCGGCATCCATAGAAAATCAACTTTTAGCCAGTATTCCCTTGCTTTAGGATCTACAGCAATGCAAAGAGCGTGCACGTCTGTTTGCTAGCATCAATAAAGGTCAACATTTAGCTGGCCTTCCCTTACTTTACAATCTACAGCAAAGCACAGATCGTACATGTTACTAGCATACTTTTTCGCAAAACACCATTTTTTCTAGAGCTACATTTTCACAATTTCAGAGTGGTCCACGTGTCTAATTTTTTGTTTAGCTACAACCAAAATTTTTCAGAACGTGCACAAATATTTTTATAATATTTAAAAGCACAAAAACTATTTAAAAAACAAACAATTTTATGAAAATATAATAATTTTAGCGATTAAAACTTCGAATATATTTTAAAAATTATGACAATTCAGCTATCAAAGTTACTGAAATATTACGGTTTAAAGTTTCTGTTTATAGATCAAAGTCCGATTAACAAAATGTCAAACCCATTTTCTCAAATATTGAGGTGTCTGGAATATTTTGGTTATGCAGGCAGTTTTAAAATAATTATAATGATGACAAGCATGATGACAATCATAATTATAGCAGCAGCAGCAGCAGCAGCAGTAGTAGTAGTTTTTTTTTTGTGTAAGGGAAAAAAATCTTTCAAAGACGGCACCTCACGTGACGAGTTGGATTTCCACCAACTAAAAAAAACCTTACTCTCACAGCATACCATCTGGAACTGCAATAAGACATCGCTTCAGAATGGTAGCTCTAGCTGTAGAACCCTTCCGTCACATTACTATTTAGGACATTCTTGTGTCTTTCTCCTTGGCTTCCAGAATATACATCCCTAATCGTTTAACAATATTCCAAGCCCTGGCGCTCTCTGTCAGGGTGGGAACCAAGTTATCAACAGATAACACAACACCTAATTTGGTGTTCGCTGCAGCTCTAAAATCATACCACCGCCGACAGCGAAAGAAAGTATGGGCCACTGTATGCTCGTCATCACAATAAGGACAACTGGTTGTGTCTGTTTTCCCAATCTTATATGCATAAGCGTTAAATCGCCCATGTCCGGTCAATACCTGGGCCAGGAAATAATCAATCTCTCGATGAGTACACTGCAGCCAAGCCTTCACCTTCGGAATTAACCTCTTTGTTCATTAACCTACTATGGTGGTGTCATTCCACCTTGCTTGCCATTCATGAAGGTTTTGGTCTCTAATCTCGCGGCGAACTAGAGAGGAATTATAAGCATCGGTAGCACTGAGGATCTGCCGTTCTTTTACCAATAAGTCAATGGGGACGGATCCCGCCAATACCTGGAGGGCACTATTGGAAACCGTGCGGTAAGCGCAGATAGAGCGCAATAGCACCTTCCGTTGTACTTTCTCCAGCGCTCTGGCATATTTTTTTATCCCCATATCAGTGTACCATATCGGTGCAGCATATAAAAGAATAGAATAAACCACGCCACACAACAACCGTCGTTTCAGGAATCGGGGACCACCAATGTTTGGCATTAACCTTGCCAGTTGGGATGCTTTTATGTCCGCCTTTTGGTACACGGTCGTCGTCGTAGTAGTAGTAGTTTTTTTTGTTTTTTTTTTTTTTTTTCGGCAGTGGAAAAAATTTTCTTAATACACCCTCCTGGCGAGTTGCATTTTTATCAACTAAAAAAACCACTGTCTTATCCGCTTACCATTTCGGAACTGCTTGTCGCATTTCATCAAAATGGCAGCTGTCTATGCGTATTGTCAGTTACCGTCTTTCCTCTTTTTTCTTTGTCTCCATAATTTCTTTACATGCAACAGCAGCAGTAGTAATAGTAGTATTTTTTTTTGTAAAGAGGGGGAAAACCCTCATGGGCATCAGGGGAGATAGCCCTGATGGGCCGGACTCATACCGACTAAAAAACCCCCTCTTGTATTCACTTGCTCGCATTGCGGAAATTGCTTCACTGCATTACAATACAATGAAGCAATCATGTTTATCTCTGTTTTTCATGCAATTCTTTAGCTTTTATAATTTTGATTATCATCTCTTGAATAATTTTCCAATATTTTCAGTTTCAAGCATTAATGTTATAATATTTTTATCAATTATTACTTGTCCAATTTGTTTGATAACTGCTTGTCTTATGTTATTCCATTTTTTACATTTTAATATAGTATATTCAGGAGTATCCTTTTCCTGACAATACAGACAGTTTTCACTATAAGTGATAGCCATTTTAAACAAATAATTTTTGAAGCGGCCGTGCCCCGATAAAATTGGGTTAAATAGTACTCTACTTGTCCGTGTTTCCGGTTTATCCAGTGCTCTATATCTTATATCAGTTTCTTGGTCCATTCTGCCGTCTTGGTTTCCTGTTCCCATTCTTCTTGCCATAACTGTACCATTTTTTCTCTTGTCTTACACTTTTGTGCATTTCCATGTTTTTCAGCTGCGTGTGCACGCTCCCGAGCCACTAGATGCTCTGGTAGAGTGCTGGCTATTACTTGAATTGCCCGCGTGGATACGGTCCTATAGGCACTAGCAATTCTAATCGCTATCTTGCGCTGTACACTTTCCATAATTCTCCGGAAGGTCTCTATTTCCACCCATGTTTTCCAGGCAGGTACACAGTATAGCATTATAGAGTTTATTACACTACTCAGTACTCTCCTTTTTGCTGGTTTGGGTCCTCTCATATTTGGCATTAATCTTCCTAGAGCAGCAATACTTCTTTCTGCTTTAGCAGCTACACACTTAATGTGTGGCCACATGCTCAAATTATGTCCCATTTGAACACCCAAATATTTTATGTTCTTATTGGATTTTATTTCTTGTTTACCGAAATTAACCTTTATTTCCTTTAAAGATCTTCGTCCTTCCAGTATTATCATTTCCGTTTTTTCTGGTGCCAGACATAATCCTTTTTTGATCATCCATATTTCTATTTTATTCATGGACCACACGACTTTTTCTTCCACTTCATCTTCTGTTTTGCCACATACTATTAACGCTAGATCATCAGCATATCCTATGGTTATGTAGCAGCAGCAGTAGTAGTAGCAGTAGTAGTAGTAGTAGAAGTAGTGGTAGCAATACTACTACTACTACTACTACTACTACTACTACTACTAATAATAATAATAATAATAATAATAAATAATGTATTATCCAATTGAAATTTTGATTTATTGCTCTTATGTTACATAAAGAGGTTTAACATTTGAAGAAATACTATTAATTTTGGGATCATGAGAATTCAACTACATTAGCACCATAATCTTAAAAATATCATATTTCTCCAATTTAAGGCTGTCTATTATATGAGAGTAATACTTCATTATATTCCATATTGGATGCAGTATAAAATAAAACATAACTTTATTTACAAAATTATCTTATCTTGCTCTATTTCTCAACGTAAACTCCAATCTGTCAATATTTTTATTGTCACGTGATACCCGTTTTTCAATGCCATTGGTGTATCTTCTTACCACCAAAGTACTTATTCATGCTTTGAATGCACAAAATGTTCGACTAATCGAATTTTACAGGCAAATAACACAAGTATATGGCGCTAATGCAATGAAGGAATCTTCAGTGAGGAAATGGCGCACAATTTTATCAGTAATCAAGGTGTACGATGAAGACCGGAATGGAAGTTCAAGAATCACTATGGAGAGTTGAAAGCAAACGTCGATAAAAGAATAAGAAAAACCGGCGTTTCTCTTCGGACAGCGTACATGTCTTTTTCCCAGCCATGAAGACCTCAAAGTGGCAGTGGTGGAAGAGTACAACACCTGAGCTGAAAACCCTTACCACGTGACAAATACCTTGATTGCGTTGAAAAATAGAATGAGGTAGGTACTATAACTTTGTAAATAAAGTTTTGTGTTGATATTATTTAGCTATCACTTTCTGGATAGCCCTCGTACATCAGCTGCACTGCACTCCTTCCACCGGGGCCTCGGGTTGAATCCCACAGGCTGTACATTTAATTTGTAGCCTGGCTTGGGCAGGTTTCCTGCGAGCATTCCAATTTCGCTTGCTATTCATTGCATCATCAGGCTCATCGACATCTCTACGGCAGATCTCTGCGGTACACCAATGACGTCATCGTTGTCTCATTCAAGTGACCGTAACATCCATGATAAAGCTCCAGCATGCATTGTCTCGGTACAAACAATAAGCTATTCAACAAAGCAATTATTGATGTGGGCTATCTCTGAAACTTTCCGTGACTTAACAACTACTGCACATATCTTAAAACAGTGTCACATGCGCCTGTTCACATCCAATACAGAACCTTATCACTTACTCTTTGACTGCCCATTACACGAAAGCAAACGGCTCAGAATGATGATAAACTTAAGACTTCTGTAATAAATCCTTCACTCCATCATTATACTACATCATCAGAAAACAATGTTGCTCCTCAGAATTAAAAATATTTCTCAATAATATACTTAGCTCCTTATAAATAATTGCCCGTAGTTTCCCCATAGATTTATACTACTTAATACCTACAGTTATATAAATAACTGTTTTACATATGTTCCTATTTTGTCTGTTTACATTAAAGTCAATTCTTTTGTTATCGCATTTATACTTAATAATAACAATTGTTATGTAATAGTAAACATAGTTTACAACTATCGTCCTAATATACATTTGTAAAACATGACTAACATTTTGGAAATTTAATAAATAAATAAAAAATAAATGAAGTGCTGTACACTGAGATTACAAAAGTGATTCGATAAGTACCCTTGTTTGTAATGAATATGTAATTTTTTTTCAAATGCAAATCATTTATTTCTCAACATAGTTCCCTGTTAGGGATATACACTTCTTCCAACGTTCTTTTAACCACCCCAAAAATAGGAATTGTTAATCTCTGCAATATGTGCCTCTGTCTTGATGATGACTTTTTCATTGCATCTCAATTTTGTTTCCAAGGGTCATTTCTCCCTCTCTGGGAATAGCAGAAAATCACAAGGAGCCCCGTCAGGCCCATATAGGGTTTGCGGCAGTATTTCATAACGCAGTATGCTCTAGTGCATACCGTGGTGCAGCAGCACTTTCCCCTTCCCATCTCCTTCAACTTCTTATCAAATGGGGACAATAACTCATTATAGTGCAGTCCAGCAGTCGATTTTCCTTTTTCTAACAAGTCAAAAAGTATGACAACTTTCGCATCCCAAAAAAATCCTTGCCATTATTTTTCCGGCTGATGAGACCTTTTTTGGCTTTTATGCAGTAGATTCACCGGAAGCAACCCATTGTTTTGATTGTTGATTGCTTTCCGGAGTATAATTATGAATCAAGGTCTGATCGACGCAAAAAGTCCTTTGAACCGGTTTGGAGCTATTTAAACGAAATTTGAGCAATCGCTGCTCACAAGGGGCCGACAACGTTTTCATTCCCAACTTGTCATGGAAAATAAGAATTGCTATCCCCGTCGATACACCTATGGTCTCTGCCATTTTGGGGGCTTTCATTCGAGGATCAGCCAGAACTGTGTCGTGGATATCCTCAATTCCACATTTACCGGGTGTTCTCATTAACAACGCATGTTCAGCAAGGTTTAAAGTCATTAAAATATTGTAATAGATGACAAAAGTTCCCAATAACAGGCTTCCAATATCACTTTCACCACCTCACAAGTTTTCCCACATAAAAGTAAAAAGTCAATCACTGAACGATACTTAACTTTTTCCATTTTAGCGAAAATACTTTTAACAATTAACTTAAATGCTTGCCAAACCACAGCTAAGCTATGAATCAGTACTGCACTTATTTTGGAGACGTATAACTTATGGCCCTACACGATAACACCAACTTGCTTTAGCAACTCATTTGTTTTGAATCACGGGAACTTATTTAACCGCCTCGTACTCCTTCTCTTTTTTCTGTTGTTTACCTGAGGGGTATTCAATGTGAAAATACAATTTTTAGATTTTAGACAACATTCCATGTTTGGAGGTATTACAAAATCCACGTGAATGAATCCTGGTTTTCTGCATGTGGAATCAATAACCGCGAAGCTCAGTCGATGGAGCACCTACCTGCTATACGAAGGCCCCAGGTTCGATTCCCGGAAGTGTGAATGTTTAATCTAATATAAAGCTAATACGTCTTGTATCCATAACGAGAGTCAGGATCTGAGTTACCATGCAGTAGGTCTTCAACCCGAGAACTTATGTGTCAAACTTATTTCATTTATTTTAAAAATTCGCATTCAGTTTTACTATTTTTCTGGTAGAATTAATGAATAATGACATGACTTAGATGGAAAATAACAGGTACTAATAAGGGGAAACGAAATGCCCCATCTTGCCAATGTTAAAGTTTGATCCCTTATCTCGGCAACCACTTAACATAATGAGGTAAACTTCTCAAGGTATATTCAGCAATACCTTTATTGCTGATTGATCAAAAAAAGAATACTTCTGTTCATTAGAAGGAAAGGTATGTTTTTTTTTTTAAATAAAACTCCTAAAATTTTATTGAGAAATTTAGATTTTTAACTTAAAAAACAACTAATACATATATATAACTTTTTCGCTGAAATAAAGCCCATTTTGGTACAAATATGTGGTAAATGTTTCAGCCCTTAGTATAAATCAGTTTCTGAGATAAGTGGGCCATTTGTACGGAACATTTTACTTCTTCAGAATCTGCTTTCAAACATGAAATTAAAAAAAAAGTAACCTAACTTTCAAATGAAGGAAATATGAATGTTGTGAATACTAAAGTAAAACTTTCCAACCAAAATAAAATAGATCTCTTCTGTAACACTAATATTGTGTTGTGCACTATATGTGCTGCACATTCAACCCCACGATTCAACACTATTTTAAGTTTCTGATAAATATTTCTTGTTCCTTTACGTGCTGCCCCAACAAAGTTATTGTTGGTATTATCACCACAGAACGCAACATTTCGCCATCTATTGCTTTTTGCAGGCAAATTAGTCAGAGAATTTGTAAGAATATCTGCTGTTCATCCACTTCCAAAAGTTAATCACGGACACTGTATAGTGGTAAAAAGTACTTAACCATAACAGGAACATATTTTTCTCCACGTGAATTTAAGCATCTGTAAACACTGTCACATAGCTGATTTTCTGCTATTTTTTTCGCAATATTTCATGAGAATGAGGTGCAAGTTTAAAACCAACAAAGGCATCACACTTTGTGAGACCGCAAGGGAATTTCTGTTCAAACCAGGTTCTTACTGGTTTCGAAGCACTGTCATTTGGGCGAAAACTACGATTTTCTTCAACCACATGATTCTTCAGTTGTAGTTAAGTGCAATTCACGGTCTGTTGCCGAGTTTCACCGGAAAATGAATTTACAAGCCTTTTTACGATTTTGATGCTGCACAATGACGCTCTCCCCCCCCCCCCCATGGAGCACACAAAACTGGGTGTTACAAATGGTACAATGAACATCCGAGTTGCGCCGCTTTTCTTCATGGATGTGTACCTAAGATAACTAAGTATTCGTAGATTTATGGATAACTACCTTGAACTGAATTTCTAAATTAGCTATAAATTACCAGTTCTGTGCCATAGACTAAGACTCTTACATTTGTTGCAATGGAGCAGTGAACGGACACTTTCGTTTCGGCATCTCTATCTCGGAACTGCACACTACACTCCCACTGTCGCCGAGAGAATGGAATCGAATTGTCAAAGAGAAGCTCGGGAATCAAAAAGAATGCTGACACTGTTGTCATTGTTGAATGAATGAATAAATAAGTGTATTTAACGAAATAACAGTATCATACATCGATTACACGGATCCACAGACCGTACGTGCTTTTGCAAAACACAAAATGGTAAGCAGCATTAAAAAACAACAAAGAATTAATAGGCTAAACACGAAAATGAAAGGACAAAGATATTCACATACAGCAAATTAAATTTATGACACAGAGTACACCTTTTCATATGCATTAATGTAGCGTATTATAATAGACAAATACACTTAAGAGAAATACATACACATAATATACACACAATACAAAACACAACACAGCAATGACATAGATGTGATATAAAACATATGTATGTAAAACGTAATAATCACTTTTGTTTAGCTATTCTTACTACCTTCTCTATCGTCAGCCTTCTCAGATCTCAGTTGTCTTGCCTTAAGTAGAAATTTACCTAGCCCGTCCGCGTCTTCCGTGCCTGCCAGTAGAATCCAACATGCTTCTTGCTCTACATTCGCGGTGGCAAAGGACCGCAGTAAGCATTTTCCCCTCAATTCCTTCGTTTTGTATTCATGTTCGTTGTTCGTAACAAATTTTGTTCATCAATAACATAATATTCCTTCTTAGCAATTATGGACGTAAGAACGCATAATAGTTATTGTATTCAATACTCATCAATTATCTTTTTTATTTTACTCCGGACCATGCAAAGAACGAATTTGAGTTATTTGCCTTAGAGACCAGCTTTAATAAAAAATGTATTTCGCTTTGGCCCAGTACACTACCTTATTTCCCTTCTGCATACAAGGAAGCAAGTAATAAGACATTTTCTGGTAATGTTTATCTTGATTAGCATGAAGTAGATAAAGGATTATTCTTTTTAAGAATAGCTTGTTTGCAGAACAGGTAGAGTATACTATACGAATGAAACACATCTCCTTTCAGATAAAAGTTCCTGTGTTTGCGTGTGTGAGGGTGTATGTGTCGGTGAAAAGCATAATTTAAGAACAACATTTTGAATAATTTCCAAACTAATTGTCCAAGTTCGGATGTTTGAAGGATTTTCAAGAACATCCCCACCGCAATCAGACTTGGTATGCAATGTTTGTTTTCCATATAGTTAGGGCAGTTGTATGCCACATATGAGGCTTCTTACAACACATACTCAATATATGAAAGAAGTAAATAAAAATTGTATTATGGAAGACATTTAAAAGTGATAAAATAAACTTTTAAATTTCATTATGCCATTTGCATCTAAACATCTAATTTGGTCATTTAAATGAACAGAAAGCAAACTAAATATCTGATTCTGATTCTAAAATGTTTAAGAATTTAGTTTTCCATGAAAACATTACACAGATGATTCTTTTCGAAATGTTGCATAGAAATTGGCAATTGATTGCTCTTAAAACCTTTACAACAATATATTTTCGATAATTGAAAGTGAACTAAATATGAGTATTGTCGAATATTTAAAGTAACTTTGTTTTACTTTCTTTTCACAGAATACGTTTATCAAACACATTGTGCTTAAAGCTTTTGTCGCATTAACTGAGAGTGACAGCACGAGCAGAAGCCTACTCCAATTAAGTGAGAAGGAGGCTTTAAATTTAAATAGGATCTTTGGTAAATTATTGCAAATTTTCAAGAGAACTGCTTTTATTTAGCGCAGTAATTGTGTTTGCCAAATTCTAGAGGCTTGCTTTACTTTAATGCAGCATTTTCTTAACTTTAAATGCTTTTCGTTATAGATTGCTACTATTATCATAATGAGTGATGCTTTAGTTAATTATTACTAGGCAACACAAAAGTCGTTATCAATACGTAAACTAAGTTTGAACAAAAAGTAAAGTACACTTTAATGATGAACATCTTTATCTTATTTTTCTTCATAATAATATGCGTTAAAACAAAAGCTTTCTCGCGTAATTGATGATTATTGTAACATTACAATTTGTAATACTTATTGGAGCCACAATTTTATCTATAATCAGAAATATAGTTTTTATATTTTATACTTTGCAAACCTACTGACATCAATATTATCATTAATCAAAAGAGTTGATTTCACCATTCACTCAAAAGACTCAAAGCGTTAATACTTTTCGACTTCTGATAAAAATACGCCAACAAAGAATCTTCATTTACGTCTGCTTCATTACACACATCAGTCCTTAATGTCGTATAAAGAAACATTCCTTCAATTTTCTCAATGTATATTAGTAGTTGCATCTTAAGACTGCGTTTAAATTTGTTCCTGATAAACCGTGAAAATCTCCTCCGATGCTCATTTTTACACTAAATTCACACGTAAAACTAGTATCCAAAATTGCAGAATATAGCATCCATGTTTGTTGATCTATAGTGTGTTTTTTTTCCAAAGCCCCATATTACTGGTTCTCTAAAGACATCATTTCCACAATAAGCACATTTCATTAAATATACTAAACATATAACATACACAAAGATACTGAGAGCGTAGATAAAATATTGTAGACAACATGTTACAACATTAAGTATAGTAACTAGTCCACTAAATAACTGTGGTATATACGGCTTACAATTTTCATTAAATATTTAAGTAACTCAATGAAGAATAAACAATAAAAGTTAAGAATGAGATCAGTATAACATTTCAACAATTACATTTTAGAGCAGTATTCAGCAAATACATGTGTACAAAGGGATTACAATGTATAGTAAATATTTATTGGTGTACTAAAAATGTATTAAAATAGGAATTTTACAATGATACCATAAGATAACAAAACAATGAGAATTATAAACAAATTAGCATAACGTGGCAATAATTTGATTTCTGGGGTTTACATGTAGTTATTCATATGGAGGCATATTTTAAACTACATTAATTTATAATTTGTTGTTTGTTAGAGTTAATGAAATGTTATGGTGTAATGGTAGTTGAATAGAACAACGGGACACAGACTAGGAAGTCCGTGGTTTAAATCCAAACTTTTCTGCCGGAGTCTTTGCTACTCCCGTCTTACATACGGCTTGCGTGGGCAAAAAAAAAAATTAACATATGAATAATCGCTACTAACATTATTGCTCGAGTATATTAATGGGGAGATGGAAGCTTTGTGGTGTTGTATTTTACTCCCTATATCAATTGCAAAACATTCAGGAAAAATCTGATGTGTTCCATACACATGACTTTCTCTACATCTCTGTATCAATTTATGGTTACTAAACTTATTCTTCAGGCTAATCGAGATAAATATTAGCAAACACGGTCCTATTACTTAGTTGCTTGTAAATAGAATGGAAATTAAACCGACATTAAAACGTTTTAAAATGTAGTTGCTATGGGGTTAAAATCCGTTTCTTTGCGTGGCCAGGAGGTATTTGAGAACTGAAGCCAATAAGGAATATCTCGGAAATACTCAACTTGAGAAAAGGGTGTTTGACATAAGCTGTTTGTTTTAAGGAGCTCTACAGCTTATTGTGTAGTAAGCTTACTGGTTGTGTGAAATTAAAAATCATCCAGAATAAAGCGGTCTTTAAGAGCCTATTCCCAGAAAATTCAAGATATACATTTTATACTTTATGTAAATATCTTAAATATAACTAAGAGCTTTTAATAAAAACCGTCAGAGCCATTTTTGAAATAAATCAAAATGTTGTACATTTTTTCCATGTAAAAAGGTAGTAGGAGTGGGGGGATTTTCTTGAAAATCTTCGTGTCGCATCCTTGAAAGATACTGAACTTAAATCTCAATTTTGGTATTTAACGGACTTTACGTCACACATGCACACGCGCACTCGCACACGCACGCGCTCTTGCACACGCACTCGCACTCGCACACGCACAGGCACACACAGGCACACGCACTCACACACACTCGCACACACACGCACGGCACACGCACTCACAGAGGCACACGCACTCGCACACACTCGCACGGCACACGTACTCACAGAGGCACACGCACTCACAGAGGCACACGCATTCGCACACACACTCGCATTCGCACAGGCACTCGCACGCGCACAGGCACACGCACGCACACACATGAGCACGCCCACGCCCACGCGTACTCGCACATGCACAGGCACACGCACACTCGCACACGTACAGGCACACGCACTCGCACAGACACACGCATGCAGGCACAGGCACATACACAGGCACACGCATTCGCACACGCACAGGATCACGCAGTCACACACACGCACACGCACGCACACACGCACAGGCACACGCACAGGCACACGCACACACATGGATCTTTGGGATTCAGGGGGTTCCAAAAATATTTATTTAGCGGTGAAATCACGGAATTGAATTTTTAGGTGCAATACAATACTTTCTCTATACACTATGCACATTATACGTGGAAAGTAAAAATGGAAGCTATAATATTAGGTGTATATTAAGAGTATTTATGAGTGCAACAATGTATTGGAGAAACTTGAGGGAAATGGTGCAATTGCCGTTTATCATACATTTTAAGCCATAGAGTTAAAATCCTGTGTGTACTTATTTACAATATTGATACCAATAGTCACACGTTTTGTTAGCATCAGTTTAATAGTTGTACATAACTATAGATTTTGAAAATGATTACAATTGATAAAATATGTAAATTTACTCCCTTAAGCGTCACAAGGAGTGAAATTTCAAATTTCTATATTTCTGTATAGATTTTTCTAGAAGTTTTACTGAGATTACATTACTGTCATTTTAACATGAATACCAAATTCCATTCAAATTGCATAAAGCATTTTAAGAATATGAATTGTTCCATAAATTGCATTATGTAAACATATTTAATAATCTGCCCCACGTGCCTAAAGCTTGAAAAAATGCTAAGTTTTAGCTCTAAACACACATAAAGACGTTAAACGGCTTATTTGAATTATGTTGATTATTATAACTTTTTACAGGGTTAGAGATTACAACCTCTAAAATTAATCATTTTCACAAAAATATGTTTTTTAAAACTTACTAGAAGTGTTAGGATAGTTTTATCTTTTGTAATGTTACAATATACATTTGTGCATATTTTAGTTGTATATAAACAAATAAGTGTGAAAATGTAGTTTTGAGGAAAAACATGTTTAATGTAGTATGCAGAGGCCGCTATAACATCATATGACTTTCCCTACAAATTAGTGTTACAAAAGATTATTCATTAATCTATATGGTGGTAATTGAGAAAAAAACATTAGCAAAAATAGTTGTATTAATTCATTCTAAATAGAACGGAAATAAGATAATACACTAGGCTAAGGCGATAGTCAAGTGTCTTAAACAGCAGCTCGCTATGTGAAACAATTGAAATTCGGTTCGCTTTGCACGGCCAGGAGTAAAATAAAAGAGTTGGAACGAAAGATGTACTCCTGTTTTAGAAAAGTTTAAGTAGCCCAAAATAGAAAGTAATAACAAAAAATATCCTGGAAACAGTAAACTCTGGAAAAAATGCATATGACATAAGTTTGTGTTTTAACGAGGTCTACATTTTTTGTTTAGTAGGTTTTTGTCTCTCTCTTAGGGTTTACAAAATTCATCCTCAATAAAGGGGTTCTTAGAGGCTATTCCCACAATGTTCAAGATATACATTTTATTTGTCGTGTAAATATCTTTAATATACGGTAGTTCCAGTTCCACTTTTGGAATATTTTGTTGTAATGATAAATAATCTTATATTTTGACTTTCTCTACACGTACTATACATATAGTAAGCAGAGAAGGTGGTGCATTCCACTCAAAATTCGATATCAAAATTTCACCACAAATATTTATTTTTAGGTCCCTTGAATAACAAACACTTTTCTTTTGAAAAAAGTCCGTGCGTGTGTCTGTGGACAGCATAGCTCAAAAACAAAAACAGTTAAATATCAAACTCTGTATTCAGTTAGCATCCTCAAAGTATGGGGTATGAAGTTTTTTAGGGAAACCCCCACCGCCAACTACGAACTACATGGCAGATTTTTTGAAAATTTTGATTTTCTCAAAAATGTCTAACGATTGTGATTAAAATAGCATATGCTTAACCCTTTACCGCCGAAATTATTTTTATCTTTAATTTAGTTTGCTTTTAGATAGGTTACTTATGGGGTTTTATAGAGCATTATTAAGTCAGTACACCCAGTCGCCTCCGCTAGGCACCTAGGAATTACATCTTTAATTGCATTATGAATTCTAATCTTGCTTATGTTTGTACGCATTAGTTATTCATGCTGAATCAAGAGTATATAGCTACAGTACATCTTTCACCTTCAGAAAATTACATTCTATCAATACTTCAACTGCATAATTGCGCAGTACACGGAGAAGGTTTCATTGGAAGTACAGTCCGGGATAAATTCGGAGTGGGGTATGGAGAAATACATCAAAACAGGCACCAAACTCATTAGAGAGGGGCTCGCGTGGGTTAGACTAGGAGCATGGTGGATGATAAAAATTACTGACGAGAGTGATACGAGTATCTACCCCATTTGTGAGCAGGGAGAGTCGTGGGTTCATATCTTGGCAAGATGTAGAGGTACGGAGGAATGGAGGAAAAGTATTTACCACGATCCTTTACCACCGCGAATGAAGAGCTAGAAGCATGTTGGACACTACTGGCAGGCATGGAGGACGCGGACGGGCTAGGTAAATTTCTACTTAAGGTGAGACAGCTGAGATCTGAGAAGGGCAAGGGGGCGATAAGAAGAGCTAAAAGAAATGATTATAACGATTTACATATATTTTATGTCATACTATTCGATCGTTGTTTTGTTGTGGTGTCAGTATTGTGTGTATATATTTCTCTTAAAAGAATTTATCTTCTATAATAGGGTACATTAATAGATCGGAATGCGGTTTATTTTGTGTTGTAAATTTAAATTGCTTTATTTGAACATCTTTGTTTTTTTATTTTCATGTTTACTCTTTTAATTTGTTGTTTTTTAATATTGCTTACTATTTTGTGTACTGAAAACTTAAGTACGGTCTGTGGACGATCCGTGCAATTAGTGAAGATCAATGTATGCATACTGGGATTTGAATAAATACACTTACATATTCATCCATTCATTCTTTCAAAAGCATTATAAAATAGGTTTAAACAGTGTGAAATCCCACAAGCATGGTAAGCGAAGTCCAGCATTATATTTTATGCACTCAGTGCGAACAGTGCTGGAGCATCGGCGTCTATTGCAGGGGGCTACATGATTATTTCATCAGTCATCACTAGGGATAGCATCTTGGGGACCGATAGAGGGACAGAATCGAAGTTAGCGCAGCATGGTATATAGTTGTGATGTGTTGACAATGCACTGTGTACTTAGTGGTACTCATAGAAGGAAAATGGAGCAGTGATTGCGTGGTAGACTGTCATGTTTTCACTAGCAGTGGAAAGCGATTGATGTTGGGCGAGTGGTAAACATAAATACCACGATTTACAGGAACTAACAGTTTTAATATTTACATATCCGTATTCAATTGCTAGTGTGCAACAAGTCATCAGCATCATTATCCGTTTAATTTTCTCGGAAGATACATAGATTACAGTGCACAACAACATATATTCGTAACGTCTCAAATGTGAATCGTCTCCGATTCGTATATAAACATGCTTCAAATTGTGAAAAGCTTGGCTCCCCATCACAAGACTGTTTGGAGGAAAACGGAAATACGACACATCATCGACTACTGAGTAAGATACTCCATCAGCAATTATTTCCGTAGCAACACTTCGTACGAAATTTCGTATTTCACGCATTATTGAAAATCCAACATTTTTTTTTTTCCAAATACTGTCTTCACGTTTTTCACACGGTCTAAAACAGGTGTCACGGGTCTCTGATTAATTGTTTGTACAAGTTCATCGACAGGGTTCAGGGCTCGAAACATTTCAAATTTCGATGTTTCCAAATATGTGTTATTGTTGTAGATATATCCACCAAGCTATTCTGTATGAATTGCAAAGTTCAAAGCTCATTTGATTCAATAGGCTTTAAAATCTTCATTGAAGGGCTTGCACTATCATCAAAGTCATTAATTACCTGTAAAACAGTATTGTAATATACAACGTAGCATACCGCTGCATTGATCCACGTTCCCCAGCGCGTTACTAGAGGTTGTTTACATGCGGTGCGTGCAGTTGCCAATGCCGGTTGGTCTCTACGATAGGTATGCAACTGGTATTCGCATGTGTCCCTCTATTGGTCCCCAAGATGCTATCCCGCCTCCTAATGCTATTGCGACGAAACTCCCAACTGTGAAATGTTATTTGCGTACTTAGCCAGGAGTTGTGAAGCGATACTACTAGCAGAGACCACCACCATCTCTTTGCATGTAAGTATTCCAAATCTGTAGAATGATACATTTTGGCTCATTCCATCAGTTCCACCCATTCCTGCATTGTAGGCCGCAATTTTCACATGTTTTCATTCACGTTCACTTTATTTTTATCTACACCGTGAATGAAATGATACATTTCCAAAAAGCTGTCTCTTCTTATAGGCTTTAGCATAAGCAGATTATATACAGCTTCTCAGACCTACCAATGTGAACGTTTGGTAGGGAGTTGTAACCGGAAAGAATAAATATAGCTAGGAACATGTTTAAATGCTCCGTCGACATTTTAGAACCGTCACGAGTTTTGAACTCTGAATATTTCCTAGATTCCGAAAACAGAATTTGAATCACTTCAACATCAAACATAAGCTCAAAGCACTGAATGGGAGATTTACTGGAAAAAGTAGTGTAATCAGCTTCTGGGAGTCTGTGTTTTCATCCTTATTGCAAGTTAGTATTTTAATTATTATTTTCCTCTTCTTTTGAGATGGAAAATGTTGGTTATCTTCTGGGATAGGATCATCACTCTACACGTTCACTGTTAGAACAATCTCTGCCTTACTGGAAAGATTATCAACTGCACTATCCTCAGCTTCTTCTCCTGAATCCCGATCAGAGTAAATGTTAGCTTCTGGAGGTCCTATAACAATACTGTCAATAGCCGTGACAGGCTCGTCATATTCAAGTAAGGCTAATATCTCTTTTACAAAACACAAAGCAACAGTAAAATAGTTTCTATGCATATTATACTATTCTGTATAATGAATAATCTTTAATATTACTAATATGAATCTTTGTTTATCCTTACAGCACAAAAACGCAGATCCTGTTAAACAATGTATGTCAAATATATTTTTCTAGAGTTATTCCTTGTAATGGTTTCAATTTTAAAATACTTATGCTGTTCTCATACAAAAAGTCGTTCGTGTTTCTTTTGTCTTACTCCTGGCCATGCAAAGCATCATATTTCAAAGACAATTGCAAAGCGGAATCTTTTAAAATATTTGACAGTCAATTTAGCCTAATATAGTGCCTTAATTTCCCTTTTATTTTCAATATTTTTAAAATTGAACTTAGGAACTAAGTAATAAGACCATTCTGCAAATATTTATCTTGATTAGCATGAAGTGGATAATACGAGGTCTATCCAGAAACTAACGAATGCTTTTGCATATCTAAATAACGAAAGTTCTCAATACAAAACTTTATTTTCAAAGTTATAGTACCTTACTCCACTTCTTAAGGTAATCGCCTTTGCTATCAATGCATTTGCTGTCACATGGTACCGGTTTTTCATTGCAGATCTTATACTTTTCCACCGCTAAAGATCTGAGGCAGGACGTCACCGACACTTTGAGATTCTTGTCGGTTAGGAAATATTTTTCGCCCAAAAATCATGTACGGTGTGCAAAATGAAATACTGGTTTTTATGAATTCTTTTGTCAACATTTGCCTTCAACTTTTCCATAACGATTGATGCATTTCCACTTCGATCTTTGTCATGCACACAGTTATGTTCTTCCTTGCGCCATTTCCTCACTGAAGACTCGCTAATTGCATCAACATCATGCACTTGCGTTATCTGCCTATAAAATTCGATCGGCCGAATGTTTTGTACACTGAAAAACTACAACAATAAAAAACGAATAATTTCTTTGGCGTTAGAAGATCGGCATTGAAAAAGTGGAAATTACGTTATCAAATAGATTAAGGCACTGTAAGTTCGTAAATACAGTTTTGTGTTGCTATCTTTCGTTATTTAGTTACGCCAAATCGTTGGTTACTTTCTGGAGAGCTCTCGTACTCTGTAAGAAGGTTGTTTTCTGTAATATTTTCACCATGGTTGGGTTTAGCAATATTTTTCCTGGGCCCACCAATAAATCTGCTTCGTGGACTAGGTGTTAAATGCGGGGCACCGTGCTCTGTATTTTCTCACGGTGCTGTTGATTAATTGTGTGCAAGAGAGATCATACACTGAGAAGCTTTGCAACATTTCTTAAGTTTAGATCACCTCTTTTATTTCACCAAAGCAGAAAGGAAGAGTTATAATCATCCATTTTCTGGAACATGGTGGTATACAGGACTAAAGAAAGTATATACTTCCAATTTTAAAAATCTGAGGTGTTCTGTTCACATGATTTTCTCTACAAATTATTGCTACAGAAGATGATTCCTTCTTCTACATCGTGGTTATAAACATTAGCAGAAATGGTTCATTTACTTCCTTCTAAGTAAAAGGGAAATAAGATAATACACTATCCTGAAGCGATATTCAAATCCTTAAAAACGACGGTCGTTACATGAAGCAATTGAAATTCGGGCGTCGCTTTACACGGCTAGGAATAAAACAAGGGATAGTTGAACCGAAAGATGACCTCTCGTTTCAGAGCGGTTTTAAGCCTACTAAATTTTAAATTAATAATAAGAAATATCTCGGAAACGGTTAACTTTATAAAAACATGTACATGACTTAAAATGTGTGCCTCAACATTTTTGCTGTAACAAGCTTTTGTCTATCTCTTACGGTTTACCATTTATGCCACGTTCATCCAGAATGAAGAGATTTTCGGCGGCTATTCGCAGAAAATTCAGGAGTCATTTTATTTTTCCTGTAAAACCTTTAATATATGTTATTTTAATCAAACTCAATAAAACCGTTTCTGAGAAAAACAATAACTTGAAAACACCTTTCCATGTAAAAGGGTAGTTTAAGGTGGGGTGATTTTCTTGAAAATCTTCAGGTCGCATCCTTGGCAGATACTAAACATAAATACCAAATTTAGCATCTAACGGTCTTCTCGTTTTTGAGCTATGCTGTCCATAGACGCACAAACACACACGTGCAAGCAGATCTTTCTCTAAAATAAGGTTTTTGGATTCAGGGAACCTCAAAGCATATATTTCGTGTGAATTACGACAGAGAATTTTTGGGTGGAGTACAGCATCTTCTCTATTTGCTCGTTTGTGGGTGTGTGTGGGTGAGTGTGTGGATGTGTGTGGCGGTGTGTTTGGGCGTGTGGCCGTGCGTGTGGGAGCGTGTGTGGGCGTGTGCGTGGGCGTGTGTGTTGGTGTGTGGGCGTGGGTGTGGGTGGGCGTATGTGTGTGGGTGTGGGTGGGCGTAAGGGTGTGGGTGTGGGTGGGCGTGTGGGTGTGGGTTGGTCGTATGTGTGTGGGTGTGGGTGGGTGTATGTATGTGGGTGTGGGTGGGCGTATGTGTGTGGGTGTGGGTGGGCGTAAGGGTGTGGGTGTGTGTTGGTCGTATGTGTGTGGGTGTGGGTGGGCGTATGTGTGTGGGTGTGGGTGGGCGTAAGGGTGTGGGTGTGTGTTGGTCGTATGTGTGTGGGTGTGGGTGGGCGTATGTGTGTGGGTGTGGGTGGGCGTAAGGGTGTGGGTGTGTGTGGGTGGGCGTGTGGGTGTGGGTTGGTCGTATGTGTGTGGGTGTGGGTGGGCGTGTGGGTGTGGGTTGGTCGTATGTGTGTGGGTGTGGGTGTGGGTGTGTGTGTGGGCGTGCGTGTGGGCGCGTGTGTGGGCGTGTGCGTGGGTGTGTGGGCGTGTGGGCGTGTGGGCGTGTGTGTGGGTGTGTGGGCGTGGGTGTGGGTGGGGTGTGTGTGGGCGTGCGTGTGGGCGCGTGTGGGCGTGTGCGTGGGTGTGTGTGCGTGTGCGTGGGTGTGTGCGTGGGTGTGTGGGTGTGTGGGTGTGGGTGTGGGTGGGGTGTGTGTGGGCGTGCGTGTGGGCGCGTGTGTGGGCGTGTGCGTGGGTGTGTGGGCGTGTGCGTGGGTGTGTGGGCGTGTGTGTGGGTGTGGGTGTGGGTGGGGTGTGTGTGGGCGCGTGTGTGGGCGCGTGTGTGGGTGTGTGGGCGTGTGCGTGGGTGTGTGGGCGTGTGTGTGGGTGTGTGGGCGTGTGTATATGTACAGATAGTTATCTGCGACGCACTTATTTCTAGCGCTTATTCTTCTATATTTCATGCTAAGTAAGATAAACTTTAAAAGAAGTGCTTATAGATTCAGAGGGAATAAGGGAATATACTAAGGTAAAATTATGTAAAATCATTATCTGATCGGTATGTGATGTGATGTGATGATTTGAAATACGGTTCTTTTTACACAACTTGAAAGAAATTAAAAAAAAAAAAAAAAAAAAGAATGACGGCATCTTATTTAAAAAAAAAATGCACATTATTGGGAAATTAAAGCCTAAAAGCAATGAATAACCAGGGAATGGTTAAATCTCAAAACAAAAGATAGCTATATAATTATGTGACATAGGTTTTCACTAGATCTACACTTCATATAGCAGATATGTATCTTATGGTTTAACAGTTGTGCCGAAGTTATCCTAAATGAAGAGGATTTCAGAAGTAGCTCCCACAAAATTCAACATATACATTTTTACTTCCTCTAGCCCCGTATTACCACAATGTACATAGTGGTTAGAGACGGTATTGTATTCCACCAAAAATTCTATACCGAGATTTCACGGGAAATAAATGCTTTAAGACACCCTGAATCCCCCCCAAAAAATAAAAAAAAACATTTTGAGAAAAAGGTCCGTGTGTGTGTCCGTGTGTGTGGACAGCATAGACGGTTAAATACCAAACTTGGTATTTAAGTTTGATATCTTTCAAGGATGTGACACGAAGTTTTTCAAAAAAAAAAAAAAAAATCCCGCAACCCTTACTATCCTTTACATGGAAAATTTTTCGAAAAGTGATTTTCTTAAAAATGGCTCGAAAGATTTTCATTAAAATACCACATATTAAAGCCATTTCCATCACAAATAAAATGAATATCTTGAATTTTTTGGGAATAGTTTCTGAAGACCTATTTATTCTGGATGAATTTTGCATAACTAGGAAACCGTAAGAGATAGACAAAAACGTACTACGCAAAACATGTAGATATTCTTAAAATGCACAATTTGTGTCATATACATTTTTTTCGTGGAGTTTACGATTTTCAGAATATTCCTTGTTATTAGTTTCAACTGTAAAGTAATTATACTTTTCTCAGGCAGGAAGTGTCCGATTTTATTTTGTTCTACTCCTGGCCAAGTAAAGAAGTGATTTGCAATGACCATCGCAAAACGACAGATTTTAAAATATTTGACTATCACCTTAGTTCCCCTCTGAACATTCTGCTTATGTTTATCTCGATTAGCATTGTGTAGAAAGAAGAATAATCGTTTGTAAGAAGCAGCTAGAGAAAGGCATGTGAGTGTAACACATTAAGATGGTCGTTTCCATTTGGGACATTCATGAGAGTACTACAGTACCCACCTTTGTCTCTTTCAACTCCTTTAAAGTACAAAAATCAACTCGCAGCACACAAATTAACAGCATCAAATGCTCACTTGGTTACGTAGCAAGTGAAAGTATGTGTTACAATTTTGCACAGAAACATGTGAAGAGTTTGATGAATCCTAAGGCGATCAGGAGACTGCTACGGATTACATGCACTGGAGTGAGGTGGCACAGTGACAAAACACAGTCCTACTTAAAACTAATCAAATTAGTCACTTCACAAAGCAACTGTGCTGCTCTGTTGTCTGTCGATGATCAAATTGGATGGAATTCACTTCTGTAATGATCAGACCTCCTTTGTGTGAACCTCTCGTCTTCTTAGTTTTTTTTTTTTTCTAGGGGTGGGCAATGGTGATAACTCGCTACTGATACCTTTGGAGTTTCTATTTTATTTTAATTTTAATCATTAGATCACACTACATATTTAAACTCAAATTCATACTTGCAGAAATCTGGGGAGAAGAGAGAATAATCTGAGCTAGCAAAAATCCCTCCCCAGCTTATAATCGAAACCGCACAACAGGCAGATGTTCTACTAACTGATCTACGTGGTCATCCAAAATATATCTACAACTATTACATGGTATTTTAGTTAAAATGTTGGAGTAATTTGAGAAAATAGATAATTCCTAAAAATTGCCATGTAAAGGATAGATAGTGTGGGGGATTGTTCTGAAAACCATCATGGAAAATATTTATCAAAACTACCAAGTTTGGTACCAACTTTTCGGTTTTCAGGAATGCTGTTTACAAATACGTACATGACACACACACAATCATTTCTCTAAAAAAATGTTGTATTCAAGGCTACTCAAAACATATACTTTCAGTAAGATCTTGCTATCGAATTTTTGGGTGGAATTCCCGTACCCCAAACTACCCTTTACGTGGAACATTTTTAAGAACTTACCATTCACCCAAAAAATGACTGAAACGAATTTAATTAAAATATTATTTACGTAAGGAATCAGATGTATACTTAATTATCTTGAATTTGCTGGGAGTAACCTATGACACCCTCCTCATTATGGATAACTCTTGCATAACTGGTAAGCCATAAGAAAATCTATAGTTAAAATGCAAATACCGTTCAATCACAACATTTATGTCATATACGTTCTTTTTTTCTTTTTTGTAGAGTTAATTTCCAACATAACACTTGTTTTAACCTTCTCTATCACGTATTTACAATGTGCATAGTAGATAGAGAATATAGCGAGCTTCGCCTCAAAATTTTATACCCAGATTTAAGCTAAATACATGTTTTGAGGACCCCTGAATCCAAAAAAGCATTCGTAGAAAACGCTTCATGTGTGCGAATGGCATTGAACAGCATAACTCAAAAGCGAAAAGTCTGTTAAATACCAAATTTCACATTTAAGTTTCGTATTTTCCAGACATGTGACACGAAGATTTTCAGGAAAATCCCCTCAGCTCAACCAGCCTTTACATGGAATATTTTTCAAAAATTTTGATTTTCTCAAAAATAGCTCTAATGATTTTGGTGAAAACACGATAGGTTTAAGATGTTTTTATTACAAACTAAATGTATATCTTGAAATTTCCACCCCCAAATACCCTTCCCATGGACAGTTTTTGAAAACATTGTTTTTCTAAACAATGGCTCGAACATTATGTTTAAAATACGTATATTTGATATATTCACACGACAAATAAAACGTATATCCTCTATTTTCTGGGAAGGCCTCTTTATTCTGGATGACCTTAATATAACTGGTCAACGGAAGGGATAGAAGAAATCTTCTGGATAAAACACACAATTTGTGTCATACATATGGAGTTAACCATCTCCGATAAATATTTTGTTATTTTTTCATTTTAAACAATTTAAAACTTTCTGAAACGCGAAGTTATCTGTCATTTGCTTACCTCCTGGACTTTGCAGATTCATTTGCATTTCAATCGCTTCACATAGCGACAGCTTTTAAAGCTTTCGTCTCTGGTTTTAGCCTAGTGCATTTTCTTATTACCCTTACTTATAAGGAACTAGCTAGTCAGGTTTGTTCTGCTAATGCTTATCTTGATTAGCATGAAGTAGATAGAAGCATACGCTTTTGTGTACTTTATTTCGAATAGGCAGAGAGTCTCATGTGTATCTAACACAGATTTTTTCAACTTGTTATTCTATATCTACTTTATTCAAATGGTTAGACATCATTGTTTTCATTCTGGTCAGGCAAATAGAACGGATTTCTAATCATTACATAGCGAAAAGCTCTTAAAAGATTTCGCTATGGCCTTATACTTTAATTCCCCTTGAAGTTATAACAAAATGTGAAATAAAGCAATTTGTGCTAATTATCTTGATTAGCAGGAAAGGGACAGACAGAAGAATAAGCTTTAAAAAGTACAGTCCGTTGCATGAGTGGAACTGATACATTTTCTTTTAAATTCGAAGTGAATGCTTTCTATAGTCAGTCTGTATCACAGTGTTCCAGAAAGTTCATGATTTTAATTATTCCTTTATGCTTTTGTGAAACAGAAGAAGTCATTTAAGAGAATTCTACTTCGGACGAGAATAATATAAAAAAGAAAAAATCAGCACCTATGTTATTCACCCATTTAAAGTTTATGACCAATATTCGATAATTTTTATTCATCATGTACATATATACTTTGGAAGGTGAATAAGTGGAAATAATGTGATATGTAGTAAAGAGCAATGCGTATAAGTGCGCCTCATTTTGTCCACTTATTTATAGTATTGTCATAAATTAAGCACAAATTTCAGGGTCTTATGTGTTTGAACGGCCCTGAGCTATGTCTCGGCCGTGCTTACATACATCATTCCACCTAATGGCAAAGGGCAGAGGAAGATCAACGCTGTGACCTGTTACGTAAACAACCGAAGGTCTGAGAGAGGGAATAATAGCCATCCGAAAACATCATGAACATTTCATCATGAACATAAGTTCAGAAAATAGTACACAAAATGGGGAAATACTGGATCAACGTCCTCAAACGCTGATACAAATATCTGCACTTATTCAACTCCCACCCTGTATATATATGCAGTTACATATATTATATTTATTTTCTCTACAGGTACTGTGTGCATTGTGTATAGAGGAGGTGTTGTATTCCACCCAAAAATTCGATACCGAGATTTCACCAGAAGTACATGTTTTGAGTCCAAAAAAGCATTTTTAGAAAAAGGCTCGTGTGTGTCTGTGAACAGCATAGCCCGAAAACTAAAAAACCGTTAAATACCAAACTTGGCATTTAAGTTTGGTATCTTACAAGGATGCGACAAGAAGATTTTAAAGAAAATTATTTACCCGCAACTACCCTTTATATGGAACTTCTTTTTTTTTTTTTTAAATTTTGATTTTCTCAACAACGGCTCTAACCATTTTGATTAAGATACTGCATATTGAAGATACTTACATGAAAAATAAACCGTATATCTTCAATATTCTGGGAGCAGCCTCTGAAGACCTGTTTATTCTGAATGAATTTTGCTGAATATTGCACAGCTGCTAACCCGTAAGAGAGACAAAAGCTTACTACACATAAAATTTATATCTCGTTAAAACACATAGTTTATGTAACATACATTTTTTTCGTAGGTTTTACCAATTCCGAGATATTCTTTGTTGTTGGTTTCAGTTTTAAACCACGCATCTTCTCAAACGGGGTCACCTTTCGTTTCATCTCTCTTTTGTGTTTCTAGAAATGCAAAGCTAACGGAACTTCAATTGTTCACATATCGATCAGCTTTTAAAAGTTTTGACTATCGCTTTAGCCTGGTATATTCCCTTATTTCCCTCCTGCTTATTAAGAATCTAAGTATTAAGACCAATTATTGTAAGGTTTACCTCGTTTAGCATAGCCTTTTGAAGGAATAGTTTATTTGCAGAACAGATAGAGAAAATCATGTGAATGCTCACATAATATTTTTAAAACTACTTATTTATCTAAATTTTCTTTATGTTAATGCTCTAATCGTTCTGTTAAATCTTTGTGTTACCCTGGATACATTTAACTGTATCGTGTCATCGTGTTTACAATTTTTCTGTGTGGCTGAGAAAAGGAGAAGGCCGAATGACCTTAGTTTTACCATAAATAAATAAATAAATAAATAAATATACTTGCTTATGTTATATTAGCATGGTTGCATACCTCAAATGCCTCGTAACATTTTCCGCAGATACAGTTTTGCTGCGTTTATGTATATTAATAAGCCATAGGATGCTATAATATTCATCTGGGAACCTTAATGTTATACTGCCTTCTCAAAAGGTCAAAAGAATCACAGAGCATAGGTTTGGATAAAGTAACGTTTTTTTTTTTTTTTGTTTTTTTTTTTCAGAATTAAACTATTAAATGTGCATTTTAGATGCTATAAAGACAAAACATTTCTTCAAATCCAACTTGTTAAGATGCTTTTCCATATACTTGAGGAATTCAAAATTAAAATTATACTTTTACTCTTAACAGGCAGCACATTAATACTATACGTGTTTCGTAGTCGGCTTACCCTCCCCGTATTTAGAACTGGCACCCCCTAGAACTTACAGGCAGCACATCAATACTTGACGTGTTTCGCAGTCGGCTTACCCTCCCCGTATTTAGAACTAACTCCCCTAGAACTTACAGGCAGCACATCAATACTTGACGTGTTTCGCAGTCGGCTTACCCTCCCCGTATTTAGAACTAACTCCCCTAGAACTTACAGGCAGCACATCAATACTTGACGTGTTTCGTAGTCGGCTTACCCTCCCCGTATTTAGAACTAACTCCCCTAGAACTTACAGGCAGCACATCAATACTTGACGTGTTTCGCAGTCGGCTTACCCTCCCCGTATTTAGAACTAACTCCCCTAGAACTTACAGGCAGCACATCAATACTTGACGTGTTTCGCAGTCGGCTTACCCTCCCCGTATTTAGAACTAACTCCCCTAGAACTTACAGGCAGCACATCAATACTTGACGTGTTTCGCAGTCGGCTTACCCTCCCCGTATTTAGAACTAACTCCCCTAGAACTTACAGGCAGCACATCAATACTTGACGTGTTTCGTAGTCGGCTTACCCTCCCCGTATTTAGAACTAACTCCCCTAGAACTTACAGGCAGCACATCAATACTTGACGTGTTTCGCAGTCGGCTTACCCTCCCCGTATTTAGAACTAACTCCCCTAGAACTTACAGGCAGCACATCAATACTTGACGTGTTTCGCAGTCGGCTTACCCTCCCCGTATTTAGAACTAACTCCCCTAGAACTTACAGGCAGCACATCAATACTATACGTGTTTCGTAGTCGGCTTACCCTCCCCGTATTTAGAACTGGCACCCCCTAGAACTTACAGGCGAATGCCTAGGGGTCAGAAGCCTGTCGGGGAGCCAACGGCACGAAACCATAGAATGGAGAACTTGGAACGAGTGGTCGGCTCTTAGCCAGGCATGCGTTTGAGCAAGTGGTTAATATGAAATACAAGCAAAAGGAAACATGGAGTAGTTGGTGGAAAGCGTGATGGAGGAACCGGCCTGGGGGGGAGTCGAGCGGTTTACCCACTCGGTCACGGCACCGCCTAGCGTACATATTAAGGGAATAAATCTGTTTTAAAAAAAAATCTGATGTGTTCCATTCACCTTACTTTCTCAGCCTCTTCTATACTTACGAAAGAGTATTCTTTTGTCTACAACATAATAATCGAAATGTTATTACTTGCTTCCTTTACGAGAAGAAAAATATGGGGATACACTTGGCTAAAGCGATCATCAAATCTTTTGAAAGCTGGTTGCTATGTGAGAAAATGAAGCCAAGAATGGAACAAAAGAGAAATGAAACAAAAGGTGATCACGTTTGAGATAAGTTACATAGCTTAAAAGTGAAGCCAACAAGAAGCAGTTCTCGGAAACTGTCAACTCTACAAATGACGTACGTTTTTGTTTTACCTCTTACGGTTTACTAGTACGAGTAATACAATGGAGGCATTTCCCACAAATTTCAAGCTGCACGTTTTATTTTATCTATAATATTTTTTTAGAAAATCAAAGTTTTCGAAAAATGTTCCATGGAAATGCTCCTGAAAATCATCTTGTAGCACCTATGGATCCTTGGCAGATACTAAACTGAATGCCAGGTTTGGTGTTTTGGTTTTTGAGTTACGAGTTGTGCGCGGACACCTATAAAATTCATTCTTTTTATTCCGGGGTCCTCAAAACAGCTATTTTCGGTGAATTTCGGTATCAAATTTTGGAGTGGAGTACAACACTTTCTCTATATTATACTTACGTACATTGTACATACGTGCTAGAAAAATTAAAATGGTTATTATTTTCAAACGTTTATATAACCAATAGTACAAAACGTAGGCTATTATTATCAATAATTCTAAATTACTACACATGGAATATTAAGTTTACAGCTAAACTTTCCTACAGCTCCATTTTGGAGTACTTTGTTGTAATCACTCTTTTGCTTAAGACTAGACATTTTACTTCCTCTACATATCATATATGCATAGAAGGTAGTGAAGGTAGTGCATTCCATCCGAAAATTTGATGACGAAATGTCACAGGATTACACATTTTGGGGCCCCCTGAGTGCAAAGAAAAGCATTTTTAGAAAAAGGACTCTCTGTGTATGTGTGTGGACAACATGCCCCGTTTTCAGATTCCTCTATGGGAAAATCCACCCACTCCATACTACATTTCACATGGACATTTTTTTTTTCAATTTAGTTGTTCCCAAAAATAGCCCTAACGATTCTTATTTCTATTTATAAACTTATATATTTTCCAAAGTTTGGTCAAAGTAACCATTAAGTGCTAAACTAGCTCCAGTTTGTGGTAAAAGGTTCAATACTGTATTATGAGCACACTTCCTAGCTATAATTCATCAGATAAGAATTATCCTGAATGAGAGCTGAATGCAGTATTGAAGTTTGAAAGTTAATTTAACAACAACAAAAAAGAGAAGAAGTAGTAAAAGTCCAGAATTAATGTAGCTATACTTTATTAGGTCAATTAGTATTTCTTCACACAAACCCTGTGAGTTAGAAAGGAAGAGGTATACAGAAAACGTTGCGTAAACTTTACATATGAACCAATCCAGGCTTTACATGAAGAGGCAAGATAACATTTCAGCTTTCTTCTAGCTCATTTTGAGGAAAATAAACATCGAATGAAGCTGAATTCCTATATTTACGTCCGGAGATAGTGAATAAGGTTCTCCAGGAAAAACCAATTTCCGAATGGACTTGACCTCTGAAAACGTAGTACGTGGTCTCTAACCCCTCGTGACTACACGACGCGCTGTAACTCTTTCTTTCCTCTCACAAAATTAAACTCCTGCTTGCAAGGAAATCCGTTTACTGCACACCTTTTACTTTTTTCAATAAATTTTTCATCATGTCTCATACAATGCTTTCTACGGATGATTTTCAGAATACATAAATCATACTGGATTCAGAATGTTGTGGGTTTGTATCCCATCAGAATTTTCTTCTATTTGTATGTAGAAATGTGTACACATTTCTAACTACTGAAAAATTCAATGCCGTAGCCGGGATATGAACTACAGATGTTCCGGTCTCTTACCACTGAGCTACCATGACAACGTGCTGACTCGCTTGTTTCCCGGTAAACCACAAGGTATTCTCAAATTGTCGAGATGACACATCCCAATGGCGACTTCCCAGCTTCATAGTTAAATCAAGTATTAGGTCAATTATCGTGAGGTAATTGTTTTTGGCACACAAGCCGTGTGTAGGACAGGAGTTGGATATCTATGTAGAATCAGTTCAATATGTCGCTGGTGTGCTTGTGTGCCTCGGAGTCGGTCAAGGATTAGCACCCGTGAAATACTCTATGAGTAAACGTGCACATACCTCTCAAAGTCCTTTACAGCGCCGGCTATGCTCGTCCCTGTAGAACACCAATTGAATTACAATAACTAATCTATGTAACACGGGGTAGACTAAAAAAAATAGAGGTACTACACTTGATTTCACGAAAAGGAATACTTTTATTTTTCTTTGTTGTTCTTGAAAACGTTGACATAACAATACTTCGTGCTATTTTCTGCTTGTTGACGGTCATATCACACAGAATACGTTGCAACAACAACAACAACAATAATCACATTCAGAATCGCAGTAAGAGTAACATTCACGATAACCTGATTCCTTGTAAACGCATCGCTTAAATACCTAAAATCTCCAATATTGCTCTTCTTCCTGATTGGCTAAAAAGAAACGTTGTCACGTGACTAGCTTGGTAAGTTCTTTGCATTCAACTCACGTGACCACTCTTTACAAAGAAAAAGTCCCAAGTTGCTGACTTTTTGGGAAATAACCTTGTTACTTGTGTCTCTGAAACTCTTGCTACACAAAGGCAATCGTGTTACTAGCATTAACAAAGCAGATAATCCTGGCGAGCATAGCAGAAACTTCTTCGCCCTAACGCTCTGCGTTCTACACTCTGGCTACTGAACCACATATTTCCTATACAAACTAATAAGATACACAGCGCCTAATATATCCGGGATGATGCCAGAGTGTTGAATCTACCCAACTCCTGTCCTACACACGGCTTGTGTGGAAAAAATCCAATGCGTTCCATTCACATCACTTTCTCTAGCTATTTCACAAAGAAATTGTCTTATAAAACATTATTTTTATTTACATCATGATAATAGAGATAAACATTAGAGGAAATGGTCTTATTACTTGCATATTTGTAAGTAGAAAGCAAGTAAGGGAATACAGTAGGCTAAAGCAGTCCAAACCTTTAAAAGCCGGTCGCTACGTGAAGCAATTGAAATTCCGTTTTCTTTACTTGCCAGGAGTAAACAAAAGAGACCAAAAGAAATATGTCTCCCCGTTTGAGAAAAGTTTAAGAAGCCTAAAATTGAAACTAATAACACGGAATATCTCATTAATGGCAAATTCTACAAAAATTGTGTACGATATAAATTGTGTGTTTAATGAGATCTACAATTTTTGTGCAGTAAGATTTTGTCTTTCTCTTAAGGTTTGCCACGTATACAAAACCTATCCAAAAATCATCCAGAATGAAGAGATCTTCAGAGACAACTCCCAGAAAATTCAGGATATACATTTTGTTTGTCATAAAAATGTCCTAAACATAAGGTATTTTAATCTTGTTAGCCATTTTTGAGAAATCCAAATTTTCGAAAAATGTTCCATGTTAAAGACAGTTGGGGGGAGGGGAAAATTTTTCTTCAAAATCTTCGAGCCGCGTCCTTGAACTTAAAACCAATTTTGGAATTTGACCGACGTTTGCTTTTCATCTATGCTGCCCCCCCCCAGCATACACATGCACGTACGTTTCTAAAAAGTATTTTCCGAGATTCAGGAGGTCCCAAAACATGCATTCCCGGTGAAATTTAGGAATAGAATTTTTGGGTGGAATGCAATATGTTGTGTATACGTGCTAGCCAAAGTAAAACAATTATTAGTAGAGTCATCTGCAAAAGATAACGTGTAATTAGTATTTTTAAGATAGCGAAGGTATGGAATTCCACCCAAAAATTCGTTACGGACATTTCAGCGGAAATACACGTTTTGAGGACCCCAGAATCCAATAAAAGCATTTTTAATATAATGTCTGCGTCTCTTTGTGTCTGAACACCACAGCTCAAAAACGAAAATTCGATTAAATGCCAAACTTGGTATTTAGGTTCAGTATCTTCCAGGGATGCGACACTTAAGTGTCCAGGAAACCCACTCCCCAAAATACTGTCTGTATGGAAAGTTTATCAACTTATTGACATTTTAGCAACATTGTTTCTGTTCTTGCCCATGGTAGACCCTTCCTTTCCATTTTTCATAAACATCAATGTATTTTCTCTTCTCCATTCTTTCTTAACACTCCTATATAATATTGAAGTACTCTTATCCCTTAAGTTACCTATTATTTCTTGTTTTCACTTTGTCCCCCTATTTTCTGTTGATTAACTAGCTCGCTCAATCCAGTTGCTCTTACAGTTTCCTTTAATTTTATTGACATATTCAACTTCTTTCCCATTTTGCTGATTCTTGTGCCCTAAGACAGTCTTTGATAATAATTATTTTCCTTATCTTCTAAATCACTTAAACGTTTCATAAATAATAGCAATTCACACAGTTGGAAACAAGCAGTAATTTTGGAATATTAGTTTACAAAATACAAGGTGTTCCATTCACATGAAATTCTATACCTGTTCTACAAAGGGACTTCTTACAAAATGTAGTTGTTCTTTCTACTCCATTCTAATCGAGACACATACTAAAAAAATGGACTTACTACGTAGTTCCATATTTGTAGAAGGTATCTAAGGGAATATACCAACTTAAACCAATAGTCGGACGTTTTAAAAGCTGTAGTTATTCCATTGTTATAGAAATTCTTTTCTTTGAATGGCCAGGACTAAAAGGAAACGCGGACAACTAAGACAATTTTAAGTAGCTTAGAACGGGAACCAATAAAAAGGAATATCTCGGAAACGATTTGTTCCACAACAAAAATTTAATGGTTATAAATTTTGTGCTTTGACGATATTTACATACTTGTGCAGTAAGCTTTTGTGCATCTCTTACTGTTTAACAAAATACATTCAGAATAAAAAGGACTGCAGAGGTTATTCCCAGGAAATTCAAGATTTGCATTATTTTAATAAAAATCTTTAGAGCCATTTTTGGAATAATCAAACTTTTCACAAACTTCTCATTGTAAAGTGTAGTTTGGGAGGGGGTTTCCTAGAAATATTTGTGTCACATTTTTGGGGGATACTAAATTTAAACACCAAGTTTGGTTGGTATTAACGAAATTTTCTGTTTTTAGTTATCCTGTCCACCCACCCACCCACACACACACACACATTTTTTTTCTTCTAAAATTGCTTTTTTTGGATCCAGGGGCTCACAAATCATACATTTCCGATAATATCTCCAATCGAATTTGTGGATGGAATACAACACTTTCTCTACTACTATGTACCTAATGCATACGTGCTGAAGAAAGTAAAAATAAAATAAACTAAAAGACAGAAAAAATGTTACGAAGACTCATTTTACTATAGTAAATGAAGATGATGTAAATTTTCAGTTAATTTCTACTTCTAAACTTTATTTTTGATAGGATACGCAACGAAGGTTTACGTTTTGTTCGCTCTATTTTATTGGCACTTACAAGCCGCGTTAACACATTCTGCTTTAAAACATTTGCAAAAGCAAGGAGGTAAAGTCGGTAGAGGATCTGCCAGTCGTGGGGTGGGCCCGGCTGGGGAGTTGGTAATTACCATTATCCTCTATCCTCCCTATAGTCTAGAACTGTGATCGTACGCACAACATAAAATCTAATTAGTTAACAATAATGTATCTCAAAAACATAATTCCACCGATAGTAACATTGCTGTTAAAGGGACCATTACAAAAATCTGAGGTACTCTATTCACATCAATTTCACTATCTATTCTGCAAACAAATTATTCCTACAAAGTATTATTCATTTATCTGTATCATGCTTATCGAGATAAACATTAGCAGCAATGCCCTAATACTTGCTTCCTTGTAAGTATGGGGGAATAAGGGCTAAAGGGATAGCTAAATCTTTTAAATTTTGGTCACAATGTGATACAATTGAAACATGGCCAAGAATAATTCAAAACAGATATGAAACGGATGACGACTTCCTGCTTGAGAAAAGTTGAAATATTTTAAAATTGAAACCAATAACAAGGGGATGTCTCGAAAATGGTTAAATCTACAAAAATGTATAACACATAAATTGTATATTTTAACGAGATCTACATTTTCGAATAAGCTTTTGTTTATATCTTTCTGTTTAACAGCTATGCAAAGGTCAACATATGATATTTAAATCTAAATCGCCAGTCATGATATATAAAGAGTATTTCGTTTGGATTGGAAGATACTGAGCTTAAATATCTAACTAATTTTTCGTTTTTGAGTTTTACTATCCACAGACACACACCCCATTTTCTAAGCATTCTTTTCTATTTAGTGGGCCCTAAAACATGTATCTGGGTATCGAATTTTTGGGCGGAATACAGTAGCTTCTCTACCTAGTATGAACACTATACATACGTGCAAGACAAAGTAAACAGATTAATTCCCGCCTGCGAAGTTTATCAGCAAGAACATAAAACAGGTTCGCTCCATTTTGGGCCGCCTTTTATGCTCGCGAATATGTAAAACGTGTAGTATTACACAGGATTAAGCTTATTTAAAGAAAATTGAATTGTAAGATAAGTTATTTTAATATTAATGTACACAATTACTAATTAGTGTCTCAGTTTCAAATGAGCATGTTATATCCAAAGTGGGTTTTTGGCGTCGTGTTCCTGGCACACATCTTTCCAGGTACTCCGCGGAGTCTCCTGTGTTATCACGGTAAGTAGCAGCTGCAACATGCTCATGGATCTCCTGGCGCACACCTGTCTAGACGCGCCGTGCAGTTCCCTGCGTTATCACGGTAAGTAGGAAAAATATCCTGCATCATGAATCTCCTGGCGCACACCTGTCTAGGAGCTTCGTGGAGTTCCCTGGGTTATCATGGTAAGTAGCAGCTGCAACATGCTCATGGATCTCCTGGCGCACACCTGTCTAGACGCTCCGTGCAGTTCCCTGCGTTATCACGGTAAGTAGGAAAAATATCCTGCATCATGAATCTCCTGGCGCACACCTGTCTAGGAGCTTCGTGGAGTTCCCTGGGTTATCATGGTAAGTAGGAAAAACATCCTGCATCATGAATCTCCTGGCGCACACCTGTCTAGACGCTCCGTGCAGTTCCCTGGGTTATCACGGTAAGTAGGAAAAACATCCTGCATCATGAATCTCCTGGCGCACACCTGTCTAGACGCTCCGTGCAGTTCCCTGGGTTATCATGGTAAGTAGCAGCTGCAACATGCTCATGAATCTCCTGGCGCACACCTGTCTAGACGCTCCGTGCAGTTCCCTGGGTTATCATGGTAAGTAGCAGCTGCAACATGCTCATGGATCTCCTGGCGCACACCTGTCTAGACGCTCCGTGCAGTTCCCTGGGTTATCATGGTAAGTAGGAAAAACATCCTGCATCATGAATCTCCTGGCGCACACCTGTCTAGACGCTCCGTGCAGTTCCCTGGGTTATCACGGTAAGTAGGAAAAACATCCTGCATCATGAATCTCCTGGCGCACACCTGTCTAGACGCTCCGTGCAGTTCCCTGGGTTATCATGGTAAGTAGCAGCTGCAACATGCTCATGAATCTCCTGGCGCACACCTGTCTAGACGCTCCGTGCAGTTCCCTGGGTTATCACGGTAAGTAGGAAAAACATCCTGCATCATGAATCTCCTGGCGCACACCTGTCTAGACGCTCCGTGCAGTTCCCTGGGTTATCACGGTAAGTAGGAAAAACATCCTGCATCTTGAATCTCCTGGCGCACACCTGTCTAGACGCTCCGTGCAGTTCCCTGCGTTATCACGGTAAGTAGGAAAAATATCCTGCATCATGAATCTCCTGGCGCACAACTGTCTAGGAGCTTCGTGGAGTTCCCTGGGTTATCACGGTAAGTAGGAAAAACATCCTGCATCATGAATCTCCTGGCGCACACCTGTCTAGACGCTCCGTGCAGTTCCCTGGGTTATCATGGTAAGTAGCAGCTGCAACATGCTCATGGATCTCCTGGCGCACACCTGTCTAGACGCTCCGTGCAGTTCCCTGGGTTATCATGGTAAGTAGGAAAAACATCCTGCATCTTGAATCTCCTGGCGCACACCTGTCTAGACGCTCCGTGCAGTTCCCTGGGTTATCACGGTAAGTAGGAAAAACATCCTGCATCATGAATCTCCTGGCGCACACCTGTCTAGACGCTCCGTGGAGTTCCCTGTGTCATCACGGTAAGTAGGAAAAACATCCTGCATCATGAATCTCCTGGCGCACACCTGTCTAGGAGCTTCGTGGCGTCTCCTGGGTTATCAGGGTAAGTAGCAACTGCAACATGCTCATGGATCTCCTGGCGCACACCTGTCTAGACGCTCCGTGTAGTTCCCTGGGTTATCACGGTAAGTAGGAAAAATATCCTGCATCATGAATCTCCTGGCGCACACCTGTCTAGGAGCTTCGTGGAGTCTCCTGGGTTATCATGGTAAGTAGCAATAACATCCTGCATCATGCATCTCCTGGCGCACACCTGTCTAGGAGCTCCATGGAGTCTCCTGGGTTATCACGGTAAGTAGCAATAACATCCTGCATCATGAATCTCCTGGCGCACACCTGTCTAGGGGCTCCGTGGAGTCTCCTGGGTTATCATGGTAAGTAGCAACTGCAACATGCTCATGCATCTCCTGGCACACACCTGTCTAGGGGTTACGTGGAGTCTCCTGGGTTATCACGGCAAGTAGCAGCTGCAACATGCATCTCCTGGCGCACACCTGTCTTGGGACTCCGTGGAGTCTCCTGGGTTATCATGGCAAGTAGCAGCTGCAACATGCTCATGCATCTCCTTGCGCACACCTGTCTAGGGACTCCGTGGAATCTCCTGGGTTATCATGGTAAGTAGCAGCTGCAATATGCTCATGAATCTCCTGGCGCACACCTGTCTAGACGCTCCGTGCAGTTCCCTGGGTTATCACGGTGAGTAGGAAAAATATCCTGCATCATGAATCTCCTGGCGCACACCTGTCTAGGGACTCTGTGGAATCTCCTGGGTTATCATGGCAAGTAGCAGCTGCAACATGCTCATGAATCTCCTGGCGCACACCTGTCTAGGGGCTCCGCGGAGTCTCCTGGGTTATCATGGTAAGTAGCAGCTGCAACATGCTCATGCATCTCCTGGCGCACACCTGTCTAGACGCTCCGTGCAGTTCCCTGGGTTATCATGGTAAGTAGGAAAAACATCCTGCATCATGAATCTCCTGGCGCACACCTGTCTAGGGGCTCCGCGGAGTCTCCTGGGTTATCATGGCAAGTAGCAGCTGCAACATGCTCATGCATCTCCTGGCGCACACCTGTCTAGGGGCTCCGCGGAGTCTCCTGGGTTATCACGGTAAGTAGGAAAAATATCCTGCATCATGAATCTCCTGGCGCACACCTGTCTAGGGACTCCGTGGAATCTCCTGGGTTATCATGGCAAGTAGCAGCTGCAACATGCTCATGAATCTCTTGGCGCACACCTGTCTAGGGGCTCCGCGGAGTCTCCTGGGTTATCACGGTAAGTAGGAAAAATATCCTGCATCATGAATCTCCTGGCGCACGCCTGTCTAGGGACTCCGTGGAATCTCCTGGGTTATCATGGCAAGTAGCAGCTGCAACATGCTCATGAATCTCCTGGCGCACACCTGTCTAGGGGCTCCGCGGAGTCTCCTGGGTTATCATGGTAAGTAGCAGCTGCAACATGCTCATGCATCTCCTGGCGCACACCTGTCTAGGGACTCCGTGGAGTCTCCTGGGTTATCACGGTAAGTAGCAACTGCAACATGCTCATGCATCTACCAAATTTAACCAAAATTGTAAACAAATTAATTTTTTTTTTTCAAAATAAAATATAATGTAGTTTATTTTTGCATCGAGGAAGACGTGGAAAACGTTCCATATCTTATTGGGGTTTCTAAAGTGGGGGAGTGCAAGGTCAAGGGAAAATGCCTACCAGTCCTTAGTGCGGCCGGTTAGGGAATGTGTAGTAGTATTTTGGGACCCATATATAGAGTTGATCAAATTGATTTATTAGAAAAGATTCATATTCTTGCACACAAAAATTCGATACTGAGATTTCACCGGTAATACATCTTTTGAGAGTCCATGAACCATTCACATGACTTTCTCTACATCTCTGCAAAACATATTATTAAATAGCTTATGCTTCTATTTACTTCATGCTATTCGAGAAAAAAAATAGCTGAAATAATATTATTTCTTGCTTCTTTGTAAGTAGAAGCAAAATAGGGTAAAGTGATAGTCAAAATCTGGTTGCTATGTGACCGAAATTCCTTTGTTTGTATGGACAGTTTTTCAAAGCTGAAACCATAAAAAAGGAATATCTCAAAAACGACCAACTCCATGAAAAAAAAATGTATATAACACAAATTGTATGTTTTAACGTGCTCTACATTTTTTGTTTGGTAAGCTTTTGTCCATCTCTTACGGTTTAGCAGTTATGCAAAATTCCGTAAAATTCGTCCAGGATAAAGTAGTTTTCAGAGGTTATTTCCAGAAAATTCAAGATATCCATTTTATTTGTCTTTAATATACGATATTTTAATAAAAATCGTTAGAGCCATTTTTGAGAAAATCAGAATTTTCCAAACATAATTCCATGTAAAGGGTAATTGGGGGTGGGGAGATTTTCTTGAAATTCTTCGTGTCGCATCCTTGGAAGATACCAAATCTAAATACCAAGTTTGGTTTTTAATGGCCTTTTCGTTTTTGAGGTATTTTGCCAACAGACATATATATATATACACACACACACACACACACACACACACACACACACACACACACACACACACACAGACCTCCTCTATATACTATGTACTTAGTACGTGTGAGAAAGTAAAAAGGGTATATACGAGAGCCATCCAGAAAGTAACAGACGATTTGGCATATCTAAACAATAACGAAAGTTAGCAACACAAAACTGCATTTACAAATTTATAGTACCTTACTCTATTTTTCACCGTAATCGTCATTGCTATCAAGGTATTTATTGTCACGTGGTACCGGTTTTTCAATGCAGATGTTGTACTCTTCCACCACTAACGATATGATCCAAGATGTCACTGTCACTTTGAGTTCTTCACTGGTTGGGAGATCGATTCCATTCAAAAAGTCCTGTACGGTTTCCAAAGTGAAACCCCGGTTTTTTCCTAATCCTTTTGTCAACCTTTACTTTCAACTCGCCCATAAGGCTTTATGAACTTACACTCCGGTGTTTATCGTATACACTGGTTCTTCCTTAATTACTCGTAAATTAGGGATACTGGGAGTGAAGCTTTGTCTACAATCGGTCAAAAATGGAAAATCATTTATTTTTACAGCAAATGGTTGTTGGAACTTTAAGGTATCAGTAAAGAATCAAAATTAAGCTTCCCTCTTTACTTTGTAATCTAAAATCATCGAAAGATCACACAATATACCTCTTTCCTACCATACAATTAAAATAATAATAAAAATCAGGGTTTAAGAAAATACATTTTCACACTTTCAAACTGCGCCACTCGCCTCAGTTTTTGTTTAAACACCTATAATTTTCCAGAATATGCATAAATATCAGTTGTAATATTACAGAAAACAAAGTTATTCCTAATACCATCAGTACTTTCTGAAAAATAATATTTTTATGAAAAAAATAATTTTAGAGATTCAAATTTATAACACTTAAAAACTATCCTATTTCATAAATCAAATTCAGTGAAACATCATCATGTAAAACAGTTTTCTTTTTTTGCAAGATTAAAATTTTCAATTTTCTCAGATTTTGAGGCGTGTAGAAAATTTTGCTTATGCAATTATTTAGATAATAAAGTACTTGGAAAGTATTTCTTCAATTTGAATGAAATTTGATATTCATATTAACATAGAACTAATGCAATTACAGTAAAATGTTCAGCAGCATTTATACAAAAATATAAACATTTGAAATCTAACTCCTAGCTTATGGGAATCCAGCGTTTTATACAAATGGTGTCATTAGTATAGGTTTAAATTCCTTTTGACAGTGTTTAACACCCGTTTTTACTACAAATGGCACCGCAGGCGATGCCACTGGTAATACATGCAATGAAGACGGAGCACCGGTGGAATGTGATGACGAGGGATACCGGAGAACCTGGAGAAAACCCCGCCCCTGCGCCGCTTTGTCCACCACAAATCCCACATGCGGCCGTGTGGGATCGAATCTCTAGATGAGAGACAAGTGTTCTAACCACTCGGCCACGGCGCGATGTGAAAGTGAATTAAAGAGAGTAACAAGAGCTTATCTCTCCAAACGTACTTTTGAGGAACGCATACCTCAATAGCAATTTGAAAATGGAACTTGATCTTCTGCAACATTTTTACAGTGCATTAAATATAAAACACCCCAAAATTGGAATTAAGTTGTGTTTTATTTATGTACGCTCTTTAAATGTTACTGTTCTCCACGTAATGGGCGAGAAAGGCAGCTTAATTTTTCTCAGAGGACTCTTTATCAGAATTTAGCTTATTTTATGTGCCGTTAATCTACGACAGGGCACAGCTGCTTTAGAATGGAGTACATTGCATTCTGTAAGTTTATGATGACCAAGCAAGCCATGAATATGGAATACGAAAAAGCATACAAAATGACATAAACCAAGTATACAACATTTAATTTTCTCGCATTACAAATAATAGAAAAAATCTCAAACCTTCAAGTACATTAAAATTGAAGACAGGCATAAAACATGAAAATTATATCACTTGGATTTTACAGCCTACACGGTGCTTACATCCAAATTTAATGTTAAGATCTACATTCTGAAACTATTAAATATATACACAAAAGTTGTTAGTTATCACTCTAAACTAGGTATACATTTCAAAGTACAGTGCTAAAATATATGCAAAAAATATTAACTTCTATCGCACTTAATGTAACCGTCATTAAGCTCAAAAGTTTCACTTGACCTTTAGTCTGCTTAGTAATATCACTTAGTGAAGTATTCTAACACACTTGAGGGTTTAATGCTATCACAAATATTCAAGATTCATTGCACAAGTAACTAAGATGACTGCTTATTTGGTACGAACATGCTTTTAAAGTTTTGCTTGTTACTTTATCACATCCGGAAGAGCCTGTGCTCTTAAGAGTATTTCTCAGAGCATGACAACCCTCTGTCAAAGGTCGTGTGACTTTAAAGTTTGGATTTAGGAGGTTTGCGTTTGGAAACCACCCTCGCAGTTGCCAAGTTTGCCACTTCCTGGTCCCTTAACTGAGGCGGGAATATAGATTTGCAAGCAGAGTCCCACCGTATTTCTCTTATCCAAGCTTATCCCTGCAGGCTAAACATGCTGCATGCTATTTGTGTATAGCGGAAAATAGTTAATACAGAATGAATGAATAAGTATTTATTGAAATTCCAGTATACATACAATGATTTTCATCAATCGCACTGTACGTGCTTTTGCAATACACAAAATAGTAAGCAATATTAAAAAAACAAAAATAAAAAAAAAAAAAAAAAGAAATAGAAGAGTAAACGCGAAAAGAAAACGACAAAAATATTCAAATACAGCAACTTCAATTTATAACACAAAATAAACCGTATTCCGATGCATTATAGGATATAAATACACTTAGAGAAATATATACAAACAATACCAACACCACAACAAAACAATGACCGAAAAGTATGACAAAATGTATGTAAAGCATTATAATCACTATTTTTGGCTCTTCTTATCGCCCCCATTATCCTTATTATCAGCCTTCTGAGATCTCAGCTGTCTCGCCTTAAATAGAAACTTACCTAGCCCATCCGCGTCTTCCGTGCCTGTCAGTGGCGCCCAACATGCTTCTAACTATCCATTCGCGGTGGTAAAGAATCACGGTAAAAACTTTTCTCTCCAATCCTCCGTACCCTTACATCTTGCCAAGATATGAACCCACGACTCTTCCTGCTCGCAAATGGGGCACATTCTCACACTATTCTTGTCAGACATTTTTATCATGCTCCAAGTCTAAGAGACGTGAGCCCTTCTCTAATGACAAGTTATTACTGAGAACATGTGTGTACTATATGATAAGGTTTAATAATTTATTAGCAACTGCACGGTAGATTGTTAGAGCATGCTCTGAATATTCGCCTCTGGAAGATAATTCTTGAGTAAGAAATACAAAAAACAATGTTCATCTCTATCATTTAGCTGATACCATTTTTCATTTCCAGCAACACATTCTCGTACCAGTGCATGGCAGTCGACACCTAGTGTATACACCAACACCAGAGGTGGACTTACTGGTAGAGACGCCGGTAATGTACTCAGTTTTCTCTTTCGGAGCTAGAAAACTTTCAAGCAGATTTAGCGCTTTTGAGTTTTGTAAACTTCTATTTTCGGATATTGGGTTTATATATATATATATATATATATATATATATATTGCCTTTTTTATCCTATATTCTCCTTCATCCTTTTTCTTTCATCTTTTCCTCAGTATTTTGTCTTTGTTTTGCTAATCTCTTTTGTTTCATTTATACCACACCTTTAACTGCAATGCTCATATCAGCGGCTCATTTTTTACTCTAGATTTTGTCACCACAAGAAGGCCAAAACCGGTAATGAAAAGAGCGGGAAAGAGAGGTAATAGAAACACATTTGTATTCATGTTGCCAATGCTTTTTGTCTCGTTTACACCACACATTTAATTGCAATGGTTATATCGGTTGAAACATATGCCTATGGACAGTTTTGCCAACTTGTTTATAGTTTCCACTGGATTTCTTGTTTTACTCTGGGGTATACACCAGTGGTGCCCAACCTACAGCGGAAGAGAGAAGGACAGATTTACCCATTTGCTTGGTAGCAGCAGGCAAAAAGCTCTGTATGATGTCGCTTTCTATCAGTAGCGATGGCTTCAACAAAGCTGGTGTTATATGGGATGGTACGAATACTAAAAAAAAAAACCTTCTTAAATGGCATTCTCGTTAGTGGCTAGGTTGGCACTCCTTGCTTGTTACCAGTTCATCAATGTTTATCGACAGGGATGAACAACACGGAAACCAGATGCTCCGGCCCTTCCCAACTACAATATTTGCTATTTGATTCATTTTCGAGAAAATTTGTTCACATAGTATACGTAAATCGAAATATTAATATGTACTTTACAGCAAAGCTTCGCAAATTGGGAAAATTTTTACTGGGAACAGATTTAAATAAATCCCAATTTTTTTGTGAAAATATTTAATGACTGTTGAACTTTGCAGAGCAACTAGTCCCATTTGAACATCGTGAGGAGCGTCTTGCAGGCAACATTAATTCAAATTCAAATGCTGTTACTGATTGCATACCTGATAAAAAGTGCTTGAGAAACACCGTCATACTGATTATGGCAAAGTGTTGTTTAAAATTAAATCAGAGCCCCAAGATTAGTGATGCTTACAAATAAGATATGTCGCCATACTGTCCTCTTAAAAAAAATATTCTCCCTCCCATTCTTTCTGGAACACGATATGTTTGGCTCGCTTGAAACCTATCGTGTCGAGAGTCAAACCCAGTTAAACTCCACTGAATGATTGAAGAGCTAATGCTTCCTGCCTGGCCATGCACAAAACGAAGAAGGCGAGATAACGCTACTAGGTGAGGTCATTAGCTCATAGGAGCAGAGGTTGGGCACCCCAGATACACCTCCATACTTCTCCCAGACCTCTGGGAAGTGAAGAGAATATTCCCTGTACCCAGCCGGGAGTCAAAACCTGGTCCCCTTGCACAGCAGGGTTTGCCAACTTTTATTCCTTACCTCACTTACCTGTAGTAAGTAGAAGAACAACAATTTAAACATTTTAATCATAAAAATCTCGTGTGTTTCGTTTACATAACTTCCTCTTACAACTATAGTGACAAAAGATTATTCCTTTATCTACATTTAAAGATGAGAAACATTAGCAGAAATGTTTTTATTAGTGCCTTCTAAATAGAAACAAAATGTATTAGGTTAAAGCGACAGTCAAATCATTTAAAAAGTCCGTCGCTCTGTGAAGTAATTGAAATTCGGTTCTATTTGCACGGCCAAGATTAAAACAAAAGATGATCTCCCATTTTAGAACAGTTTAAGTGGCTTAAAATTGAAGCCAATACCAATGAATATCTCGGAAATGCTAAAAAGAATGTATATCACATAAATTCTGTTTTAATGATATCTATATTTTTGGTAGGAAGACTTTTTCTATCTCTTACGGTTTACCAGCTATACAACATTCATCCATAATGAAGAGTTCAGAAGTTATTTCCAAAATATATAACAAATACATTTCATTTGTGTGTATATATAATGTACAGCATTTTAATCAAACTCGATAAGGGAAAAACTAGATTTTCAAAAAATGTACATGTAAAGATTTGTTTGAGGTGGGGGATTTTCCTGCAAACTTCGTTTCACACCCTTTGAAGATACTGAACTCAAATACCAAATTTGGCATTTAATTGTCTTTTCATTTTTGAACTCTACTGTGCAAAGTCACTCACCATCACGCTGCTTTCTATAAGTGTTATTTTGGGTGGAATACAATACCTTCTTATCTCCTATGACAGTAATAACTTAAACACTGAAGTCTGGCTATCCCAGAGAATGTTGCATAACCATGATGTCTATGGATTTCAGTATGTAGGATGATATGAAATATAACTGAAATGGATGATAGGAAAGGTGATGATGGAGCATCTGGCGGAATGAGTGGCGGGGGAAACCCGAGGACCTGGAGAAATCTCGCCCAGACGCCGCTTCGTCCACCACAAATCCCACATGAGGGCGCTTGGGATTGAACCCGGGCCGCCTAGGTGAGAGCCAAGCGGTCTAACCACTGTGCTGCGGCGCCGCCTGAAGTTTTAATACTTTACACAAGTTTTGAAACCACTACCGGAGAAGGACGTGTTTTCTCACTCGGCTCAGGCCGTTGACTGTAGCTGAAGATGTGGGAAACATTTAAACAACAGTTTAAGGGTCATTTTCACGTTGTCTACACGTACTATGTACTTATATTGTATTGCACCCAACATTTAATACCGAGATTTCACTGGATATATATGTCCCTGAATCCAAAAAGAGCAGTTTTAGAAAAAGCTCTGTGTATGTGTGTGTGTGTGTGTGTGTGTGTCTGCAGACAGCGTAACTCAAATACGAAAATACCGTTAAATACCAAACTTGGTATTTATGTTTATCTTCCAAGAATGTGACACGCGATTTTTTCAAGAAAATCCCCCACCCCAAACTACCCTTTACATGGAACCATTTTTGAAAAGTTTGTTTTGTCTCAAAATGGCTCTATGGATTTAGATTAAAATACCGTATACTGAAGTTATTCATAACACAGATAAAATGTATATTTTGAATTTTCTATGGAGTACTTTATTCTGGTAGATTTTTGCAAGATTTTGCAAAACGGTTAAACCGTAAAAGATAGACAAAAACTTATTTTTACATAAGAACTGTAGATCACGTTAAAACTCACAATTTATGTCATATGCATTTTTGTTGTAGGTTTGACCATTTCCATGACATTCCTTGTTATTGTTTTCAATTTTAAAATAGGTAGCTATACATTTCTCAGACAGGAAGTTCCCGTTTTCTTTTGTTCTACGCCTGGCCAAGCAAAGAAGCTAACTTCAGTAACAATCACATAACGATAGCTTTTAAAACTGTTGGCTATCGCTTTTGCATAGCGCATTCCTTTAGTTGCCTTCTACTCATAAGGAACTAAGTAATAAGTACATTCTGCTAATGTTTATCTCGATTAGCGTGGTGTGGAAAGAAGAATAATCTTTTTTAAGAAATCTGTTTGTAGAAATGTTAGAGAAAATCATGCAAGTAACACATTGGATTTTTCAGTTTAATTTTTGAGATTCGATGAGTGGATTGCCATGTTTAATTTGGTTAATAGTATACATGTTTATTTGACTGTAGTAAATATAAAAATGAATATCGCTACAAGACCTACGCTGTCGGAACATTAAAAATGGAATATAATGAATATTTGATTAGATAATCTGCTGATGTAATGTTTTGTGGTTCACTTGATGTTCATTTTCATCCAAATGCTCCGGAGATGTGTTCCTGATGCACTCTCAACCAGCTACTGCCGTGCACAAAGGGAGAGGAGTCCCTTCAGGGTACAAAACAATTTACTTAATCTTCCATTACTTTGAAAGTATTAAACAAAAGAGTTCTTTTTCTACTTTTTTGCTTAATTGCAAAATATAACACATTTGCACTAAATATTCATAATCAGTTAAGAGCATCATTAAATTTTAATTATAGTTCTTAATGCATTTTTGGAAACATCAAAGTTGAAATGAGCACTTCGTAATAAATTCTGCATGATGTGTTAAATGCCGTATTAGGAATAACTAAAATAGGATTGGCCAGTGACAAGAGAAGTCGCTACATTTATGATTGTGAACTATGTTAATTGCTCAAATTTTGGACTCGTAGAGAAATAAGGTATTAACATTTTTATATGAAGCTAGATAGGGAAAAGGTGATCTACAAATCTTTCTGAAGTATTTGGTAGCTACACAAACTTAGAGGGAATGCCATATTTATTTACACATTTTCTACACGAATGTTCTTCTTCTTTGATCTTCAATCCTTGGATAAGTTTGCAGTGATTGTCTATTATCATATTCTTTTGATTCTTTTTTAAACTTTCGTACATTCTGCAGTTCATGTTGTTCTTAATTTGTTCCATGTATTGCTCATCACTTTATTCATGCCTTCAACTGTAACTCTGATTATAGTTTTTAAAATAATGTCCTCTGAATGTTATTCATCCATTTTATTACGAAGCATTCAGTTAGAAATATTGAGATCTGGCAACATAGCCGCTTCCAGCTCCAGTCTATGGCTGATCTCTATATGATAGCCTTCAAACTGTGTCGTATTTCATTGACCGGGATGAAAAAATAAAGAAAACAAATAAATGCTAACTTCTCATTTGAAACATATCTCGGAAATGGTTAAGGTGACATTTGCAAAATCCATCGCATGTAAGATATTTATTTGAAATTTATGCCAGCTGTTACATGCAATAGTAGCGATTGTTTTGCTATTATCAAAATTCTAGCTTACATGCTTGTTTAGATACGAACTTTTTACTGTCTAGATTCAGCTTTTCAATAAAAATGAGTCATGTGTTGCATTTTAAAAGATACAAACAAAAATCCAGTTTTACTGTACATAACTTTAAAAATAGATCTGCCGAATTTTTTACCTATATATTAGACAAAATTTGTGTTCAAAATTATCACATTTCGTAGTGTCCAAAACTCTTGACTTTCAAAACTTGATAATTTATTTTTCAAATTGTGTTTGGAAAATTGTTAGGAAAAAGTTAGTGAGAAAATAAGTTTTAAAGTTGGGCATGCACATTAATGGCTTTAGTTAATTCGTAAGTAAAGTGTATCAAGTGGGAAAAACAATATACTTTGTTAAAGCTAGAAATTCATATCATTTTATTACAAAAAAAATTGTTTAATTTTTCAGAAATTTTTGTTAACTTTCACAGACACATCACCTTACTCCACAAATAAAACCTATAGAACATAAATTGTGAGTTTTTTTTTGGATCTACACTGTTTATGCAGTAAGATTTAGTCTGTGTCTTATGAAAAAGTATCCAAAATGCAGAGAGCTTAAAACGCTATTCACAGGAAATTCAAGATATGTATTTAACTTGTAATAAAAGCATTTTAATCAAGATATTTAGAACTATTTTTAAGAAAATAAAAATTTAGAAAAAATAATCTTGAGCTCGAAGAGTAGTTTGAGGTGGGGGAATTTTCCTGATAATTTTTTTTGTCACATCCCTAGAATATACTGAACTTAAATCCCCAATTTGGTATTTAACTGTCTTTTTTTCGAGTCATGCTGTACAAAGACAAACAGATACACACAAAGAGATATTTCTGAAAATGCTTTATTTTTTTATTCATAGTCTTGAAAACATTTGTTTTCAGTGAAATCTGGGTATCAATAACTCCTCTACCTACTGTGTACAGATACTGTACATGGCAGAGAAGTAATAACAGTGATATGTGTGTTGCTTAAAATGATGCTATTCATATTCTGTTCACAATATTTGCCTCCATATTTTAAAAAGATAAGTAGTTTTATCTTTTCAGTTTGTGAGGAAACCACATTTCAGCTAAAAATAAATTTGTTTTACATTGATTAATTGTGAAACAAGCTAAGGACTCAAAATAACCTTCCTATGATACTCGAATATACTTTTAAGAGTAATTTTCTTAATGTTTCAGATTGCAAAAACCTCCAGGAGAACAAGAAGACTTGATAACTGCATGAATATTTTTGTGCTAAGAAAGTAGAAGCTTTAATATACTTTACTTTTTTTAAAGCTTCAATTATTGTCAAGTTATATTTTCTGAATTTATGCACATTGGTATACAGTAGTGGCATTGCTTACAGAAACTTTTTGGTTAAATTAATTTCAGATTACGACATTGCATTAAAGGTTTATTCTTCTCAGGTATATTATGGCAAAAAGCATACCATAATGGAGTAATTACTCTTCTACCATAAACTGCAGCTAATTTTGCACTTAATGCTTATTTTGGAAAATCCATTGTGTTATAAATATAATCTATATATTATTTTGTATTGTGTCAAATGGGAATATTGAAATAATTGTTGCATGTTATAATAGAGGAACTACAAAATTGGTGAATTCTAATTTTAGGATTATAGCATTTGAGCACCATATTCTTAAATATACAAAGTTTTCACAGTTTTTAGCCCCCTGTTATAAGAGTAATAATTCATTATATTTTAATATTAAATGCTGATACTTTTCTAGTAAACTTTTGTTATATTTTGCATCCAATATGAAATACAAACATTTATTAGTATCATATAATAGGGGGCTAAAAAATGGGAAAATCTCATATTTAAGATTACGGTGTTCGTGGTGGTTTTTATGGTATTCAAATCTCAATGCAAAAATTACAATATCCCCTAAATTTTCAGCTCGTTTATGTAACGTGAGAGCAATAATTCCGATGGTCACATAAGATACAATAACAAATAAGTATATATTTATAAATTACCATAATTTACACACACTAGCCCACTAGGAGCCAGATTATCTCTAGTTTGTGGTAAAAGGTTCAACAATGTATTATCTCAACACTTCCTAGCTGCGACTAGTCACAAGAATTATTCTGAATAAAACCTTGATGCACTACTGTATATAAAGAGTGAATTCAACTAAAACGTATCCAAATTGAATCATAATAGTGTGATATGTGTCATGATATTGTATTAAATAAACAATTACTTTTATGCAAGGAAAGCAGGCTGTAATACATTTGTTTATGTAATTTTTGTTTTATGAAGTTGAAGCTTGTGGAAGAAGTACAGTGAATTTGTTCAATTATAGAAACTGTATAAAATAAATAATTAGTTTTGTTGTATAACAATATTTATTCTGTCAACAAATATCTCTACTTTGCATTTATTTCCTCTATTAACTAACGCAGTGAAGCATTTGAAGCTCATAAGCGCATTTGATTGAAAATGTATAAAGTACGCTAATGTGTTTAGGGGTTAATATTAAGATATTAAAACACAATAGTAGACATTCAAGTTTTTTATTGTAATTCTACAGAATTTACTTCATTATAAAAAAAAAACCTCTTGTATACAACAATAAAACGATGCGAGTAGTATTACATACGACCTAGCAAGATCAAGTAACGATAATTCTGCCACCAGGGGGAGTTTAAGCGCTAGGGTCGCATTAATCCGCCTCCATAAGAAAATGGCGGGAAATTTGAAAATTGAAAAGGTGTATCCGCTGATCCATACCTTTGCAAAATCCAAATTTCCCTCCATTTTCTCTTAATGCGGTGGATTAACGCGAAACTAGCGCTTAAACCCTGGTCAAAGGATTATGAATAACTCTACTTGCCAAGCCGTATGCAAAACATAATAAACAACAAGTTCATATTGCAGATATACTTATTACATATTCTCATGCAATACAATATTGAATACATGTAAAAAACTGATTCTTATCTTTTTTTTTAAGAAACCACATGCACAATTTTTTTTTTATGTATATATTTATGTATATGTCTTTAGCTTGTTTTGAATATCATACGCTCACTGGTCATAGCACAGGATAAAAAATAATTATGAAAGTTTAAGAGATAATCCGCCATTTTCTCTTAAGGCGGCGGATTAACGCGACACTAGCGCTTAACCCCCTGGTTGCAGGATTATGGGTACTCGACCTTGCTAATCCGAATGATAAAAGGAGAATTGATGGCAATGATTGGCAAATGGAAGGGGTACATCGGCGATGGTGGACCCGGTGGACGCTTCATAAATGATGTCCACTGCGCTGATGGGAAAAACGATCGAACACTGACGTCTAAAGAGGAACAGGTGATGCAGATGTAGAGGAAGAATAAGAAGAATCTGTGGATTGTACACTAGCCATGCTGAATACTGAATGCCAATGCTGCTATTATATGTAGCAGAGAAAGGCAAGAATGTGAGGGGTGGGGGGAGCTGCTCACACGGGGCAGAAAGTGGAGTCAGCACTCCGACCGGTGATTGTGTAAGATTGCGTCAGCCAGAAAACTCCACCGGATGTGAACCAGACACCCACCGTAAAAGAACGGGCCTATAAGACAATGCGTGCGTAAAAGAAGAACGTACCGAGAATGCAATGTGAGCATAAAAGATAAACGTGGCGAGAAGGTGCTAGACGATGAGAAAAACACAAGGAAATATTCTAGCTGGCTAGTTGAAAAAATAAAAAAAGAACATACGTACCTGGAGGAGAGACGCGATCATCGATGATGCTGTAGGAAGACTAGTTGAAATCTGAAGACACATTCATGCACACATTCACTCGCACACATGATTGAGAAAAACACCAGGATGGGTGGGTTATGGGAATAATCCTAATCTATCTAACCTTTGTAATCGCTAAATAAAGGTTATCTAGCTAAACAGTATATATGTGTGTATATATATAAGAACACCAAGTTCCGCGAATAGAGCAGTGCTCACAATTACAAGTCTTTTTTGAAAAAGAAGGAATATGAGAATAGGGAATTTTATCATTATGGAGCACACAAGCCCGGCGAGCCTGACACGCAAGACACGCCGGGTTGAACCTAAGCGGAATACAACTATGGCCTAAATGGTTACAACCACTGCTAAAGGCATTCCATTGACAGACTTGTTCATGGATAAAGCTGTCAACTCGAATAAGACAAATTCTGCATTGAAAGTCATTGCAGAAATGTCTAAAAATGCCATCCTTGATGTATAGGGTGGCTTTGCAAAACGGACACCACCTTTCAGGCATATTAAAACACTTCAGAAAAAAAAAAATATATATATATAGCTTTCTAAAAATAACAGAAGAACAAGAAGAAATACTTACCATAGATTAAAAGAAGGAGGAAGTTCGAAATCTAGGTAGAGTGACGGAATCACCAGGTCACTCCGGGCACGTATCCGCTCCTGCCGAATCCGATGGACCTCCCGTTGCGGAGGGTACGGTGAGATTGCGTTTCTTGACCATCGGCGAACACGAGGTGGTCTTGGCGTTGGCTCGACAAATTCCCTGAAGAAATCCCTTGAGAGGGAGCTGTCCCAGCTGTCCTCAACCCCCTCGAAGATGTTCAAATGTGAGGTAGGAAATGTGATGGTATGGCCTCTGATATATTGTCCGGCACGAAACCTTGAAAGGCGGTCTCGTCCGACGCTGCGATGGAACGAGGTGGAGAATCAGGAGGGGGTGATGCTGAACCACAGCCCTCACTATCAACCGTCGCAATGGAGACTCCTACTGAATTCTCACCAAACGTTGTATACCACGAGCCTCGGAATAACGGCTTCAACCTTTGCTGCACATGTGCGTTATTTAAGAAAGAATCCCATTGCGCTGGCGGCGGCGATAAAGATCTTTCACTCCCGCTGAATGATGATGCTGGAGATGAAGGTGGAGAACTCTGTTGCTGATCACTAACCATGATGAATAGTGAATACCAATGCTGCAATTATAAGCTGCATTTATATGCAGCAGAGAAAGGCAAGAATGCGATGGGTGGGGGAGATGTTCACACGGGTCAGAAAGCGGAGTCAGTACTCCGACCGGAAATGGTGTAAGATTGCGTAAGCAAGAAAAACTCCACCGGATGTGAACCAGACACCCACTTGGTAGGTTGTGCAATAAGCTGAGCTAATGACGACCGGTTACAGCGGTGAAAACAGAAGAACGGGGCGGGAAGGTGGTGTGAGAGTAAAAGACGAACTGGCCGGGAAGGCCATGTGAGCATAAAAGTAAACCGGCACGAGAAGGTGTAGTGTGTGTATGTAAAAGAAGAAGAACGTGCAGGGAAAGCGCTGTGAATGTTAAAGAAGAAGACGATGCGAGCGTAAAAGATGAACTGGCCGGGAAGGCCATGTGAGCGTAAAAGTAAACCGGCAGGAGAAGGTGATGTGTGTGTGTAAAAGAAGAAGAAGAACGCGCAGGGAAAGCGCTGTGAATGTTAAAGAAGAAGACGGTGTTAGTGTAGAGACGAACCGGTCGAGAAGGCGATGTGAGTGTGAAAGAAGTACGTGCCGAGAGTGTGATGTGATGTGAGCGTAAAAGAAGGGGGGGCCGAGAAGGTGATTGTATGTGTGTGTAAAAGAAGAAGAACGTACAGGGAAAGCGCTGTGAATGTTAAAGAAGAAGACGGCGTGAGTGTAGAGACGAACCGCTCGAGAAGGCGATGTGAGTGTAAAAGAGGTACGTGCTGAGAATGTGATGTGATGTGAGCGTAAAAGAAGAGGGGGCCGAGAAGGTGATGTGTGTGTGTAAAAGAAGAAGAAGAACGTACAAGGAAAGCGCTGTGAATGTTAAAGAAGAAGACGGTGTGATTGTAGAGACGAAGCGGTCGAGAAGGCGATGTGAGTGTAAAAGAAGTACGTGCCGAGAGTGTGATGTGATGTGAGCGTAAACGAAGAGGGGGCCGAGAATGTGATATGACCGTAAAAGAAGAAGAACGGGCCTGGGAAGGTGGTGTGAGAGTAAATGAAAACGGGCCCGTGAAGGTAATGCGAACGTAAAACACGAACTGGCCGGGAAGGCTATGTGAGCGTAAAAAGTAAACCGGAACAAGAAGGTGATGTGAGTGTAAAAGAAGAAGAAGAAGAAGAAGAAGAACGTGCAGGGAAATCGCAGTGAATGTTAAAGAAGAAGAACGGGCCAGAGAAGACGAACCGGTCGAGAAGGCGATGTGAGTGTAAAAGAAGAGTGGACCGAGAAGGTGATATGACCGTAAAAGAAGAACGGGTCTGGGAAGGTGGTGTGAGAGTAGATGAAAACGGGCCCGTGAAGGTAATGCGAGCGTAAAAGACGAACTGGCCGGGAAGGTCATGTGAGAATACCAAACTTGGTACTTAAGTTTAGTATCTTCCATGGCTGCGACACGTTTCAGGGTTGTTTCAGCGGTTTGGTTTTCGGTTGTTTCTCAGGTTTCTGTTCCATGCCGGTTTCCGGTTTCGTTTCAGTACTTCAGTTCCTGCTCTTCAGGCCATCTCTGGCATTCCAGGCACTTTTTAGCGCCACATGCAGAAGCCTGCCTTCCTTGCTACCAACCGCAGACGCCAGCTAAACAACACCAACTAAACACCGAGGACCCTGATTGGCCGGCCACAACTCCAATAAGAGCGGAGTGCACTTCCAGACCATCGGAAGTGCAAAGGCAGCGGGTTGCCGAAACAAGGCCACAGCCACCCAACCTCTTAGGTTCGGGTAAGGCGCGCTAATCTAAGCGTCCGGTCCTCTGTTTCGGCCTGCTTCTTAGCCCCTGCTGCCTGCAGGTGAGGGTAAACCGAGGTGTGTTTTTGTGCACTGCACCCTAGGGTGCAGGGCAAGTATCCCTGTCCTCGTCCTCTTCCACCATGACCAGGAGCAAAACAAAACCATCCAAAGGCAAAGCCCCAAGCGGGCCTGCCTATGATGAAGCAACGGCCGTTGCCAGCACCAGCACTGGTGCAGCCACCCTGCCCTCCAGTGGCCCTGCTACTGTAGAGGGCAAAAAGAGATCTAGCCAGGAACGCCAAGGCGGTAAAGGCAAGATTATCTGTTTGGACTCATCCAAGCAAGACACCAACGAGGGCCTCCCGCGCGAACCAGTTTCACGTGCAGGCCAAATTCCGGAGCACGACTCCGACGACGACTGCGCCAGCGTGTGCAGTAATACTTCACATCGCAGCGGCAGGACCTCGGTCCTGTCGTACCACTCATCCTCCATGATGGTAGATCATGAGGAGTCCTCTTCCGGCCTCTCCACAGACGGAGAGGACGATTTTCGAGTAGTGGCCTCGAGGAAGGAGAAGAGGCAAACCCGATTGGCTGCAGAGGGCGTGCCCTCTGGCCAATCCCAGGCAACATCCCGCCCCGGAGATTCTGGGCCCGCCCAGAATCCTGGGTCGAGGAGGCACGTTCCACCGATTATCGTGGACGACTTTAAGGGGGTGGTAGGCTTCCTCAAGGAGGTTATGCCATCCCTATCGAGTCAGTGCACGGTTCGGAAGAACAAGCACCGCTACGTCTTCCAGGCGAAGATTATAGAGGATTATAATCTCATCCTGCAAGCCCTCAAGAGGAAAAGTGTTCCCCATTTTACCTTTGGACTGGATAAGTCCCGTGACATCCGCAGGGTCATTCGTGGCCTACCAGTCGACTCCTCGGTGGAGGATATCTCGACAGACCTCATCCGCCAGGGCATCACCCCAAGACTGGTGAAGCAGCTCACCAGGTCCGCTCCAGATGGGCAAGGCCCCAAATCTCCCCTCCCCCTCTTCCTCGTAGTAGTGGAGCGGGCCAATGACCCTGAGGCCAAGATAGATGGCGTCACCGCCATCTGTTACCTCAGGGTCAAAATAGAACCATCCAAGGGCTCTGGCGGGCCCCCTCAATGTCACCGGTGCCTGGGGTTTAACCACTCCAGTCACTTTTGCTTCCGTAACCTGCGCTGCTTAAGGTGCGGAGGCGCCCACCCTAAAGAGGTCTGCAAGATATCTCCCACCGCGAAGCCGACTTGCGCAAATTGTGGTGGCGAACATATTGCATCTTATGGTGGCTGTCCTAAGAGGATCGCTGTCATAGCGGCCAGGAGACCGCCGCCAGAACTACAGCAGGACACAAGAAGAGTACCTGTAGCCAACCAGCGACCAGAGGCACCAACATCTGCACCTGCCCCTCCTGCAAGACAGCCGGCGCAACAAAGAATAGCCACCAACACCACTACGGCGCAAAGGGCTGAGCGTGGCCCTGCGAAGCCACGGGATGGTAATAACACCCACCAACCCCCACGCAACAAAGAAACTCCAGCCAAAGAAGCTCCAGCCAAACCCAAACAAAAGCCCCCCACCCAAGCTAAGGTGCGCTGGCCGGCCAGGCAGCCTAACTTCTCCCCCAGGGCTGCGCAAGGGAACGGCACTCCCGTACCCGAGCGACAGCAGGGGCAGGAGGCGGCTGGCGGCGTGCCGGCGCCCCGAAGCACTCCTACACCCTCACCCAGAAACATAACCCCCACCACTCCTCCTGTCCTGCAGATGTCGGATGTGATGGCGTGGATACAGCAGCTACTGCTGAACCACGGCCGGAGCATCTGTGATCTGCTGGTCAGATTCCTGTATGCCACAGACCCAGCCGCAAAGATGGCTGTCGCCATGGAGGGACTTGCCCTCCTGACCGTGATCGTCCAGACCGCCCAGAATGGCGGGTCGAAATAGGTCTCGTACCTCTTTTCGATTCGCGTTCTGGAACGCGTGTGGCCTGAACGGTCGGGGGAGTGAGCTCCAGCATTTTGCCGGCTCATTTGCCCTAGACCTTGTGCTAGTCAGCGAAACACATCTCCGTCCAGATACCCCTTTCCGACTTCCGGGCTACAACTGCCTCAGAGTGGATCGTGTGGGCCGCCGAGGAGGTGGCACAGCGATCTTCGTGAGAAACAGGGTAGTCCACAAACCCATCCAGCTCCCACCTCTTCAAACCATGGAAGCCACGGCTGTCTGTGTTGACCTAGGCGGTACGGAAGTTTTACTGGTGTCTGTATACCATCCACCCCATAGGCAGTTCGTACTAAACGATTACCTTTCCATCCTAGCCCTTCATCCTAATGTCATCCTGGCCGGGGACTTCAATGCCAAACATCCGCGTTGGCATTGCGGCCCCCGGGCGGACGCCCGAGGCAATGACATCATACGCATGATAGATGCGGACCCTCAACTCAGAGTAGAGGGCCCCTGGCAACCCACACACCATCCACGAGGTCAAGGACGGGCATACGTTATTGACTTCGCGATCATCAAACAATTCCCTTTTCATACATCTCTCACATCGATCAACGCACTTCATTCCGATCATAATCCCGTGTTAGCTGAGGTTAACACACGGGTTGCCAGTCACGACGTCTCGGTTCAAAACCGCGACGTTGACTGGGAATGCGTCAGGGTTTGCCTCAACGACTCCATCCCGCCGAACCCTAGGATCACAGACATCCCATCCCTAGAGGCTGCGGTCCAATCCTTTACCTCCATCGTGGTGCGAACTGCCCATAACCTAACTGTTCACACCCCAGCTCCTCTACACCCAGATGTCCTACCCCTAGAACTCCATCTGCTTGTACGCCGTTCCTGGGCTGCCCGCAGACTATACCAGCGTCACCGCACGCCACATAACCGAGCACTCCTGAGGCGTTTACGCCGAGAGGTCCGGACCCGACTACGCGAGCACAGGGTGCGAGCGTGGGAGGAGACTATGACCCGCTTGAGGCTCGAGGATGGCGACGTGTGGAGGATTGCCAAAGCTCTCCGGCACCGCGGAGGTCAAATCACCTCCCCAATCCAAGGCACCCAAGGTCTGGCTTATGAACCCCGAGCCAAAGCTGATGTGTTCGCTGACTACCTCGAAAGGTCTATGAGGCCACGAGAAGACCCCCAGGACGAAGACTTCTCGGACCGTGCTCGGCGGGAGGTGCGTCGATACCTTCGGCGCCCCCCCGACGAGGCGGACCGACTTCCCGTCATCCGACCCAGTGAACTCCAGGGTGCACTCCGACGCCTCAACCCCAAAAAGGCAGCGGGTCCTGACGGACTAACCCCCGCCATGCTCCGATGCCTTCCCATCAAGGCGGTACTCTTTCTAACCAAGGTTTTCAACATGTGCCTCACCTTGTGCCACTTTCCACGCGAGTGGAGGGAGGCCCGGGTGATATGCATCTTGAAGCCGGGGAAAGACCCGTTACACCCATCCAATTACCGATCCATCAGTCTCCTATCAGTTCTCTCGAAGGTTTTCGAGAGGCTAATACTAGCCCGCTTGTCCCCTCTCTTGGGCGACATTCATGCCATCCCAGATCACCAATTTGGTTTTCGCCCTGGGCATTCTACACCCCAGCAACTACTGAGAGTGGTGGAGGCCGCTGCCCTGGGCTTCCAGGACAGAGCCTACACTGCGGCAGTGTCGCTGGACGTGGAGAAAGCCTTCTCTACGACCTGGCACGCGGGTCTGCTCCTCAAATTCATCCGACTGGAGCTTCCGACACACATCATACACCTACTACACTCATATCTCAAACACAGATTTTTTGTAGTTTCAGTTGCGGGACACAAATCAACACCTAGGCCAGTAAGAGGCGGAGTCCCCGAAGGCTCTGTACTTTCCCCTACGCTCTTTAGCGTCTACATGGCCGACCTACCAACAGTGCAGCAAGTCAACATAGCTCAGTATGCTGATGACGTGCTGTTATACTGTACAAATAAACACCCACGCAGAGCCTTCAACCCTATCCAGAGACACCTCTGCCTCATCCAAGAGTGGTGCGAGCGTTGGCGATTGTCCATAAATCCGGAGAAAAGCCACGCTATTCTTTTCACCAAGCGCCGCTTTCCCGCAAACTTCCCCACATTCACGTACCTCAGACGAAGGATACAATGGACCAACACCATCACCTACTTGGGGGTGAAGCTCGACAAGGGCGTCACTTTTAGGGAGCATGTCCGGGGGCTGTGGTGCCGGGGCAATGGGGCTGCGGCCTCACTGTACCCGATGCTGAGGTCCTCGATGACGGTTCCCCTTAAGTTGCGCCTTTTGAGGGCTCTTATTATCCCCCTATTAATCTACGCCTGTGAGATCTGGGGCATGGCGGCAGACTCCAGTCTGCTGTTGCTTCAGCGGGTACAGAATAGGTGTCTCCGGGCTATCTATTCTGTGCCTCGAGGCTTTCCAACGAGACTCCTGCACGAAGCCTCTGGTCTACCATACCTGGAGGACGAGATTAGGCGTCGGGCAACAAAATTCAACGAAGGGTTACCATTCCATCGGAGCGCCCTCGTTAGGTCTCTTGGGGATTACGATCCCACAAACCGCCGCTTCAGGCGATACCGGCTTCCCCGCATGGCTTGCGGGCATCCCCGGTAACGAAGGAGCACCACCAACAGCTGCTACGGCTAAGCTCCTTATAATCCTTCAAGAGTTGCTTGGATTCAAAATTTAACCTCAAGAAACTTTTTGATAAAAACACACCAGCGGTGCACAAGGGCCGTTGCACCATCAAGGCAACCGTCGAGGAGCAATATTCGCCTCCTCCTGTCACTCCACAACCCCAATACACACCCGCCATCCTACAAAACCCACAATCCCGTCAGAACGTGGTTAAGTTCTCTCTGAGAACAGGGACACGTCTAACACACCTCGGGCTGCCCTCAGCCTGCCAATCACACTGGACTGGACTGGCTGCGACACGACGATTTTGAGAAAAATCCCCCACCCCAAACTAACCTTTACATGGAACATGTTTCGAAAATTTTGGTTGCCGGGAATCGAAACTGGGACCTCCGACTGCCATATTAAAATACATATTAGCTGATATAAATTTCTGCCACATGACCTATATACTGTGGATTTATAGCGTTTAAGGCAGGGATAAAATCCTTTTCTTGATGTCAACTTTCTACATTCTCTATATGCACTATGTACATAGTGTATATAGAAAGTATTGCACTCCACCAAAAAATTCGATACCGAGATTTTGCCGGACTGAGAAGGCGATGTGAGAGTACAAGAAGAGTACAGGAATTTTTCTCAAAATCTTCGTGTCGCATCCATGGAAGATACTAAACTTAAATACCAAGTTTGGTATTTTACCGACTTTTCGTTCTTGAGTTATCGTGTTCACAGACACACGGACACACACACACACGGACCTTTTTCTGAAAGTACTTTTTATTTGGATACAGGGGATCCTAAAACATATATTTCCGGTGAAATCTCGGTATCGAATTTTTTGGTGGAGTGCAATACCTTCTCTATACACTATGTGCATAGTGCATATAGGGAAAGTAAAAAACGTTGTCATCAAGAAAAAGAAATTATCTCTCCCTTAAACGTTATAAATCCACAGTATATAAGACATCTTGCAGAAATATATATCAGCTATGATGTATTTTAATATGGATATTTTGTTGTGTATTATGTTCTACCTTGTATCTTTTATTTGTAAATTGATTGTTCTAATAGAATTGAAACGCATTATGCACTTGAATCATATTCACATTTAAATTCATATTTTAGAGTAAATGAGTTTAAAAATTTGATGTGTTCCATTCACACGCCTTTCTCTATCACACACACACATACACACACACACATACACACGGACCTTTTTCTGCAAGTCCTTTTTTTTTTTTTTTTTTTTTTTTTTTTGATATAGGGGATCCTAAACCACATATTTCCGGTGAAATCTCGGTATCGAATTTTTTGGTTAAGTGCAATACCTTCTCTATACACTATGTAGATGGTGCATATAGAGAAGGTAAAAAGTTGTCATCAAGAAAAAGGTTATCATCTCTCCCTTAGACGTTATAAATCCACAGTATATAAGACATCTTGCAGAAATTTGTATCAGCTAATATGTATTTTAATATGGCCGAAAAAAAATTCAACTCCGCGAAAAAATAATAAAATGTATATAACGTAAATTGTGTGTTTTAAGGTGCTCTACATTTGTTGTGTGGCAAGTTCTTGTCCGTCTCTTACAGTTTAGCGGTTATGCAAAATTCCGTAAAATTGACCAAGAATAAAGTAGCCTTCAGAGGCTATTCCCAGAATTGTCAAAATATACATTTTATTGTCAGGAAAACATCTTTAATATACGATATTTTAATAAAAATCATTAGAGCCATTTTTCAGAGAATCAAAACTTTCGAAAACATGTTCCATGCAAAGGGTAGTTTGGAGTGGGGGGATTTTTCTCAAAATCGTAGTGTCGCATCCATGGATGATACTAAACTTAAATACCATGTTTGGTGTTTTACCGACTTTTCGTTTTTTAGCTATCGTGTTCTCACACACACACACACACACACACACTCACACACACACACACACACACACACACACACACTCACACACACACACACACACACACACGGACCTTTTTCGGAAAGTACCTTTTTTTTGGATACAGGGTTCATAAAACATATATTTCCAGTGAAATCTCGGTATCGGATTTTTTTTATTTGGTGGGGTGCAATACCTTCTCTATACACTATGTACATGGTGCGTATAGAGAAAGTAAAAAAAGTTGTCATCAAGAAAAAGATATTTTATCTCTCCCTTAAACGTTATAAATCCACAGTATATATAAGACATCATGCAGAAATTTATATCAGCTAACATGTATTTTAGTATGGATATTTTGTTGTGTATTAACTTCTACCCTGTAACTTTTATTTTATTTATTTATTTATTTATTTATTTATTTATTTATTTATTTATTTTTTGGATACAGGGGATCCTATATCAGTGCAATACCTTCTCTATACACTATGTACATAGTGCGTATAGAGAAAGTAAAAAGATGTCATCAAGAAAAAGAAATTATCTCTCCTTTAATCGTTATATTTCCACAGTATATAAGACATCTTGCAGACATTTAGATCAGCTAATATGTATTTTAATATGGATATATTGTTGTGTATTAAATTCCACCTTGTAACTTTTATTTGAAAATTTGTTTTTCTCTCAATATGTTATATTATATTCGATGTACAAGCAATGTATTCTCTAAAGAACGAATACCATACTTATACTTTGCAAATATTTCTTTCTCACAGATATTGTCTGGCTCGCGCATCAATCCGATCGGAGTGCTGACACAGCATTCTTTGCCGTGTGAACATCGTCTTCGTGCCTTTCTCGGCTGCATATAATTGCATTATTGGTATTCAGTATTGCTCAGCAGGGTTCTCCAGCTTCCGTTTTTCTTGTACGATCGCTAGCCTTCTCAAACCGTTCGTCTTTTACGCTCGCAACGCTTTCTCGACCCACTCTTCTTGTACTCTCACATCGCCTTCTCAGTCCGGCGGAATCTCGGTATCGAATTTTTTGGTGGAGTGCAATACCTTTTCTATACACTATGTACATGGTGCATATAGAGAATGTAGAAAGTTGACATCAAGAAAAGGATATTATCTCTCCCTTAAACGTTATAAATCCACAGCATATAGGTCATGTTGCAGAAATTTATATAAGCTAATATGTATTTTAATATGGCCGTCGGAGGTCTCAGTTTCGATTCCAGGCAACCAAAATTTTCGAAACATGTTCCATGTAAAGGGTAGTTTGGGGTGGGGGATTTTTCTCAAAATCGTCGTGTCGCAGCCATGGAAGATACTAAACTTAAGTACCAAGTTTGGTATTCTCACATGACCTTCCCGGCCAGTTCGTCTTTTACGCTCGCATTACCTTCACGGGCCCGTTTTCATCTACTCTCACACCACCTTCCCAGACCCGTTCTTCTTTTACGGTCATATCACCTTCTCGGTCCACTCTTCTTTTACACTCACATCGCCTTCTCGACCGGTTCGTCTTCTCTGGCCCGTTCTTCTTCTTTAACATTCACTGCGATTTCCCTGCACGTTCTTCTTCTTCTTCTTCTTCTTCTTCTTCTTCTTTTACACTCACATCACCTTCTTGTTCCGGTTTACTTTTTACGCTCACATAGCCTTCCCGGCCAGTTCGTGTTTTACGTTCGCATTACCTTCACGGCCCGTTTTCATTTTCTCTCACACCACCTTCCCAGGCCCGTTCTTCTTCTTTTACGGTCATATCACCATCTCGGCCCCCTCTTCGTTTACGCTCACATCACATCACACTCTCGGCACGTACTTCTTTTACACTCACATCGCCTTCTCGACCGGTTCGTCTCTACACCGTCTTCTTCTTAACATTCACAGCGCTTTCCCTGCAGGTTCTTCTTCTTCTTTTACACACACACACATCATCTTCTCGTGCCGGTTTACTTTTACGCTCACATGGCCTTCCCGGCCATTTTCATCTTTTACGCTCGCATCGTCTTCTTCTTTAACATTCACAGCGCTTTCCCTGCACGTTCTTCTTCTTCTACACACTCACACATCATCTTCTCGTGCCGGTTTACTTTTACGCTCACATGGCCTTCCCGGCCAGTTCATCTTTTACGCTCGAATCGTCTTCTTCTTTAACATTCACAGCGCTTTCCCTGCACGTTCTTCTTCTTCTTTTACATACACACATCACCTTCTCGTGCCGGTTTACTTTTACGCTCACATGGCCTTCCCGGCCAGTTCGTCTTTTACTCTCACACCACCTTCCCGCCCCGTTCTTCTGTTTTCACCGCTGTAACCGATCGTCATTAGCTTAGCTTATTGCACAACCTACCAAGAGGTGTCTGGTTCACATCCGGTGGAGTTTTTCTGGCTTGCGCAATCTTACACCATCTCCGGTTGGAGTGCTGACTCCGCTTTCTGACCCATGTGAACAACTCCCCCCACCCATCGCATTCTTGCCTTTCTCTGCTGCATATAATTGCAGCATTGGTATTCACTATTCATCATGGCTAGTGATCAGCAACAGAGTTCTCCACCTTCATCTCTAGCATCATCATTCAGCGGGAGTGAAAGATCTTTATCGCCGCCGCCAGCGCAATGGGATTCTTTCTTAAATAACGCACATGTGCAGCAAAGGTTGAAGGAGTTTTTCCGAGCCTCGTGGTATGCAAAGTTTGGTGAGAATTCGGTAGGAGCCTCCATTGCGACGGTTGATAGTGAGGGCTGTGGTTCAGCATCACCCCCTCCTGATTCTCCACTTTGTTCCATCGCAGCGTCGGACGAGACCGACTTTCAAGGTTTCGTGCCGGACAATATATCAGAGGCCTCCAACACCACCATCACATTTCCTACCTCGCAATTGGGCGTCTACGAGGGATTTCCACCTCGTTCCATCGCAGCGTCGGACGAGACCGACTTTCAAGGTTTCGTGCCGGACAATATATCAGAGTCCACCACCACCACCACCATCGCATTTCCTACCTCGCAATTGGACGTCTTCGGGGCAGTTCCACCTCGTTCCATCGCAGCGTCGGACGAGACCGCCTTTCAAGGTTTCGTGCCGGACAATATATCAGAGGCCATACCATCACATTTCCTACCGCACATTTGAACATCTTCGAGGGGGTTGAGGACAGCTGGGACAGCTCCCTCTCAAGGGATTTCTTCAGGGAATTTGTCGAGCCAACGCCAAGACCACCTCGTGTTCGCCGATGGTCAAGAAACGCAATCTCACCGTACCCTCCGCAACGGGAGGTCCATCGGATTCGGCAGGAGCGGATACGTGCCCGGAGTGACCTGGTGATTCCGTCACTCTACCTAGATTTCGAACTTCCTCCTTCTTTTAATCTATGGTAAGTATTTCTTCTTGTTCTTCTGTTATTTTTAGAAAGCTATATATATATATATATATATATATATATATATATATATATATATTTTTTTTTTTTTTTCTGAAGTGTTTTAATATGCCTGAAAGGTGGTGTCCGTTTTGCAAAGCCACCCTATACATCAAGGATGGCATTTTTAGACATTTCTGCAATGACTTTCAATGCAGAATTTGTCTTATTCGAGTTGACAGCTTTTTCCATGAACAAGTCTGTCAATGGAATGCCTTTAGCAGTGGTTGTAACCATTTAGGCCATAGTTGTATTCCGCTTAGGTTCAACCCGGCGTGTCTTGCGTGTCAGGCTCGCCGGGCTTGTGTGCTCCATAATGATAAAATTCCCTATTCTCATATTCCTTCTTTTTCAAAAAAGACTTGTAATTGTGAGCACTGCTCTATTCGCGGAACTTGGTGTTGCCCCCACTGTGGCTGTTTCCATGAAACTGTGTGCTCTAGTTTCCATTGCACAAAGTGTGGGTGTTTTCAAATGTTTGAGATATAACTGATATTTTTCTACTATTACGACATTTTGTATTTTATTTCTTTTTTCTATTTATATATATATATATATATATATATATATATATATATATGTGTGTGTGTGTGTGTGTGTGTGTGTGCTTTCATTATTCCTGTTCCTTCTATTTCTTCCTTTCTTTCTTTTAATTTTTTTATTTTATTTTGTACATGCATTTTATAATTAATAAATTCAATTGTTTATTCTCATATGGTTATCTTATATATATATTCTTATATATATATATACACACATATATACTGTTTAGCTAGATAACCTTTATTTAGCGATTACAAAGGTTAGATAGATTAGGATTATTCCCATAACCCACCCATCCTGGTGTTTTTCTCAATCATGTGTGCGAGTGAATGTGTGCATGAATGTGTCTTCAGATTTCAACTAGTCTTCCTACAGCATCATCGATGATCGCGTCTCTCCTCCAGGTACGTATGTTCTTTTTTTATTTTTTCAACTAGCCAGCTAGAATATTTCCTTGTGTTTTTCTCATCGTCTAGCACCTTCTCGCCACGTTTTTCTTTTATGCTCACATTGCATTCTCGGTACGTTCTTCTTTTACGCACGCATTGTCTTATAGGCCCGTTCTTTTACGGTGGGTGTCTGGTTCACATCCGGTGGAGTTTTCTGGCTGACGCAATCTTACACAATCACCGGTCGGAGTGCTGACTCCACTTTCTGCCCCGTGTGAGCAGCTCCCCCCACCCCTCACATTCTTGCCTTTCTCTGCTACATATAATAGCAGCATTGGCATTCAGTATTCAGCATGGCTAGTGTACAATCCACAGATTCTTCTTATTCTTCCTCTACATCTGCATCACCTGTTCCTCTTTAGACGTCAGTGTTCGATCGTTTTTCCCATCAGCGCAGTGGACATCATTTATGAAGCGTCCACCGGGTCCACCATCGCCGATGTACCCCTTCCATTTGCCAATCATTGCCATCAATTCTCCTTTTATCATTCGGATTAGCAAGGTCGAGTACCCATAATCCTGCAACCAGGGGGTTAAGCGCTAGTGTCGCGTTAATCCGTTGCCGCCTTAAGAGACAATGGCGGATTATCTCTTAAACTTTCAGAATTATTTTTTAACCTGTGCTATGACCAGTGAGCGTGTGATATTCAAAACAAGCTAAAGACAAATAAATATATATATATATATATATATATATATATATATATATATATAAAGAAATGTGCATGTGGTTTCTTAAAAAAAGGATAGGAATCAGTTTTTTACATGTATTTAATGTTGTATTGTATGAGAATATGTAATAAGTATATCTGCGATATGAACTTGTTGTTTATTAGGTTTTGCATACGTCTTGGCAAGTAGAGTTATCCATAATCCTGCGACCATGGTTTAAGCGCCAGTGTCGCGTTAATCCGCCACATTGAAAGAAAATGGAGGGAAATTTGGATTTTGCAAAGGTGTGGATCAGCGGATACAGATTTTCAATTTTCAAATTTCCCGCCATTTTCTTATGGCGGCGGATTAATGCGACACTAGCGCTTAACCTCCCCCTGGTGGCAGAATTATTGTTACTTGACCTTGCTAGGTCGTATGTAATACTACTGATACGTCTATGAACTGGGAAAATCCACAGTATGCAAGAGTTCTTATTGAAATTTATTCCAGTTATTACAAACAATAATGGCAATATGTTTGCCATGTATCAAAATTCAAGCTTGCATGGTTATTTAAATAAGGTTTTTGTATTCTCTAAATCTGTTGCTTCACTTAGAAATGAGCCACGTGATGTATTTTTAAAAATATTCACATAAAAATTCCAGTTTTAAAGTAAACGAGTGTACAAATGGATCTGTCACATTATATTTCTTATATTAAAATATTAAAAAAAGATTTTTTCCTATGATAGAATAATATGAATTGTAAACTTTAAAATATATCATTTTTGACCCCACTAGCCATATGTTGCCTACTAATTAACTGAGATTTTAAATTGGTAGACGCCTGCTTATTAACAGGCAATCCCTGCTTTAAACCTTGTTTTCTTGTAAACTTTTATCCAACACCTTTCCAATCCATATGATGCAATCTGTTTAAAAGTTTTATTCTGCTTCTCAAAATCACTATAAAAATAATGGTCCTATAGGTTTTTGAAAAAAAATGGTCTAATATTAATAAATATATTGTTAAATTTTTAAAAATCAAGAATTTTAGAGAGAAAAAAGAGTAAACATTTTCTACAACTATAATGGCTAATATAACAAGTATTATAAACTATTTGTAAACTCGTTAACTGTAAAACTGGATTTTGTTATGTCAATAGTTTTAAAAATGCACAATGTGCCTTTCTTTTATCAGATCAATGGTATTAGAGAGTAAAACTTATTATTTAAATAACCACGCAAGCTATATTTTGTTACATGGCAAAAATACTACACTATTGTGTATCAAAACTGGTATAGTTTAAAATTGAAACTAATAACAAGCAATATCTTGGAGACGGTTAACTCTACAACATTTTTAGATACCAAAGTGCGTGTTTTAGTGAGTCTACATTTTTGTGCAGTGTGTTTTTGTCTATCTCTTACAGTTTAAGAGTTACACAAAAATCATCCAGAATGAAGAGGTCTTCTGAAACTATTGCCAGAAAATTCAAGATATATATTTCCTTGTCATGAACATGTCTTTAACATACGGTATTTGAATCAAATTTGTTGGAGGCATTTTTGAGAAAAACAACATTTTCGAAATTGTTTCCATGTAATAGGTAGTTGGGGTGCTGGTGTTTTCTTGAAAATCTTCGTATCGCATACTTGGAAGATACTGAACATAAATATTGAGTTTGGTGCTTAACGGAGCTTTCGTTTTAGATCAATGCTGTCCGCAGGCGTGCGCGCACACACACGTGTATTTTACTAAAAATAGCTCTTTTGGAGTCAGGGGTCTCAAAATACATATTTCCTGTGAATTTTTGGGTGCAATACAATATTTTCTCTATCTATAATGTACATTATACTAGTACTCGGTGTATAAAGTAAACAGGACATCTGTACCTAAGTCGGTGTAATAGGTATGTATGAATCCTCAAATACGTTTGAATGTTAGACACAAGTTAGGCGCATGTAACACTGCTGCTCTGAAGGGATGAGAGCCTTGCGTGTTGTGTGTAGGGTGATTATTATTACCTCTTATAGGGTCTTGGGTTTGAAAACACCAAAATTCCAAATTTAGCATAAATTCAGTAGAATATTAATAATCAGCGTCCGCTATACTGTAAAATCAAAAGCCACCTTCATTAAATAGTTACGCTTTAAGTTTGTGGTTCCACGATAAAGTTTTAATATTAACACAGAGGCTGCAGTGCATTTCAGTAAAGCCACAAGCCCTTGCTGGTCTCTCCCAAACTCTCACCTTTATACGAGGTACATCCAGAAAGTAACCAACGTTTTGCAATAACCAAAAAATAACGAAATATATCAACACAATACTTTATTTACAAAGTTACAGTATCTTACTCTATTTCTCAACATAATCTCCATTCTGTCAAAATATTTAGTGTTGTGTGGGCCGATTTTTCAATGCCGATGTTATACTTTTCCACCGCCAAATAACTTATTCAGTTTTGAATGTATAAAATGTTCAGGCAATCGAATTTTATAGGCCAATAACGCAAGTGTATGGTGATGATGCAATGAACGAGTCTTCAGGGAGGAAATGGCGCATCATTTACCAGTAATCAAGGAAGAACCAGTGTGTACGATAAAGAGCGGAGTGGAAGTTAATCCAGCGTTATGGAGGAGTTGAATGCAAATGTTGATAAAACAACTTTAGTAAAATCGGTGTTTCACTTTGGATACCATATATGACTTTTTGGGTGGAAAGGATTTCCCAGCTATGAAAACCTCAAAGTGGCAGTCACATCTTGGCTGATATCCTTATCAGTGTAAGAGTATAGCATCTGCCTTGTAAAACCGGCACCGCGTGACAATAAATACTTTGGTAGCAATAACGATTACGTTGAGAAATAGAGTAAGGTACTGTAACTTTGTAAATAAAGTTTTGTGTTGATAAATTTGTTATTTAGCTATGCCAAATCGTCTGTTACTTTCTGAATGGCCATGTGCGTGTGTGTATGTGTGTGTGTGTGTATTAGTGCAAAGCTCCGATTCAGAAAATGCCAACCAATTTTCTCAAATGTTGAAGTGAGTGGGATATTTTGTTTATTCACCATATTTACAGAATAACATTTTATGAAATAATTTGTATCTTGTAAGGTATTTATTCAATTTAAATTACAGTTGGTAATAGCAATGTAAAGTGAGGCTGCGACGCACGTCAAACCCCAGAATGAGATGAAAGTAGTTGCAGCGGGCAGCCAGAACAGGAGACAGCCACCACGGAGCGTTCCTAACAGTTTACAAGCGGCTCTTCTCAACGCGGAGAGTGCTAGGCGCCCACGCCTCAGATCTGACCAAACGCCCCTGAGTCTACGGACGACTTCCACCGCTATCCCGCCGCCGAGAGCTGAGTTTCCAAAGCGCAGACACCTCCAAAAAGGGCGCTGCCACCATCTTGCTGACACTTACAACCCTGTAGGAGACCAGTTGGATGTAATGAATATGAGATGAAATGAAAGGGTAGGAATTTCGAGGAATGAAGAAACCTCCCTAGCATTCGTTCGGCCGCTGGGAACCCGCGACTTCCCGAATGCAAGACCCAAACAAAACGCCTAAGCCACCTGACTGGGTTATCACAGGAAATTTTTCAGAAAAATATAACACAAATATAAAAACTTGAAATTTCATTCCCAGTGTCCCTTTAAATTCATATTCATATCTAATACAATTTCCCTTCAGTACCCCCCCAAAATATGCATCGCTCATTCTTCAGTTTTACATCTAATTGTTTTCAGGTTTATTTGTGTGCTTCATAACAGCAGGTAAGATAATTATTCTTAAATGAAGTTGGAACAGTTCTCTAATGCAGGTATAAGGTACCAACATATTTCACGAAAAGGGACGAAATGCGGTATGTATTCACTGCTATTTATTTATCATCTAACTCTGGATGCCCCACAAAGTTGCTCAATGAAAACGGAATTACCTCCCAAACAAACTAACTTTATCTGCATTACTTTCATATTAGCTCTGGGAATTAACAACAACTCACCGGGGAAATTGTGGTATCTGCCTGTCGATGCCGCAGGCAGTTTTACAGCGATATATCGCACAGGCATTACGATCAGCAAGAACTGGTCAGCTTTAATGTTCAAGATTTGCTATGGATTACGTGTTCCCTGGTTAATGACACACTTCATATGCCACAATGACACTAAACGTAACACTACACGTTACACTTGCTCTCAAAGAACACCATGTCATTTTCACGCACTTTTAAAATCATACGTTTAGAGCGGTTAGAAGTAGAGCATGTAACACAACCACCACAATGACGTTGATACTAAAAACAACAAAAATAATAATAAGAATACTAATAATGCTAATAGTAGGAGTAATAATAATAATAGTAATAATAATAATAATAATAATAATAATACCATGTATTACCGCTCTCACACGCCTTGGTACTCGAGTCAACGCAACTGGAGATCTTGGAATGCGTAATAAGAGGAACTGCTGAGGCTTTGGAACGTGACACGTTTCGATTCTTTCAGAAACTACGGCTTCCAAAGTTTCCAGAAAGTTCTGCGATGTGATTTTCTAGTCATAAAAAGAGGCAGGTAAGGTTCATCCATTCCCTGAGACAAGCAGTTGTGAACTGTCTATCGTACTGAAATGGTGCTTCAATTCATCATGTGCATCCACGGAAAACAAGTATGCACATTCAAGAACGAATAGGAGGAAAAAATGTTCTGTGATGCTTCCGATCATATTTTAAGGTGTCTTATTTGCTTCAAAAGTTTCCTGACGGTATGCAAGGCTAATATAAGACGTCATTATATTGCGTGTCACAAAGAGCACGTGAACATTACAGGCAAATAATTTTAACAAAATGAATCATCATATCATACCCAATCATAGGTTGTTGTTATTGTTATTATTATTACTAATAGTAGTAGTCTGCTATTAATATAATGATTATTACTGTCATCTTTATTAGCATTATCATTAAATACTATGCACCGAGTATAATTTAATAAACTCTTCGACTTTTAAACATATTTTAGAAGTTATGTAAATGGAAGTTTAATATTTCCTTAGCGGTGTAGAAATGTAATAATGGATAAAAATATATAATTCATAATCGTGCTAAAGCGATGGAACGTGCAATACAACTCCAGGAATTAAACACTCTTTGAAAACAATAGCATTGCATTCACGATCTCGGATACCAGATACAAATCTATGTGCGCAGTTAAAAGTAGCCGCATGTGCTCTACCAAGACCTTTGTAGTGCGGTGAGGTTGACGCCTGACCTAAAGGGAAACTCCTTGCAACAAAGAATAGGACATGGCGTGATGTCTCACTCTTTAGGCGTGGTACAGGAAGCAAAGGTTTGATTTTGTACATTTGTGGCAATATTTTTATATTAGTTGTTGTATTTGTATCCTGATGCTCAGATGTGTAGTCCACCAAATTAATTAACTCATTTCCTGAAGCCAAAGATCTGAAATCCAAATGGAATGGGGATAGTCATAGAAAGATTTTTGTTTCTACATGTAGCTCCAAAGTATAGCATGTGTTTCAACCATTTTAACATGTTTAGAACTTAACAATTCTTAAATGTGAAATCATTAAGGATACTTATTAGAAAGTGTAGCAACATTAACTTCTTCCTGTGTACATTCACTTTCCATTGAATATGTTTCAGGTTTTTGAACTGCACTTTAATAATCTCCGTCTTGTGTTCTCTTTACAATTCAACAATCTTGAAATAGCTCGTAATAACACGTTGTGAGATAAAATGTGTTGTTTGTTCCAAACGTTTCAGGAAGGACATATTATTGCGTTAATGCCAATGGTACCTTAGCAGCTACTTAAGATAATGAGCTAACATTTTCAAGGTATACTCAACAATACTTTTACCGTTGGTTGATAAAAATAGAATAATCCAGTTCTTTAGAAGTAAAGCTATCATTTGTTTAATAAAGCTTTTAAAATTGCATTGAAAAAGGATCTTTAAATTAAAAAAAAACTAATCCATATAAATAAACGCTTTTTCATTAAAATAAAGCCTATTTAGGAGTAAATGATTGTTAAACATTTCAGCCATTTGTGTCAATTAATTTCCGAGAGAATTTGTATAGAAAATTTTACTTCTTTAGAAACTGCTTTAAAAGATAAAATTAAAAAATATGTAAGCTAAGTTTCCAAACACAACTTCGGAACTATCACATGAAGGAAATATGAGCGGAAATATCTAAAGCAAAACATTCCGATCAGGATAAATAGGATCTATTCTCTATATCTTTGATGTTTACAAAGTTATTGATGTTTTGCCAAGTGAGTGTGTGTATATTCTAAAAAACTACCTCGCAGGATTATTTTCTGAAATGCTTTAAACTATTTACAATTAGTATACCTCTATAAAGTTATAGCAAAATGAGCGGGAGATTGTACATATTCATGTGCAATTAAAAATGGAAAAAATTACGAAAATCCCATTTCAACTCCTCGTAAGGTTGAAGTTTCATAGCAGCGAAGCAGGTTCAGGGGCCCAAATATATTCTGCTAAGATAGCAGTTAAAAATATTATCATCTGGGGCAGAACAAATGAAAAGCCATATTAGAGGTTTCTAGCAAATAAATTTGTGCTACCAGAATGTGTAATTAATAAACTGCATATTGTTGTACAGTGGTTACGTATAATTTGCCGAGGTGTTCTGCTTTCTTAGTGCGTTGCTAGTTTCTTTTAATAATCCGTCATTACCAAACAAAATCCTGCAAAGGGAATTAAACCTTTGCGTAGACCACTTTTGGTTTTATAAATAAAAAGTGCAACGAATACTTTAAAGGCACGTTAAAATAAAAAGAATACATACATTAAGAGCTAAAATTAAAAGGTGCGACGTCATTTGTACATCGTATTGCAAGGTTTTCTCTTTAGGGAGACGTAACTCCCAGGACACTGGAGCATAAACTCTTGTGGCCCTTTTCAGCTTACATGACACCAGGGAGGGATGGATGAGCGGAGAGAACCGAAGGCCGATAAGATACGGATGACAACGCGTGCAAGAATGGACGGGGTCCTTAACGGATATAGCTGGAACGTATCCGATGCCGCCCGGGCCCTGCTCACCAACCTTGAGCCTCCCGGCGGGGCCGATCAAGCAGTCCCGAAGACGACGCAGTGATAATCATTTTATAATGCGCAAGCCACCATCCAACCGCAGCCCGCCGAACACCGTCACCTGGTTCTTCAGCCCTGAAACAGATGATGGAACAGAAAGTGGCGGACCGGAAAATTCGGGGATGTAATGAGCCCACCCAGCATTGGCCTGGATCTTCAGCCCTGAAAGAGATGCTGGGAACAGAAAGTGGCGGACCGGAAAATTCGGGGATGTAATGAGCCCACCCAGCATTGGCATGGATCTTCAGCCCTGAAAGAGATGCTGGGAACAGAAAGTGATGGACCAGAAAATTCTGGGATGTAATGAGCCCACCCAGCATTCGCCTGGATCTTCAGCCCTCAAAGAGATGCTGGGAACAGAAAGTGATGGACCAGAAAATTCGGGGATGTAATGAGCCCACCCAGCATTCACCTGAATCTTCAGCCCTCAAAGAGATGCTGGGAACAGAAAGTGATGGACCAGAAAATTCGGGGCCTGTAATGAGCCCACCCACGACTTCGCCAATGAGGACCAGAGACGAAACCTTGGTACCTCATTTCTCCTGACGAAACGCATTATTACTGAATTATAACGAGATACTAGACGTGACAACAATGGTTGCGATAAGAAGAGTTTGTTTACCAGTCGCTTTTACGTTTATTTAATCGTAGACTCTCGTACAATTCTCGTTCATTTCGTACGTGAGAATGTTTCGCATTCTAAACCTTTTAGGTAGCCTTTTGTTGTGCGTAAAGGTTAAACCAATGCACTTATTCATCACTAATATCATGGTCTTTAGGTAACATGTTCGTTCTTCAGCTTAAAGCGCAGTTCTGCACGACCTAAGCTCGCTTATCGCTTGAACTGTGAAACCGGTACTTAGTGGTTCCCTTGGAGCGGTTCAATAGCACCCGCATCCTCACAGTTAAATGTTTATAAGCAGGTTTCTATACGCTGACCTAGAAAGCCCACTCTTTTCACATCACGACGAACAGCGCTTAAAATGAGTTAGATATTTACAAATTCAAAGAGAAACAGTACCTCAGATGCGGCAGAAAGTAGTATATATGTATGTTTCAAGGAGATTTACATTCGCTGTGCACCATTTTTGTCTCTCTCTTTCTCTCCCTCTCATACTTCAGCAGTTTCAGGAGCTATACGAAGTCCTCCCAAATAATGAGCGCTTCATATTTACTGAATATTCAAAATGTGTTATTTGCTATGTACATTTCTTACTAAGGTAGTGTTTTAATACAAATAATTTGAGTCACTTTAATAAAATTAAAGACACAATGGAAATGTTCCATGTGGGAGAATGTTTGTGTCGCCTATAGCTGGCTACTACGTAAGATGGAAAGAAAACAAATTGCACTGTTTAACCTCTAAGGCTGTCCATATCAGGCGAGACACCCGGGTGTGTTCCCATCCTCAGGCAGGCATGCTAACACCTTTTACGCTCAAAAAAAGAAATAATTGCACACTACCGGGTTTGAACCCACGATTTTGGGAACCAGAGGCTAGCACGTCACCACTAGACCTCGGAGGAAGACCAATAAGGCAGAGGGGACCTGACTCTGAATGGTGGGGTTATTGCAATTATGTCCCGGGAGGGAGGGAGGGATTTCGGGCGGTCGGAGCCAAGAGCGCCCTCGCCCCGCATAAAGCCCAACGTTCTCAATGGGAGGTTCTTATATTCCAATACCTCCAACGGGACGAAGGATGAATAAAATGACAATAGAACGGCTCGAAGGTAAAGGAAATTCGGGCGATGAAAGAAATCAATGTACCATTCACTTTGCGAGATGGAAAACATCCGAAAAAGGACCACTGGTTAGAGTGGGTGGTCGGGTATCGAACCCAAGATCTCCGGAATGCGAGTTGCACAGACACCCCGGCGCCACCTCGCTCGGTGGTCGCATAGATGAAGGATTTTCCTGTATTCATTTTAACAGATTTGCATCATTATCAGAAATTTTGGTTACTTGTAATAAACTTCTAATTTTTAGCCTAAGTTGGTACACTTTGAGTGGAGTAAAATAACCATTTTAACACTGTAAGCACACAAGCAGAGAGAGTTGTGGCCGTATCTGAAAAAGAGGCACGGCTCAGTTGCAGGGCCAAGTGTTTTAAAAGTTTAAAATTAAGTTAAATTTAGAAAACCAGCAAAATACTCTGGCAATATGCTTTCACATATAAAATATCAGAAAATGATGTAGGAATGGTTAATATGACTATAAAAGTAAACCCCAAAACCGTAGGAATTATCGTTGAATATTAAACTTTAATTGGATTTTCCCACAAAATGCAAATTTGCAAGTCACGGTACACCTTTTCTAATTAATTTAAACGGCTCAGGAAGATATGCTTACCAAGCGTGTAACGGATTATGCTGAAACAAGCTGTGTATTCATATTTATACTTTAATTCACTGAGTAAAGTTCATTTGCTAATTATATTTTTGGAAGACATTTATTTTATCTTCCTTAAAATGTTGAAAAAATTAATAATTAAGAAATAAAACATGTAAAAACCGATGAACATAATTATTCCTAGTTACCTCTGTTATGAGCATGCAGATAATGAATGACCTAGATCAAGTCTTAATTCTAAAAGGTATACCTCACATGTATGTATACTAAATTAAGAAAATTAAACATTCATACTTTAAAGAATGATTAATAAAACAGTTTCAAAACTTGTCATTCTTAGTACGAGGCTTGGAGTATAAGTCATGGAAGCTATTTTATTTTGTGACGACTACTTATCCGAGCACAAAATCGTAAGTATGTGCCGAGTGGAAGAGAGTTTGTGTTAACATCAATGGTGCTGGAATGGCCTGTAGAAGCCCAGAGAGCAGCTGTCCGACGACCGCCATCAGATGGACAACGCTTGCACATCAAAAGAGAAAAGTCAGAGAATGGCACAGGGAATACGTAGGAGCTGCTGAGAATAATGCCCTGCCATACCAGACAGTCGTGGCATAGGCAGCCAACACGGACTCTGTCGGAGGGCTAGTCCATAGATGGGGATTGAAGGAAGTTAAGCGCTCGGCATTCTGATCTGTCACCCTGTGACGTCAAGACCTCATAGGCAAGCCAAATAACCATTATGTGGTAGGCGGTTTGCAATACGTGAGGATATTGGAAATACTCTGCAGGAATGGATAATCAGAATACCACATGGGAGGAAAGTAGTGATGCAGGTGGTATTCGGCGGCTCCCACATCATTGGGCAGCGCGCGCGCACGTGCGTGTGCGTGTGTGTGTTATGTGAAAGGCAAATAATTGAAAATGTTTGATATTTATTACAGGACAGTGCTATCACCAAAAATCTGATATACACTCACATGACGTTCTCTAGCTGTTTAGTTACTTCTTAGAAAAGATTATTCTTCTTTTATTACTGTGCTAATCGAGCTAAACATTAGCAGAACTAAGGGAATACACTAGGCTAAAGCGATGGTTAAATGTTATAAAAGCTGTCGTGCGATTATCATTACAATTCGCGTCTTTGTTTGACCAGGAGTAGAAAAAAGAAAAATGGACTCTCCCTATCCGAGAAAAGTATAACTACATTACAATGGAATCCAATAACAAGGAATATCTTGGAAACGGCTTCCTTCACAACAAAAAAGTAAGGACATGAATTGTGTGTTTTGACGAGATGTACATTTTTGTGCAGTAAATTTTGTGTCTTGTTTTTTAGCAATTAATGTAAAATTCGGCAACATTCATCCAGAATGAAGAGGTCTTCAGAGGCTATTCCCAGACATTTCAAGATATACATTTTAATTGGGATGTAAATATCTTTAATATACCGCATGTTAATCGAAACAGAGTCATTGCATCCCTGGAAGGTACTAAACATAAGTACCAAGTTCAATATTTAACGGTCTTTTCATTTTTGGGCTATGCTGTCCACAGACACACACATACGGATCTTTTATCTAAAAAGTTTTTTTTTTCGGACTCAGGGGATCTCAAATACACATTTCCGGAGAAATCTCGACATTGTATTTTTGGGAGCAATGCATTACCTTCTCTATACCCTATGTACATAGTATGTGTGGAGAAAGTAATAAATGTATCTCATTTTGTCCACTTTTGTCATTAATGAGGCACAAACTTCAAGCTTCAATGTGTTTTGAAGGGCCCTTCGGTTTGGTATGACTCGAACACCGCCGACCTGCATTCACATGACTCATAGTGAGGAAAAAAGGGACTGATTCAGTCACAAACTTTCCTTTACGCAAGGAAAATCTTTATATATGCTGAATTAGCAGGTATACGTTTAATTTACGTCACAACTGGGGAATCTGCATGTACTGCGAGGAACAGTATCATCAGCGATTTGTAAATCATCTTTCCAAAGTCAAACATTAACTGCAATGTATCAAAGGATCTGGGACACAAGTGCTAAGTTCCCGATTTGAAGGTATTTTAATTGTTGAGGTTTAAATTTAATTTTTCACCGTCGTAAGAGCAATGACGGTGATTTTACAGTGTAAGGAATGGAGGTGCAAATGCTTACAGGTTGGCTTGACTGTATTTGTTCAACAAAACCATATTTACATAAAGCATAATAATATAATTGAGTTCAACATTTTTAATTTGAACCCTACATTGTGAATCCTAGTCAGAAAATGTATGAAAACAAAAACTTATGGTTACGTTGAAATTTCATTGTGGTTGACTTTCTCCCCTTACATCACACTATATATAGTTCCCCAGGTCAGAAGAGAGGGCAGAGGAGTGTCAACGTGTGACCTGTTACGTAAACAGTCGCCGAATGTCTGAAATAGAGCTACTAACCATCCTAAAACATCGTGAAATTTTCCTAGTTAAAACAACTTTAGAAAATAACGAAAAAAACTGCAAATACTGGATCATCATTTCGTCCTCAAACGCTGATAAAAAATATACTTGCTCCCGGGTGTATGTGTGTGTGCATTTATATATATGACTTATGCCCCAGGTGTCGTATTATGTATGTACTTTTCTAATAATGTGATCAGATTGTGTTGAATAGAAGAGAAGTCCATGTGTTCCCTGAATTGTTGGTAGTGTCAGACTAAGCAGTTCAGAGCCATAACCGGCTTTAAACTACGGTCTCCCGGTATTCGTCTGATTTGAGTAGTTAAATGTCATATCGGCATGTTCCATGTAGGTCTGGATGGTTTGCGTTCAAATCCCTGGTAGTGCACTGACTCTACCTTTCCAAAGCAAATATGCCGAGTGGCCCAAATGCCCCGTCTAAATGAGTGAGACCCACTCACCGTCTCCTCTGATAAGCAACAAGGGTAAAATAATTCTAAGGAAACGAAGAAAACTGTGGTTAGCTTAAGCTTCCAGTTCGTGTGAGGAACACTCAACAAAAACAGAAAAAAATGCCAAAACGTGAAATAGGAACAACAGAGAAAGGCGAAATAAATTAATAAAATGAAATGAAATAAAAAATAACCTAAATAGCCCTCCCTTGGTTCCGTCTTTTCTATTGGATCTTCCTCTCTCCTTTTCAATTTCCATTTGAAAAAAAAAAAACTTAAAAAAAATTGATATGTTCCACTCGCATGACTTTCTCTACATCTTTGTAACGAATCATTGTAAATAAGTTTATTCTTCTACTTACATCACGTAATCGAGATAAACATACGCAGAAGAGGTTTTATTACTTAGTTCCTTGTAAGTCGAAGGGACACAAGGAAACTTACTAGGCTAAACCGACAGTCAAATGTTTTAAAATGTGGTTGAAATGAGTTTCTTGGAGCGGCCACAAGTTGACAAGTTCCCGCATGAGAAATGTTTAAAGTATATTAAAACTGAAACTAATAGCAAAAAGAGTCTCGAAAACGATCAACTCCACGAGAAAACTGTTTATAACATAATTGTATGTTTTAACGAGATCTACATATTTATATGTAAGGCTTTGTCTATCTTTTACGATTTACAAGTTATGACAAATTCAGCAAAATTCATCCAGAATGAACAGGTGTTCAGAAGTTATCCCCAAAAAATTCAAGTTATACATTTTTATTTGTGATGGAAATGGATTTAATATGTGGTATTTTAATCAAAATCGTTAGCCATTTTTGAGAAAAACCAAAATTTCCAAAAAAAATTCTACGTAAAAGGTAGTTTAATGTGGGAGGATTTTCCTGAAAACCTTCGCGTCGCATCCTTGAAAGATACCAAACTTAAACACCAAATTTGGTATTTAATGGTGTTTTCGTTTCTGAGCTATGCTTTCCACAGACATATCTTTAGCCACTACAAAAAGATGAAGAAAAAAACAAAAACAGAAAAGACAAAGATCGCTCATGCCACCTCGCCACTGGCAGGCTTAACTTGAAATAACCCCGTTGAGTTCTGCAACTCTTAACGCACACGTGGGACCATATGAGAGTATGGAAATACATGAAGATTTGCATGATGCCAGCAAAGAAGGTGATCACAAACTTGAAGGGTTTTCATTTTGTCTGTCACTTCAGGACGGCCCTTAATTATATGAGCCGGTGAAATATTACACTGCACGAGAAAAGACGCTTCAACCAGAAAAATCAATATTTATACATCATAATACATCATACAGGCAGGTATTATTGGAATAATGATGTCACATTTACTTCGCCTCTTCTTTTCACAAAATTAGATCCTGTCACGAAATTGCCGCTTAGAAACAGTGATTCATCTATCATAAATTTATTGATCGTGTAGCAGGTAATTGACGTTCTGAGCAGCAGGGAAAAAGGCATCATTATACCTGACTGGTATTTTTGTGGAATTAATATGAGTATGAGGCGGGAATTTAAAGGGAGGGGGGGGCTGCAAAGCTATATTGCATGTTGTGCACTGCAAGGCATCCCCTTCCTTGGCACAGACTTACACGGTATCGAATGAAAGGAGCACATTCACCTGGCGTGGAATTGAAACACATTTAAGGAAATATAGAAGTCATTCTAGTGCGCCTTAATACTGCCGCTATAAAGAAAGGGTAGGGGAAATGGAAATCTTATGGTATGATTTCACGTTGACACGCTAGCGCATATACACATGAAATTCCGTGTGCAGCTCGTATAAAACAGTGGGAAAAATGCAGACACACGTATAAACAGCAACAGCGGCTCCTGAATCAGCGCGCCCTTCGTGTGGCAATAAATAACTCCTGCAAAGCTGAAAAGGGTTACTTGTGGCAAGAATATTTGGTAGAAATATTGTGGGCAGGAAGCCTTCGAGGAACACTGCGCCTGTGTTTTAATTTATAGCGCCAATATATACCTTCAACACGAATATAACTAACAATATCTAAAGCTTTCAAGTTTTCTCGGTGTTGGTGATTGTAACAGAGTTAAATTGGAATCTGATATATCCAAGCTTTCGACCATATTGACTCTGTGGTCTTCGTCAGGGATTGGATTCTCCGATTCCAATTTAACTAGGTTGCTCTCCCGTGAAATAATCTGTAATAATATCTAATTATTCGGGTAAAAGCTTATGTAATATTTGCAATTGAAGCCGTAGCGCCCAAATTAATGTTTTTGTTATTTATTACATTTTCTCTTATTTCTTAGTAAAATAAAAAAGCGTAATGGAACACAGAAGTCCTTTTACTTTTCATTTTATTTGTTTTTGACGATTCTGATCTAAAATGTCGACTTTTCGATTTTGGTGCAAAACATTCAGCATCTGAGGCGTCTAGTATCAAAATCTGCCACATCCATTGTTTTAAATGTTAAGTTATGCCACATCTTTACGAGTGCATTTCACCATCTACCGTTTGCACTACTTGATACAATATCCCATTTAAAATGTTTTGTGAAAATCATAATTCCTTTCAGAACCTGCCACATCCATCGGAAAAAGATGCTGAGTGTATCTCAAAACCTGCCTCATCCACTGGCCAATCGTTGAGAGTACGAGCCATGTTGTGAGTCAGTTACAGGCAACAGACATGATTGGTTCTTGTACACAGAAAATGTCTATCAGTGTTCAAAATGAACATCTATCATGACGAAGGTTTGTGTGAAACTGTGTTGCGAATTTGAATATTCAGAATACAACTTTCAGCAATTCAGTAAAAAGAAAATTAGCAAGATTTAATGTGATTACTATTAGAACTTGCTATATCCAGCAAACGGAGCCATAGGTTTATAATTTTTCTCTAGAACTACAAAAGTGGATGTGATACTAGATCTCTCTCAGCAAGTAAATATCTGCAATGCGAGATTCTCCGAGGACGGATGTAACACATGTTTGGACGCCATTTTGAAGCACTGATCATGTTAAACTTTAAGGACATTTTTCTCAAGTTTTGTCATATTCAAAATTTACCTTCTCCCACAAAAATACTGTTACAGATCTGAAAAATCTTCAACTTACTCCAGGATGTGTGCAATAAAATTAACTATTTGAATTTTGTTATTGGGCAACTTTAGTTTTAGAAAAATAAGTAACATAATCTGCTATTCATTTTCTAAGTTTTTTCACTTTGTGGTACAAAATATTAAAAAAGAACAATGAAATGGGAAAATTTCAATATAAAAATATTCGTCAGAAACACATTAAGGAATTAGATTTAAAGAACGGCAGTTTGGGAATGATATCTGTTGGAAAAGATAGATCTTGAATTTTGCTAGTAAAAGTGCTGTAAATTAATAGATGCAGAATGGCGTCTCACATTGTGCTGAAACTTGGTATAGATGCTTCTTTTGTTGATAGTAATGTCTGAGCCAAAGCTCAAAACACAAGCTCTAATACCATTCTAGCATTTCGCTATCCCTCACACATGCAAATGCAATTTTAATAGTTTTAGAGTTCATTTTCTCCATCGCGTATGTACAATGTAATTAATACAGGTAGAGTATTACATCCAAAGACTCTATACCGAGATTTCACCTGAAGTATGTTTTGAAACCCCCTGAATAAAAAAAGACGTTTTTTTTAGAAAAGAATCCAAGTGTATGTCTATCAGCCTGCGGGCAGCATAACTCAACAACAAAAGGTCTCACTTGGTAGTTAAACTTCTTCCAAGGATGTGATACAAAGATTTTTAGGAAAATCCCGCAACCTCAGCTACCTCTAGGTGGAGCACTTTTCAAAATTTGATTATTTCAAAATTGCTCTAACAATTTTGATTAAAATACCGTTCTTTTAAGTTATTCATATCTTGAATTTTCTGAGAACAGTCTCAGAAAGCCTCTGCGTTCAGGGCGAGTTTTGTATAACTGGCAAAAGCAAGAGATGGACAAGGACTTGCTACACAAAAAGGTAGATATTGTTAAAACACAATTTATTTCATGTACATCTTTTCTGGAGTTAACCATTTCCGAGATATTCCTTGTTATTGTTTCAATTTTAAAATAATTATATTTTTCTCCAAATATAAAGGCGCCCGTGTTTCATTGGTTTTACTCCTAGCCGTGCAAAGAAACGAATTTCAGTAAAATTGCACAGAGACAGCATTTAAAACATTTTTGACTATATTTCCGTATTTTCGGTTTACTTATAAGCAAGTAAATAACTAATAATATAAGTTTTACAAATGCTTATCTCGATTAGCATGATGTAGATAAAAGAAATCTTTTGTAAGAACGCTTTGTTTGCAAGACATACAGAGAAAGCCATGTGAGTGCAACACATAAGATTTTAACAAAATATTCTGTACCACATATGTAACTAAGCACAAATGAGAGCAAAACAAATGTTTATTTGAAAAAGATGCACTATTTTGCGATAAAAGAACATTTTGTAAATTTAAAACTGAATAACTCAAACTTTTTTCATATCTTGTTTTAGCCATGGAGGAAGGCGTTACCAACAAGCGGGACCTAGTAGGCGAATATCTGTATCTTGTTTTAGCCATGGAGGAAGGCGTTACCAACAAGCGGGACCTAGTAGGTGGATATTTGTATCTTGTTTTAGCCATGGAGGAAGGCGTTACCAACAAGCGGGACCTAATAGGCGAATATCTGTATCTTGTTTTAGCCATGGAGGAAGGCGTTACCAACAAGCGGGACCTAGTAGGCGAATATCTGTATCTTGTTTTAGCCATGGAGGAAGGCGTTACCAACAAGCTGGACCTAGTAGGCGAATATCTGTATCTTGTTTTAGCCATGGAGAAAGGCGTTACCAACAAGCGGGACCTAATAGGCGAATATCTCTATCTTGTTTTAGCCATGGAGGAAGGTGTTACCAACAAGCAGGGCCTAGTAGGTGGATATCTGTATCTTGTTTTAGCCACAGAGGAAGGCGTTACCAACAAGCGGGACCTAGTAAGCGAATATCTGTATCTTGTTTTAGCCATGGAGGAAGGCGTTACCAACAAGCGGGACCTAGTAGGCGGATATCTGTAGCTTGTTTTAGCCATGGAGGAAGGTGTTACCAACAAGCGGGACCTAGTAAGCGAATATCTCTATCTTGTTTTAGCCATGGAGGAAGGCGTTACCAACAAGCGGGACCTAGTAGGTGGACATCTGTATCTTGTTTTAGCCATGGAGGAAGGCGTTACAACAAACTGGACCTAGTAGGCGGGTATCAGTATCTTGTTTTAGCTACGGAGGAAGGCGTTACAAGCTGGACCTAGTAGTTGGATATCTGTATCTTGTTTTAGCCACGGAGGAAGGCGTTACAACAAACTGGACCTAGTAGGCGGGTATCTGTATCTTGTTTTAGCTACGGAGGAAGGCGTTACAACAAGCTGGACCTAGTAGGCGGGTATCTGTATCTTGTTTTAGCCATGGAGGAAGGCGTTACCAACAAGCTGGACCTAGTAGGCGGATATCTGTAGCTTTTTTTAGCCATGGAGGAAGGCGTTACCAACAAGCTGGACCTAGTAGGCGGGTATCTGTAGCTTTTTTTAGCCATGGAGGAAGGTATTACCAACAAGCTGGACCTAGTGGGGGGGTATCTGTATCTTGTTTTAGCCATGGAGGAAGGCGTTACCAACAAGCTGGACCTAGTAGGCGGGTATGTGTAGCTTGTTTTAGCCATGGAGAAAGGCGTTACCAACAAGCTGGGCCTAGTAGGTAATATTTGTATCTTGTTTTAGCCACGTATTAAGGTGTTACCACCAAGCTGGACCTAGTAGGCGGATATCTGTATCTTGTTTTAGCCACGGAGGAAGGTGTTATCAACAAGCTGGACCTAGTAGGTGGACATCTTTATCTTGTTTTAGCTACGGAGGAAGGCGTTACAAGCTGGACCTAGTAGGTGGATATCTGTATCTTGTTTTAGCCACGGAGGAAGGCGTTACCAACAAGCTGGGCCTAGTAGGTGGATATCTGTATCTTCTTTTAGCCACGGAGGAAGGCGTTACCAACAAGCTGGACCTAGTAGGCGGATATCTGTATGTTCTTTTAGCCACGGAGGAAGGCGTTACCAACAAGCTGGACCTAGTAGGTGGATATCTGTATCTTGTTTTAGCCACGGAGGAAGGCGTTACCAACAAGCTGGACCTAGTAGGTGGATATCTGTATCTTGTTTTAGCCACGGAGGAAGGCGTTACCAACAAGCACGGCCTAGTACGCGAATATCTGTATCTTGTTTTAGCCACGGAGGAAGGCGTTACCAACAAGTAGGACCTAATAGGCGGATATCTGGAAATGAAACGAATTTGAGGAAAGTAGGCTCGAGTCAGCATTGTGAAGCAGTAGACTTATTGAAGAAAATTGAAGGCTGCTTGTTGGAGAATAGATGGGGCAGGATGGTAAGTGTGCATTTTAGGGGATTCTTGCACTAGGAAAGGAAAGAGGACAAACAATTTTGATGGGTACCATTCACATGACTTTCTGTACTAACTGTTGTTACAAAAGATTATATCGTGCCAGATAGCTCAAGCGTTTCGTCTGCGACTAACCTTCGGGAGGTTCGGCTTTGCTCCCTGTTGACCGCACCCTCTGTCCCTAGGTTTTCCCATGGCTTTTCTGCGACCGCTTAGGCGAATGCTGGAGTGCTATATATCTACCAGGTTCCTTCCCCTTCATTTCATTTCCGTTCATCTTTCAGTTCGACGGTGGGCGGTAGGTGTAGCTTGAGGCTTTGCAGGCAAATGGCACGGCTGCTAGTTCCGAGTAAAACCCTCTCCCCCCTGGTTGAGACTAGGTGCCTCCCTCCCGGCACCTGTGTAACTGCCATCTAGTGAAACTTTTGCGGACTTCCGTGTGTCCCTGCGCAGACCTCCACCGTTTCCTGTGTGCTGGCGTGTAGTTTCCCCTCCAAACATCCCTTTCCCCGTGGGGAGTTGGGTAGGCCGTAATAGATCAGTGCTTGATCGCAGTTGTCGAGGTGTCCCCCGCCGTTAGCATGCTCATACAAAAGATTATTCTTTTATACACATCATACTGATGGAATTAAATATTAGCAGAAATACTCTAATTACTTGCTTCCTTGTAAGGAGGGATTTTCATGAAAATCATCAGTGTGGCATCCTTGGAACACTGAAACTTAGTACCAAGTTTGCTATATAACGGACTTTTCGTTTTAGAGTTATGCTGTCAACAAACACACACATGGACCTTTTCCTATAATGTGGCCTCAAAACGCTTATTTACGGCGACATTTTGGGTGGAATACAATACCTTCCCTGTGTACCTTGTACATATGTGTCTGAGAAAGTAAAAAAGTGGACTCAGACGAAGAAGAAGCTCTGTTATCTGGAGACATTCTATTGCTCCGTCGCATACATGCTGAAGCTGTTACACGACTGTCTAGATTTCTGTTTACTTTCTGTATACGTACTATGTACATAGTGTATAGTAAAGGTATTGTATTCCATCCAAAATATCGATCCACCGAAAATATGTTTTGAGACCTTTCCCCTCCAGAGTAAAAAAAAAAATTAGAAACACGGTCCGTGTATGTTTGTCTCCCTCTGTGGACAGCATAGCTCAAAAACTAAAAGACCGTTAAATTCCAACTTGGTATTTAAGTTGATTATCTTCCAAGGATGCCACACAAAGATTAAAAAAATCTCCCACCCAAACCACCTTTATAAGGAAATTGTTATGCAAATTTTGATTTTCTCAAAAACGGCTCTAACGATTTTGATTACAATTCCGTATACTATAGAGATTTAGATGACATAAAATGTATATCTTGAATTTTCTGGGAATAGCTTCTCAATACTTGTTCGTTACGGACAAATTTTTCTGAATTTTGAATTACTAGTAAACCGTAAGAGATAGGCAAAAACTTAGTACACAAAAATGTAGATCTCGTTAAAACAGACGATTTATATAATACATTTTTATTGTTGAGTTGACCGTTTCCAAGATATTCCTTGTTATTGGTTTCAATTTTAAAATCCTTTTTTCAGACAGGAAGTGTCCGTTTTTCTTCTGTTCTACTCCTGGTCAAGCAAAGAAGCGAATTGCACTGACAATCGCATAACGACAGTTTTTAAAATATTTGCCTATCGCTTTAGTCTAGTGCATTTCTTTTGTTCCCTGCTACTTAAACGGAACTAAGTAACAAGTGCATTATGCTAATGCGGCTCGATTAGCATGGTTTAGAAAGAATAATAATCTTGGTTTGTAGAATAGCTAGAGAAAGTCATGTAAGTGTAATATCAGATAATTTTTTTTTTACAAAAAGCTAGCAATTGTCTATTATATTTAAGTACCTATTTTTAAACTTAATTTTACAGTAATAACTTTTAAGATACGTTATTCTTTTCTATTTTCTATATTGTTCTAGAACACGCATTTGTGTAATTTGCAGTTTATGTTGCCGGGATTCTACTGTATTTGAAACACTCAGCATTAGATTTCTTCCACTGAGTATATACGTGTTTTCGTCCAGCAGTTTATTCCATCACATGATCTTTTGAGTTGCTGTATTTTCACGTCCACAAACCGGAGCTCTTCTGCAGTACTCAAGTTCAGTGTTCTTGCAGGTCCTTTCGGTGATGTTGCATAGCTCTTTAAGTACACTTGGCACAATTTCTCTTCCAAACTTTATATGCGAAATTGTATTTCGGTTTTTGTGGCAGAGTATCAAGGAACCGTGCACGCTGACAGAGCCCAGTACCACTTCCTGTTACGAATATTTATTCTGTACTGATTCGCATTTTGGCCCTTGCGACCTGGGACCTGTCTCGCAATATTTACAATTTACAAACAACAAGGAAAGGATTACAAATGCTAGTAAACCCTACCTCAGAATAAATTTTAGTTATTCTGTAAAGTTTGAAGAACTTTAAATACAGATATACAATTTAAAAACGTAAATATTATGCGAATTCAAGCATACCCCATTTTAAGGTGTCACCATGCCATGTATTGCAAACAGTACTTAAGAATTAAGTTGATTCCATAACTCTAACACATTCGATAAGTGTTTTGTGTGTGTGTGTGTATAATAAAATATAAAATGAAATCGAGTTTTATTTATGGACGCTCTTTAACTGCTGTGGTTCTCTTTATACTGGATGTGAAAGACCGTTTAATTTTACTCAAGAGTCCTCTCTATCAGGCTTTAGATTCTCTTCCGTGCCATCACGGGAGCAACGGCTTTACTTCCCTTCTGAAGGAAGCCATGCTAAGGATTTTTACGCCCGAAAAATCCATCATCCTCCGCCTGGTTTGAACCCGTGACCTTGGGTATTTGAAGTTAGCATGGTAACCATTACACCACGGAGGGCGCACATTTAATCTGAAATAAGCTGCATATATAAATCTGTTTAATTGTATTTCAAGATTCTAAAATGTAAAACATTTTCAACATACTGTTACAAAGTCTCGACTGGCTGCGCTGATGACTTGAGATTTCGTTGATCGTTTTCAGAATGTTCATTATTACGTCATACATTGCGTAGATCCGTCTAAGCGCGAACGCAGGAAACTCCTTGCACACTTCTTCATACTAAAGCCTCAGAAACTCCATGCATACTTCTTCATACTAAAGTCTCAGAAACTCCATGCACATTTCTTCATACTAAAGTCTCAGAAACTCCATGCACACTTCATACTAAAATCTCAGAAATACCATGCACACTTCTTCATACTAAAGTCTCAGAAACTCCACGCACATTTCTTCATACTAAAGTCTCAGAAACTCCATGCACACTTCATACTAAAGTCTCAGAAACTCCATGCACACTTCCTCATACTAAAGTCTCAGAAACTCCATGCACATTTCTTCATACTAAAGTCTCAGAAACTCCATGCACACTTCTTCATACTAAAGCCTCAGAAACTCCATGCACACTTCATACTAAAGTCTCAGAAACTCCATGTACATTTCATACTAAAGTCTCAGAAACTCATGCACACTTCTTCATACTAAAGTCTCAGAAACTCCATGCACATTTCTTCATACTAAAGCCTCAGAAACTCCATGCACATTTCTTCATACTAAAGTCTCAGAAACTCATGCACATTTCTTCATACTAAAGTCTCAGAAACTCCATGCACATTTCTTCATACTAAAGCCTCAGAAACTCCATGCACACTTCATACTAAAGTCTCAGAAACTCCATGCACACTTCTTCATATTAAAGTATCAGAAACTCCATGCACACTTCTTCATATTAAAGTCTCAGAAACTCTGAATTGTCACATCTGCCGTTTTGTTCTCTTTACAAGTATACTCCTGACCTTATAGGTTTACTCTCTCTCCTTTCTCTCTCTCTCTCTTTCGAATTTTAACCAACAAAAAGACACATATATAATACCACCATAAAACTGTTTATACAGCATTCAAGTGTATTAAATACAATTTAATTAAATATACAACATATTTTAGTAAAGAATACATGGTGCCAGAAAGGATAATGTATTTTGTACACGCCAGTTCGCCACTGGCGGGTTTAGTTTAAAATAATCCCGTTAAGTTCTGCAACTCTTAGCGCATGAAGGAATATCCGCATACGTCAAATATGAGGTCCCTGGTATGAATATATTAGCATGTTTTATTGATCTTAACGATATTTATTAATAAATATTATCGTTCCGAAGGACAATTTTCGGAATAGTTATATTAATATATTACATTTTCTGAGAATTGACATTATTTTACTATTTTCAATAAGCAAACTACTTTGCATAGATGTTTTGCCCTGTTGTGCTATACAGCTGAAAAAAACCCACAAAACATCGTTGATTTAAAAAACATGGTGATTTTTTCTGTTTAATAGCCTTTTTGAGATCGACTGACCCATACCTACTCATTCAATCATATATAACACGAGCACCACCCAGAAAATGACAGAGGATTTGGCATGACAAAATAACAACGAAACATATGAACATAAAACTTTGTAAATAATGTTACAATACCTGACTCTATTTGTCTGCACAATCTCCATTATGTCAAGATATTTAAGGTCACGTGGTACCAGTTTTTCAATGCCGGTATTATACTTTTCTACCGCCAGAAAATGTATTCGCTTTTTTGAATACACATGTTCGGTCAATCCTATTTTATAGGCAAATAACGCAAGTGTATAGTAATAATGCAATGAACGAATCTTCGGTAAGGAAATGGCGCATTATTTACGAGTAATCTAGGATGCACCAGTGTGAACGAAAAAGACCGAAGTGGAAGCTCATCAATCCTTATGGAGGAGTTGAAAGCAAATGTTAATGAAAGAATTAAGAAAAACCGGTGTTTCACTTTGGACACCGTGTATGACTTTTTTCAAGGAAAATATTTGCTGGCCATGAAGACCTCAAAGTGACAGTGAATACCTTGACGATTACGTTAGAAAATGGAGTAAGGTACTGTAGCTTTGTAAGTAAAATTGTGTGTTGATAACTTTCAATATTATTCAGTTATGCCAAATCGTATGTCCTACGATTAAAGCTTTATTTAAATATTCAAATACATATGAAGAGTCCTAGTTTCTCTGCGAAAGAACATGGGCCATTGATATTTCTGCTGCTTATCTTCACTAATTTTCCGTGCATATTCATTAACTCAAGCAATCGCTCCAAATGATATTAGTTTGTACCTTCACTATCTCAACGAAACTTCAGATATGTTTTGATTTCGGAACACCTGCTAATGCAAACTCGATTAAGTAATTTGAATAAAGTGGAATCCCATTCTACCTTCTTAATAAATTCGACTTATTAAAAGCTATTCTGTAATTAACTATGCAAGTGAGGTAGTTAGATTTCATTTCCTTTATTTGTTTTCCAAGAACACGATACATGCAATTTGAATGTAAAGACAGGCATTAAACTAATGGAAGGTATTAAAATCGCAGGAACCAAAACAATCTAATCCCTAATTACACGTTTGATAATTAGAGTTTTTATTCCCTCTGCTTGAACGTATTCTTCATAGCATGCGCTATTTTCGGCTTTATCCTGACCCCGAAATATTTGCATAATTACATACGCATAATAAATAATCAATATGTCAGCAGCATTTATAAGTGTTGCTGTGCTGACAATACTATTATTTAACTTATAAGATGGTTATGGTACTAGAATCGAGCAAGGTGGAGCTGTGTGCGACTAGCATTCGGGAGGTCGCGGGTTCGATTGCCGTCGACCGCGCTCAGTCTCGCGATTTTTCGTGGTTTCCCCCTGCCACAAAGGTGAATACTGAGGTGCTTATTAACCACGACTTCGTTTCCTTTCATGTTTCCTTGTCATCTTACCAGTGTGCTTTTAGACCAGACCTGGCAGGCAAAGCGCAAGAGGTTTGAACTTTCTCTCTCTCTATCCGGATCATTTCGGTATTAACCCGGTAGCAGCGTTATCAGTGCTGTGGTGGCTTACATGTGCAATGTGAGTGAATGGCGAATGTTTAATCGGGACTAGGAGAAGAAGCATTTTTTGTTCAACATGGTCTTTCATCCACATTCTCCAATTGCCATTACCTATATTTGTGATTTCCTAACAAATTCTTGAGTTTAAAAGTATGCATTTGATTTCGTGACAAAGAACGAATCATCCAAATTCCAAACAACCGCCACTGTTGCACACGTAACCTCTCCGCTTCTCTGCCAAGAGGAAGGAAAAAGCAAGGGGTGATTGTGGGAATACAGCATTTCACACTGCGGGTGCTTATCTTACTGACCCTCCCTGTTCTAGGCTCTTGGCGCATGTCAGCACATCATAAAATATTCTCGTTGTGAACCGTCTACTTTTACAGATTGCCTCATTCACATGTTCAACCAAAACACCAGTGACAACAGAAGGTCACGCACTCCATCTTTCTCACAAGCATGGGATCGTCCATCACTGAATTGCCTAACCCACTTTCTCAATATTCCATCTGTTATTACATTTGCAACCGTAGATCTCTGCAAGTTGACGAATTTCAGCTGCTGGCTTAACATTCCTTGCGTTCAAGAACCGTATTACGGAGTTCACTTCTTAGTCGGTGGGCTCTGAAATTGTCTTAAACACAACGAACAATCACTACAGGCTGCTTGTTCCTTTCAGACAAACGCCCTTAAGCGCTACAATGAGCAAGCCTACCCTTGATAAACAGGTCAGCAAACAGTTCATGTTACAATAACAAACAGCTCTGCTTCCTTATGATTACGTTTCGAGAATACACAGCGTACAGTTGCTGCAAAGTATTGTGCGCTACAGGTTTATGCCATAAACAGTGTTTTAACGAGAAATACTTAGTTATTAATACAAATGACAGTAGTTTAGGAGAAGAAAAAGAAGAGGCGGGGAAAATGTGGGGAATAGAAGAAATACAAGAAAATTAAGCGCAAAGCGGTGTAAGTAATAAACGAGGTTGGAAGTTAATGCATGTGACATTACCGGAAGTATGATTTTTGCTTTGTGGTTTGCTACTGTATCTCAGAAACTTGAGAATAAAGTGCACAATATCTGAGTGTCATTTCGGCTTCTATGCACCAATGCTCCAGTAAAGGTAAGTGACTCGCATCTAACCTCCTGTTTAAAAATGCCATTCGTCAAGAACTGGCGCGCGACCTGTAACAACCCTAAACACAACACGATCCGGTGGTAATGGAGTCAGTAGACAGACCATGAACCAGAGAGACGAGTGCGCATTCGTGTAACTGCGACACTAGCGTTGCGGTGGAAGTAGAACAAATTGTACTTAATTTCGGACTCAGCGCATAATGTGGATTTTCCAAACTTCACGGATATATTACGAGGGGCGCTCAATAAGTCCTTAGAAAAAGTTAGAAAAACAAATTAGTTTGGCATTCCTTTTCTTATTTTTCAACATAATCTCCTCCTAGCTCGATACACTTGACTCAGCGTTTCTCCAACTGTTTTAAGCATTCCAAAAAGTGGGATTTCGGAAGGCCCTCAAAATTGGCGTTTGTTTGGGAGACGATTTCTTCGTTAGACATGAATCGTTTTCCGCCAAGTCAAATCTGGTGAATACAATGATGTAGTAGTTCGAACCTTAATTCTGCAAATTTTGCCATCGAAACTGCGCAGGGTTGCAGCCTTGCATTGTTTTGATAGAAGAAAATAGTTTTCTTTGACAGATGAGGGTGTTTTTTCTTGATTTCTCCGTTAAATCCGTGCAATAGCGATGCATAATACTCTCAGTTTATCCTTGTTGCTTTCTGCAAGTAATCCATGTAGACGATTCCGCGTGCATCCAAAAAACCGAAGCCATCGCCTTGTCCGTAGACATGAAATGAGATGGCGTTTTATTTATTGACGCTCTTTAACTTTCTGATTCTCAGCGTCCCATTCTATTCTGGGCGTGAAAGACCGCTTAATTTTACTCAGAGGTCTCTCTATCACGCTTGAGCTTCTTTTACGTGCCATAAATCTACGACGTGGGACCAATAGCTTTACTTCCCTTCCGAAAGAAGGCATACTGAGGACTTTTACGCCCGAAAAAATCCATCGTCCTCCGCCGGGTTTGAACCCGCGAACTTGGGTGTATTGAAGTTAGCATAGTAACTATTACACTATAGAGGGGACATTTGTCTGCACAATTCACACCTTTGCCTTCTTCGGAGCCGATTCGCCTTTAAAAATCCACAGTTTCGAATGTAGTTTTGTCCGTGGAGAGTATTAGAGTAAATGTGTTTCATTCTCAGCTACGTATCAACGCAGAAACTAGCCAGGATTACGAAGGAAAAGTGCCAAACCAGTTTCCGAACCAATCACACGATTGCGTTTATTCTTCATTGAGAGCAAACACCACACCCATCTTGTTGAGACCTTTGTCAGACCTAATTTTTGGTGAAAAATAGAGAACACTGTGCCTTGTGATATGCCTGTTGCCTCTACCATTCCGCGAAATTTGAGTCGTCGACCTTTCAAAACCATATCCTGGATTTTGACAATTTCGGAGGAAGTCGCTTCCACTGGCCGTCTGGAACGATGGTCATCATTTGTGGATATGCGACCACGTTTAAATTCATTTATCCAATTGTAAATTGTTGGAAACGCAGGAGTAGATGTTCCGTGAACTTCGTTCAACTCGGGTTTTATCTCTTTCGGTGAGAAGCGTTTTAAATATAAGTATTTCTAGTAAGAGACGACGGTTACTGAATACAAACTTTGTTCCATGTTACGAGTGCAATTTATTGGATTTTCTAAGGACTTATTTGAACGCCAAAACCAATTATTAACTTCACGTGCGAATATATCGTGTTAAAATATAAGCAAGATTGGCTACACAAGAAAAATATTTCTAGTACGAGGACAAGAGCTTCTGCTTTATTCCTTTTTAAGTCAGAGCAAGAACTCATGATCATCAATAACAAACTCAGACCAGTGCATGAATTAACTCTAATGGGCTCAAGTCACCAGTCATCTTCTTTAAAACAAGTGATTAAGGTTTTCAGGACGCTCATTTGTTAGTTCTTGATTTTTGTGGACACGTCCGTTTATCCGGAGAATATCTGCAACGGTTATGATTAATAGTATTGTGCTATTGTGCTCGGCGAGTAGAGGGTGCAGGAAGCAGAGGGATGAGGGCCCATCATGTTCACCTTGCTTCCCTCTATTTCTTTTCCCACAAATTAAGCTTCACGATAGACCCCATTAATCAGCAGTACAATGCGTGCACACTGCTCCTCTTGATCCATCACACCCTTACAACATGGAAAACAAAGCAAAAATAGTGTGCTGGGTTTATGATTCTGAAATTAAACATATGCCGATATCTGTTCTCACAGTTGCAATCAGCACTAGTGACGTCAGAGACTTGTATTTCCGCCTATCGATTAAGACGGAACTGGCTAATTTTTAAACCTAGAGAATCAGGAGCTCCTGCGGTGCCATAGCAGTAAAGGCGGGAGTTAAACACTATAAATAAAAAGTGCCAGGAGGCCCAATTTCCCCAGCAGATAGCCTTTCATGCAGTACTCAATGGGGCTAGTGAGGAACTGAGCGACCTTCCTTCTGCCCTCTCAGTGAGCGCTACTCGATCACAAGTCTTCGCTGATAAGCAAAAGGGGGTAAAACGAAAGTCGCTCAACCAGTTCAATACTTTTTTTCGGCTTACCCTTCCCTTATGTAGGAATTACAAGCCAACGGCACGAAACCACAGAAAAGAGAACCAGAAACAAGTGGTCGGCCCGTAGCCAGGGATGAGCGTGAGGAAATGGATAATAGTAAAGGTGATGAGTGGAGAAAACCCTCCCAGACGCCGCTTCGTCCCACATGCAGTCGCTTGGGATCGCACCTGGGCCGTCTAGATGGGAGACGAGCGGTGTAGCCACTTGACCACGGCGCCGTCTCAACTCACTGCTAACCCGTTTATAACCCCGTTAATTGCTGCACGAAGGGATGGATATGTGCACATGGGTCAGCTGTGCCACCGGTATGCGTTTTAATAGGTAATTGTACCTTATCACTTGCACCTTCTGTTAGATATATTGTATCTTTATCAGCAACAAATAGATCCTTAATCAGTCCTGTGGCATAAGTAAGGCGAAGTACTGCAATCGAAACTTACTTTTTCTCGATTCGTTTTTACCGTCATTTGTCACGACTTTGACGACAGTTAACAATATTAAATAGCTCAGCCAAAACTGATCATTTTCATAACTCACATTGAACACAATGAAGAAGTTCTATAGCCTAGGTATATATAAAAACAATCCTTCTTCGAGTAACTAAAAGCAAAAAAAATCATATCTGCACAACAGATCTTTGTTTATATACCAAGTTGAAATAAGAATGTCGAAGCGATATTATGAACCCTAAGGTACAAAAAAAAACATTTATTATTACTACCTATATCGAAAAGTAATGATTATGCTTATATCAACAACGATTTGACAGAGCGAGTGAAAACGCTGCGTGAAGTGATCGTTTTTATTTCTGAGTAGCAGGCGGCCCAACAACGCCGTATTTCACGTGTAGCATTTAACAGGGCAGTGCGAGCGACCTCCTGCGTATCATCGAGAGGCAGACGTGCACCACGCTCTCCACTTGAGTTACAGAGCGTATTTGGGTAAGGCACGTGAACAAAGTCAGGCATGAGAGCACGTCGTGTTTCTCTGTATTCCATTACTATTACTACTCTGTATACGCTCGGTAATATAAATCAAAACATCGTAACGCAATCCTAGACGTGGACAAAGATGCGCAGGGGCGGGTTTTCTCACATTCCACTGGTGCTCCATCTTCATTCCATGTATCACCAGTGTCATCGCCTGCGGTGCCACAAGTAGTAAAAGCGGGCGTTAAACTCTACCAAAAAAACCAAACAAACGAAAGATACCCAAACACGAGAGCACGTAGTGTTTTACAGCATTATGTTCATTAATATTATTAGGCTGAGCAGAATGAATCAAACATGAAAACATCGTTACGAAACATACACAAAACACGAGAGCATGTGGAGTTTCACTATATTATTGTTATCATTATTACTAAGCAGTATACGCTTATCCAATAAAAAGAAATCTGATGTGTTCCATTCATATGACTTTCTCTAGCTGTTATACAAACAACTTTCCTTTCAAAACATTACTCTTTTATCTACGACATGCTAATCAAGGCAAACATTCGCAGACATTGTGTTGTTACTTGCTTCCTTGTAAGTAGAAGGGAATATACTAGGCTAAATCGATGGTCACAGGTTTTAAACTCTGGTCTGAAGTTGGTTTGCTTTGCATGGCCTGCAGTGAAACAAAAGGGATGAATAGAAACGTCACTTCCCGTTTGAGAAAAGTTAAAGTAGTTTAAAATTGAAACCAATAATAAGGAATATCTCAAAAAACGGGCATCTCTACATAAAAGACGTATATGATATTGCTTTAACGAGATCCACATTTTTTGTGGAGTAAGTTTTGACCTATTTCTTACGGTTTAGTCGTAATGCAAAATTGTGCAAAATTCATTAAAAATATAAAGGTCTTAGGAGGCCATTGCCAGAAAATTCAAAATATACATATTTGTGATGTAAATTCCTTTAATATACGGTATTTTAATCAAAATCGTTAAAACCATTTTTGAGAAAATTTTCAGACAGCTTTCCATGTAAAGGGTAGTTGGGGTCGCATCGCTGGAAGATACTAAACTTAAATATCAAATTTGGTTTTTAACAGTCTTTTCATTTTTGAGCTATGCTGTCCACAGACACACACAGCCATCACCAAACACAGAGTTCTAATGTTCTCGCATCTTTTTTTCCCCACTGGTCTATATGCATCCATTCCATATCTTCCAGCCCTCCTACTCTCATTGCAGTTTTTATTTCTCGTATGCATTGAATTTCGAGATGTACCTTTTCTTCTTCTTCTTTCAGGTGGACTCCATTTATTTCTTGTGACAAGTGAGTACCACTCAGCTGTTTTTATATTTGACTTGATGTGATATTGAGTTCTTAGTATTCTTTGTGCTATTATAACATTATAAATTATTTTTCCACTCTGGGACACCTTGCTGACATTCTCAAAGTCCATTTCCATCGACAAAAGTTTTTTTTTAGATTCCGTATTTCAATTCCCTATGAGACGATATATTACTTGTTTTTTACTCATATCTGTAGCATAGGACATTATTCAGTAGGAATATTATAATTGTACCGCTTTTGATTCTGACCTTAGTGTCATTTTCTGACTACTTTATATATTTTTACTCCCCAAACTCAAAAATTCACATCCTTTAATAAAATTTTCCTGTTCATCTAAACATAAATCTTTGGTTTCTGTTCCAGTCCTACATAACATTTTTCTTTTATAAATTTATTTTCAGACCCCATTTATGATATTCTTATAGTAACGTTCCAAACAGCCATTCCTGCCTGGTTAGCCACAGTCTGCGGCTCCATCCCCAAGCGTCCTTCTATTTCCTGAATATTCTCTTCCAATCAGAATACATATTACTAATAACGCGCACCATGAGTCGGATACCGAGCCAACTTTCTCGTAGCAGTTTTCACCTACACATTCCAAGCTGTGTTTGTATTTAAGCAATAGCGTGACGGGATTTTAGCGAACAAGTACCGTGTTCCAATCCCGCATCCATCTGCAGGGTTTCACATCTGTAATTTATACTATAATTTGTTTATATATACATGTATGAGCATCTCGTATGTACACAATCAAACCCATAACTGATTAGATCTTATAACATACCTGAAACCTCTTCAGTATATAACCAAAATTAACGAACAGGCTGGCCATGTAGCTCAGTGGGTAGATCTGTGGGAGTAGTCTAGGATTAGATTTCCGGCTGCCGGGTAGCTCAGTGGGTAGTCACGGATTAGATTCCTGGCTGGCCGTGTAGCTCAGTGGGTAGATCTGTGTGAGTAGTCACGGATTAGATTCCTGGCTGCCGGGTAGCTCAGTGGGTAGATCTGTGTGAGTAGTCACGGATTAGATTCCTGGCTGGCCATGTAGCTCAGTGGGTCGATCTGTGGGAGTAGTCACGGATTAGATTCCTGGCTGGCCGTGTAGCTCAGTGGGTAGATCTGTGTGAGTAGTCTAGGATTAGATTCCTGGCTGCCGGGTAGCTCAGTGGGTAGAACTGTGTGAGTAGTCACGGATTAGATTCCTGGCTGCCGGGTAGCTCAGTGGGTAGATCTGTGGGAGTAGTCACGGATTAGATTCCTGGCTGCCGGGTAGCTCAGTGGGTAGGTCTGTGTGAGTAGTCACGGATTAGATTCCTGGCTGGCCGTGTAGCTCAGTGGGTAGATCTGTGTGAGTAGTCACGGATTAGATTCCTGGCTGCCGGGTAGCTCAGTGGGTAGGTCTGTGTGAGTAGTCACGGATTAGATTCCTGGCTGCCGGGTAGCTCAGTGGGTAGATCTGTGTGAGTAGTCACGAATTAGATTCCTGGCTGGCCATGTAGCTCAGTGGGTAGGTCTGTGTGAGTAGTCACGGATTAGATTCCTGGCTGCCGGGTAGCTCAGTGGGTAGGTCTGTGTGAGTAGTCACGGATTAGATTCCTGGCTGGCCATGTAGCTCAGTGGGTTGATCTGTGGGAGTAGTCACGGATTAGATTCCTGGCTGGCCGTGTAGCTCAGTGGGTAGATCTGTGTGAGTAGTCTAGGATTAGATTTCCGGCTGACGGGTAGCTCAGTGGGTAGTCACGGATTAGATTCCTGGCTGCCGGGTAGCTCAGTGGGTAGGTCTGTGTGAGTAGTCACGGATTAGATTTCTGGCTGCCGGGTAGCTCAGTGGGTAGATCTGTGTGAGTAGTCACGGATTAGATTCCTGGCTGCCGGGTAGCTCAGTGGGTAGGTCTGTGTGAGTAGTCTAGGATTAGATTCCTGGCTGCCGGGTAGCTCAGTGGGTAGGTCTGTGTGAGCTGAGATTGTTTTCTCTCCCCCACAGAGTGTGCAAGTGTGAATGCGCGTGTGATCTAATGTAGAGAATTAGAGCGCGGTCCTACTCGATCGGGACCCCTCTTCGGCTGCTTTCTGGCTGGAGCCGCAGGGCTCAGGGTCGTGGGGTTCTGCCTGGGCGGCGTCAGGGTTTCCGTCAAAGCTTGCGCCAGATAGCATTCGGAAATGTCACGTTAAGGACGTGTATGACTGAAAGTTTCAAATTCCAAAATAATAATGCCAGCTGTTTAACATTTATACCAGATTTAGTATAATACAAGTAAGTTACAGTGCAAATTACCTTCCATTTTGCTCTTATAGTTTGAAGCTTATAGTCAAATTTATGTTTTTATCACTTCCCTAAAAGTCCCTTACGACAAAAAGATTAAAATTTTAGTGTAATTTTTTAACCTTAGGTTCACAATACATCTACTTTTTGAAATTGCTGTATGTTTCTCCGAGTCTCCTTTGGTTTAGGCTGCAAATTTTTTTAAAGCTATTAAGTGATTTTTTTGTCATAAAAACATAATTCTTATGCTTGAAAATTGAGAACTTAAGCTTAAATATGTCTGATAGTAAAACCTAAGGCAATTCTTATTCACTTTTCCTAACATGTACAGCTAGTTTTATTTGTGTAAGAGAAAAACTGCTCCACAAGAAACAGTTTACATGGAAGAAAACTACTGAAAATATCAATGACGAGAAAACAAGGAAAGAATCGCTTATAGAAAACAAAACCGGGCTTGTAGGCCGTGGTCCACTGGGCTCCTTCCCTCGTTCGCCCGGTTTTGTTTTCTATAAGCGATTCTAACACCGGCCGTGAAAGCCTTCGAATTTTAATAATAAACAAGGAAAGAATTAAATGCATGGCTCACATTAAAATCCATCTGGTTGGTTTGTTGGACCCTCAGCTTTCGTTTTCCTCTCCTCTGCTCTTTTTTTTTTTTTTTTTTTTTTTGTCCTTTTCTTCTTGCATTGTAGTTTTCCTTCTGCACAACTTCGTTTTTTACTTTGCATGATGCAAATGAGATCTCGTCAACCTGAAGTTTTTCTTGCCGAGTCTAGAACAGTTTCGCCTCTAATGCTTTGCTCTAGCTCCAGTAAGGTTATTTAAAAATGGCGCCTTTAGCCAATTAAACCTTTTTATGTTTAGGAATGTTTAAATTACTCTATGGAATTAAAATAAAAAAGTCGATTTTTTGTGTTTTTTTCATGAAATTTCAGTCATAAATACCCTTAAGTCGCAAAGGGTTCCAAGGGCCTATGTGCCTCAGTGACGGAGGATCGCAGTCATGAGTAACACAAATCCAAAGTTGCTTCTGCACAACACGAGTGGCGGTCGGGAATTTAGGAAAACCCTGCGTACATACCAGGTGTGCTGATATTCCTTCGGCAGACCACAACGCGGCTGTTATCAGTTAAAATCCACCTGATCCCCTCTTAACTTGAAACAGCCTCGTGCAGTTCTGCAACTCTTAAGAGTATGAGATTTAATGAAAAATCACAAAACATTGGCTTTATTTTAATTCCATAAAATAATTTAAACCTTCCTGAATATAAAAATATATAATGAGCTACCAGGTGTCATTTTAAACGCCTTAAGTAACTGAAGCACTAGAGGTGAAACTGTACTGGACTCGGCAAGAAATACTTCAGTTCGATAAGATCTTATTCGCATCATGCAAAGTAAAACACGAAGTTGTGCAAAGAAACTAAGCAACAATGGAAGAAGAAGAAAAGGACAGAAAGGACATCATAACTTTAAACATTTTTGAGCCTAAAACAAACGAGACACAGAGAAACCTAGGGCAATTTCAAAAAGTAAGCGTATTGTGAAACTATAGTTAAAATATTACACCAAAAAATTAATTTCTTTGTCGCAAGGGGCCGTTTTAGTGACGTGACTAAAACATAAACCAATTTGACCATAACTTCGAAACCATTAGAAAAAATGTATGGCATTTGCACTTTAGCTTATTTACATAATATCAAATCTGTGGTATAAATTTAAAAAAAAAGCTAGCATTATTAGTTTGAAATATACAAACCTTGAGTCCTTAAAGAGACACTCTTTGGGATATATGCACTCGCCAAATTCACAGCAGTTGTCCACCTAGTATAGCACTCCCGTTAAGGCAGAAAAGAACAAATCCTCTCACAACTTTACTCGAAACAAAATACATGCAAACAAAACATTCCCTCTTGTATTTGAGCCCTTTTAATTTTGAGGCTCATTTTATTTTCTCTACAAGTACCAAATATTCGATACCTATATTTTACCAGATATACATGCTTTGAAAATGACTTCATCCAAAGAAGCATGTTTAGAAAATGGTGAGTGTAGGTACGTGCTTGTGTATGTTATTTACAAGAAAGAAGCATTTCAGAATTGATAACTTAATTTGTTAAATGCTGCCATTATCATATATATCACCAATGACTTTGAAGACTTAAATATACGATCCAAAATCCTTTTTGTTATTAGCTTGTTTTGCCATAATGGAGTCCAATTCAGAGAAATTCATACGGCAAGAAACGTTTTAATTGTCTTTCTCTGTATTTCTAGCAATGGTATCCATGCGTTCTACAAGTGCACTTACTCCATTTGCACTGTATTTCTAGCATTGGCAAACATGAGTTCTACAAGTGCACTTACTCAAATTGCACTCTGTTTCTAGCATTGGCAAACATGCGTTCTACAAGTGCATTATCCACTTGCACTGTGTTTCTAGCATTGGCAACCATGCGTTCTACAAGTGCATTATCCACTTGCACTGTGTTTCTAGCATTGGCAAACATGAGTTCTACAAGTGCACTTACTCAAATTGCACTCTGTTTCTAGCATTGGCAAACATGCGTTCTACAAGTGCATTATCCACTTGCACTGTGTTTCTAGCATTGGCAACCATGCGTTCTACAAGTGCACTTATACACTTGCACTGTGTTTCTAGCACTGGCACCCAAGCGTTCTACAAGTGCACTTATCCACTTGCACTGTGTTTCTAGCAATGGCAACCATGCGTTCTACAAGTGCACTTACTCCACTTGCACTGTGTTTCTAGCATTGACATCCTTACGTTTACAAGTGCACTTACTTCAATTGCACTATATTTCTAGCATTGGCATCCATGCGTTCTACAATTGCACTTACTCCAATTGCACTATATTTCTAGCATTGGCATCCATGCGTTCTACAAGTGGACTTACTCCAGTTGCACTATGTTTCTAGCATTGGCATCCCTGCGTTCTACAAGTGGACTTGCTCCAATTGCACTGTTTCTAGCAATGGCATCCATGCGTTCTACAAGTGCACTTACTCCACTTTCGCTATGTTTCTAGCATTGGCATCCCTAAGTTTACAAGTGCACCTACTCTACTTGCACTATATTTCCAGCATTGGGATCCATGCGTTCTACAAGTGGACTTGCACTATGTTTCTAACAATGGCATCCATGCGTTCTACAAGTGCACTTACTCCAATTGCACTATGTTTCTAGCAATGGCATCCATGCGTTCTACAAGTGGACTTGCACTCTGTTTCTAGCATTGGCATCCCTGCGTTTACAAATGCACTTACTCCACTGGCACTATATTTCTAGCATCGTCATCCATGCGTTCTACAAGTACAGTTACTCTACTTGCACTGTTTTTCTAGCAATGGCATCCATGAGTTCTACAAGTGCACTTACTCCATTTGCACTGTGTTTCTAGCAATGGCATCCATGCGTTCTAGTTGTGCACTTACTCCACTTGCACTATGTTTCTAGCAATGGCATCCATGCGTTCTTCAAGTGCACTTACTGGATTTCCAAACTGAGCACACATTACGATTTCGGATTTGACCCTCACAGAGTTAATTTGGGAGCTACAGGTTTTCCTTTAGATTGAAAATAATAACCTATAATTTGCAGAAACAACTCTTATTTTTTTGCTAGGTACCTTATTTTAGTTTACTACTAACTTTTTTTTCTTTGAAATTGTGAACATTGTTTCACCACTCAAGCTACATGGTATGAAGCCCAAATGTTGAACTTTTATTTTTAAGTTGAGATAAGTGCACATTTTTTTATGACACATGAAAGAACATACGTTTTTTACTTATCGCTGAAAATATATTAAACAAAATATTAAACGTTCTCAGAAACTCCCGAAAAACAGCCCTGTACTTCATTTAAAAATTATGTCAAATGCAAATCAGTTTGTTTTCTTAATTCAACAACTTTTTCTTTAATCGTTAAAAAAAAAAAAAAAAAAAAAAACACCTTACATATGCTTATAGTATTTGGTTCAAACAAAATCCGAGTCATTTGCTTCCAAATTGTAAACATCTGGTTTATACAAAATGCCTGAGGTTTCATATTTTTAGTAGTGTTTAACGCCCGCGTTTACTACTAGGGCACCGCAGGTGATGACACTGATGATACATGCAATGAAAATGGAGCACCGGTGAAATGTGATAGGGGGGAAACTGGACAAAACCCGCCTCTGAGCCGCTTTGTCCACCACATTGCCATATATGGTCGAACCCGAACCCTTATGTCCTAACACGGGGTATAGCATTCTGTATGTTTTACAATGTGATCGTTAATTCAGCTTATAGATAAGAGCATTCTAAAACAGCTTATTGTGCATAGTTTCATTTATTGATGAACTTGAAATTATACTCCGAGGAAATTCGGTAGGTGCTAAAAAAGTGTTTCTTATGCAAAAAAAAAAAAAAAAAAGGGTAATGAGAATAATGCCAGGGGCAAGACAATCAATTCATCTAACCAATATTCAAAGTGTTTGGAATTTTTCTATTAGCTTGTGAATATATTCCAGGCGTATTATTATTTGTAATAAATAACCCAGAAAAAAATTACAAAAAATATAGTTATATACAAGAAATAGATTAGACCAGACAGGATTTACATAGACCAACAATTAACTTGCAGTCATTCCAAGAAGCGGTTTGCTACTCTGGTATAGTTTTATTTAATTCACTTCCAAGTCGTATAAAGGAATTGCATATGAACAAAACCAAGTTTAGGTCAGGATTAAATAACTACCTCATCACTCCCCCCTTCTCTACAGAGGAGCATTTCATACAATTTCATACAATAAAAAATACTAGTAATAATTAATGCAGTGTTGTGAATATAATATGCATGAATATTCTAAGATTGCTTACTGTACGAATTGTTTTTTTGAAAACAGATGCAATTGTAAATTACCCAAAATTATCTGAAAATAGAATCCGGAGATTGCAATCTATTGTTGTAATTTGATTTGTTACTTGTACTGTAAGCAATTCCCAGTCTTGTATTCTTCCAGAAGTGTATAGAGACAAGGGACTTGATCCTAAGGCAGGTAGATTCATCGCGTGGTCAGAGTCTAGCTTTACTCCTTCCGGTCTGCAACAGCTCGCTCTGCTCGTCCTTATCCCGGTGCTAGTCCCAATCCTTTGTCCATCCAAATCAGCTCTTTTGATTTGTTCCTCTAATAAAACTACTCTTGATCATTTAATTGCTTTTTGTTTTTCACACGAGCCCAGTAAAGGACAGGAATTGGTTGGTAGAGTCGGCCTGAAAAATTCAAAATTCTTCATATTTATACATAACTAATTTATCATAACATAAATTAAACATTTTACTAATTAAATTATCTTTTCCAAAATTACAAAATTGTATCTAACTTTTTAATAAAAAACTAAATAAAAATTAAAAATTAAAACAAAACAAGAATTACATTTTAACATCCTTAAATTAAACCATAGATATCCCGGTCTCTAGCCGGTTGCTCTACCACTGAGCTACCATGGCAACATGCCGGCACACCGATAAATTCCTCAACTGAGTTACATGTTACCCAGTAAACCATAAGGTGATCTCAAATTATTTTGAGATGAGATACCCCCATGACGACTTACAATGTAACTAAAGTCCCGCGCTTCATAGTTTAGCCAACTATTACGGTCAATTTATGTTCATTTAATTGTATTTTTCAAACAAGGTATGTCATCTTAAAATAATTTGAGATCACCCAGTGGTTTGCCGGGAAACAGGCAAGTCAGTTGATGAATTTAATGTCGTTCCGGTATGTTGCCATGGTAGCTCAGAGGTAGAGCAACAGGCTAGATACCGGGAGATCCCTGGTTCAGATCCCGGCTATGGTATTGAATTTTTCAGTCTGACCCTACCTATCCAAAATTATTCTTGCTGTAATTTAACCCTATACTGATGCTTCTTTTAGGATTGAATAGATGGCCAGAGGTAAATAAGTGCAAATAGTTTGATATTAAGTAGAGAACAATGTGTATAACACATAAGTGTATCTTATCTTGTCCACTTACTAAAAGCATTTTCATAAACGAAGCACAATTCAGTGTGTAATGAGTTTGGAACGACCCTGTGTTATGTCTCTCTTGTGTTTACATACATCAGGCAACGGCCAGCTCCTGTGTTTAATAACATTCATACACCGCCGACCTGCATTTACGTGTCTCTCAGTAAGGGAACAAGGGACCAATTCGGTTGTAAACTTTCCTTTACACAATGAATGATTTTACATATGCTGAATTAGCAGATATTTAACTTACGCTGCAGTTGGTAATTTATGCCGCAAAGGATCTGTGATACAGATTCTCTTAATTCCCGATTTGGAGGATTAATTAAGTGTTGAGGTTTAATTTTAATGCATCACATTTGTAATAGCATTGATGGTGATTTTGTAGTTTAAAGTAGAGTAAAACCAAATTAAAAAGTATAACAATTGTGTTCAATACTTTTAAGTTTAACCTCGAATACACTGTGAATACTAATCATATCATGTATCAAAACGGAAACCTAAACCTATGGTTACATAGATTGGAGTTTCAGAGCGATCGATATTTTTCCCTCACATCCTCGGGTAGGGCAAAGGAAAAAGCAGGGTCCACTGTGTGACCTGTTACGCAAATATCCACCAAACATCTGGGATAGGTAACAATTGTCATCGTGAAAGCATCCAGACATTTTCTCGTGAACATAGCTTTAGAAAATAGCGAGAAACTGCAATTACTGGATCATCACATCGTCCTCAAAGAACCGATTTTTGCTCTTGTTCAGCCATGGGCATAATTACCTCTGTGTGCCAAACGACAGGCAACCCCATCCCACAATAGTTGGTCGGACATTCAGAGAAGAAAGGGCTCTTTCATATTTTGCAGCATACAATGAGTTTTGAGAATGAATCCAATAAAGTAATAAATATTAAAAATTTAAATCTGACCACTGCATGTTTTCAAAGTATTTATTGCATTCTATACACCGTCTCAAGCTTTCAGATAATTTTTTCAAATGCTGAAGATCATTCTTCTTTGGAGAGAGTGAAAGTATCGTAAGCAGATACTGCGGTTCCTGGTGACTGAAATCGTTAACCCCGAATTCTATTTTTCATTTTGGGAAATAGACATATGTCGTAAATGTGGTTGATACCTACGATATTCCTGTCTATACCAACGCAATTTCAAGCTTATTTCCTTCCGTTCTGCAATGAGAAAATGCATAAAGATATTTCCATTGCATATGTTCTATGTCCTGGCTGAAGTACGAAATTGGTAGCTTCTTCCAAAAATTGTACTTTTCGTTTATATAATGCACAAATGTACTGTAATAGACGTATTTATAATGGTTTCTTGTCAACTTTAAGAGTGTGACGATGTTAAAATGATGGCTATAATAAGAGTGGTGATAATAGCGAGCAGGAGTTCCCAGGTGGTGTTGTCTGTTGTCCGCATTCGAGGTTTCCCGGGGTCACCAGGGAGTGGTAGGTAGGTTATTTTCATCTCTAGAATTTCGTAACCCTCCATGTTGCTTCCACTCAGATTTAATTTCTCCTTCATCATAACGTTATAGGTGTCGGCAAATGTGCCCGTGCGGCGTGGTAGGGGAAACCGATCCTCAAAGTGTCTATCTCCGTCCCCCGACTGCTGCTGGTTGCCGGGATGAGAACCGCTCCTGGCGGGGGCCCTGGTCTGGCTCTTTGGCTGTATCCTTCTCTCTGGTGGGGGGCGGGTCTGGCTGATCGACTCTTGGGGTGCTTCAATCTGGAAACTGTAGTGACCCTGTCATTGCTGTGTAGTGGCTCCTTCTTGTCTCTCTCTCTCCCCAGGGAGATGCCCTCGTGTGACGTAGCTTAGTAACCTCGTTTCGGTGCCGAGTTCCCTCGTATCATACCTCTCTCCTGGGGGTGCCCCTCGTATGGCGTTAGTCACATCGTTTCGGTGCCGAGTTCCCTCGTATCATACCTCTCTCCTGAAGGAGCCCTCGTGTGGCGTTAGTTAGTAACCTCGTTTCGGTGCCGAGTCCCCTCACCTCATACCTCTCTCCTGGAGGTGCCCCTTGTGTGGCGTTAGTTAGTAACCTCGTTTCGGAGCCGAGTCCCCTCACCTCATACCTCTCTCCTGAAGGTGCCCCTCGTGTGGCGTTTGTAGCCTCGTTTCGGTGCCGAGTCCCCTCACCTCATACCTCTCTCCTGGAGGTGCCCCTCGTGTGGCGTTAGTTAGTAACCTCGTTTCGGAGCCGAGTCCCCTCACCTCATACCTCTCTCCTGAAGGTGCCCCTCGTGTGGCGTTTGTAGCCTCGTTTCGGTGCCGAGTCCCCTCACCTCATACCTCTCTCCTGGAGGTGCCCCTCGCGTGGCGTTAGTTAGTAACCTCGTTTCGGAGCCGAGTCCCCTCACCTCATACCTCTCTCCTGAAGGTGCCCCTCGTGTGGCGTTTGTAGCCTCGTTTCGGTGCCGAGTCCCCATACCTCTCTCCTGGAAGTGCCCCTCGTGTGGCGTTAGTAACCTCGTTTCGGAGCCGAGTCCCCTCACCTCATACCTCTCTCCTGGAGGTGCCCCTCGTGTGGCGTTAGTAACCTCGTTTCGGTGCCGAGTCCCCTCACCTCCTGCCTCTCTCCTGGTGGCGCCCCTCGTGTGGCGTAGCTTAGGAACCTCGTTTCGGTGCCAAGTCCCCTCACCTCCTGCCTCTCTCCTGGAGCCGAGTCCCCTCACCTCATACCTATCTCCTGGAAGTGCCCCTCGTGTGGCGTTAGTAACCTCGTTTCGGTGTCGAGTCCCCGCACCCCATACCTCTCTCCTGGAGGTGCCCCTCGTGTGGCGTTAGTAACCTCGTTTCGGTGCCGAGTCCCCTCACCTCATACCTCTCTCCTGGAGGTGCCCCTCGTGTGGCGTTAGTAACCTCGTTTCGGAGCCGAGTCCCCTCACCTCATACCTCTCTCCTGAAGGTGCCCCTCGTGTGGCGTTTGTAGCCTCGTTTCGGTGCCGAGTCCCCTCACCTCCTGCCTCTCTCCTGGAGGCGCCCCTCTTGTGGCGTAGCTTAGGAACCTCGTTTCGGTATCACGTCTTCTCTGACTGTATCCTATATTACCCCAAAAATAGCAATACTAACATTAAGGATAAACAGAAAACAAATGGAATGGGACCCAGAAGCAAGCAATGGCGATGTAAGAATGCTTTGTCAGTTACTCGCCAGCAGGGACATATTTTGTTTGTAAAATTTCGACACAAAAGCACTGAAGTTCAATGTACCCAGGCACGTAGACAGGTTTTTCTTAAAGAAATATGAATGAGGTGACTAATGGCAAAAGAAGTATCATCCACTTAGTGTGGATAGAATCGAAGAGTATATTAAAATTAGCGTAAGTTAAGATTTTGAAAAATCACTCGTAGTCGCAAAGTCGGATATTTTATTCCTTGTTAAAACATCAGCCTTTTTAGCTGGGAGGTACATAAACAAACGTGTGTTGACGTCAAGGAAAGCTATTATAAATGCATAGCGGAGCGTTTGCTGTTATACATGATAACTTATTAACAAAACCTCCAACAAATTGTGCGCGTGTACTTCTAAAAACTCTAGTGACAATGCGTAAGGAAATGCATGTTGAGGAAAGAACAACCAGAAAACATTGCAGGAAATAAAGGATTTAAACGGGAGAATAGAAACGAACGACTAGTGTGGCACATCATCCCTGAGAGAGAAAAAAAAAAAGCATGAAACCTTGAGCTAGAATAGAACCCAGAACCCTCCCGTCGAGATTACTGTCGAAGTGAAGTGTAATAATGTTTTCGACTAACATTGTTGAGCAGTAAATGATAGCTGGTATAGTAGTTATCAAAGGGTGAAACTGCAACCTATGTTTTACTATTCTTCCCTTTATCCCTCACTGAATCATGAAGAACAACTGTAATGTATATCCTGCTTTTTGAGCTAGAGGTATAAGCTAGCGAGTGACGATGCACTATCCTGTTGCTTGTTACAGGCGATTAAGTATGTAAGTCCGTTTATCTTGTGCACGATTAAAACTAAAGCGCTAGTGTTTAGGAGGAATGCCAGAAGACATTTGGGACAGTGACAAAACCAATGTTGGTACTTTGTTTTGTGATGACAGAAACAGGATCCTTCCGAATACGGCAATAGCTTAAAACAGTCAACAATCCGGCGTTATAGAAGGGTTTATGCCCTATGCTGAAGCTCCTGTGTGCACTGCAACGCTGGATAATTAGTACTAATAACTAGCCCTATACCATCAATCCTAAATCACTTTATTTTATAGTGTTCAGCGCCCGCTTTTAGTACATATCGCACCGCAGGCGATGACACGAATGCAGATGGAGCACCGGTGAAATGTGATGAAGGGGGAAACGGGAGAACCCGGGGAAAAGCAGCCCCTGCGTCGCTGTGTCCACCACAAATCTCACATGTGGTCACCTGGGATCGAACCCGGGCCGCCTAGGTTGAGTCCTTGATAAATAAGTGCGAGTCCTATGAGAGGAAAAGCATGGAAATTTACACATTCAGCAAAATGAAATCCTAGATTCTTACGTCTTCTATGAGCAAAAGGTTCACGGCTATTGACAATAGGACGCTGAATCTTCATGTTTTACATGGTATTAACTGCGCGGCGAAATGAATATCGCCGGTCAGAATAGACTATTCACTTTACTTTCAGTTTTCACACCTCAATACGTTACCGCCAGCCCTGATTAATACGGAGCCACCGGCCTTGCAGAGAGCATTAAAACTTTCTTCAGATATAACATTCGTTATAGCGAGGCCCGCTCATTCAAGGTTACGCCTTCCTCAGGGATCATAAACACGTATGTTTAGTGTGTGTCACGTCTACTTGCAGATAGTGATCATCACTTCTCTTAATAAATAAAATTATAAGTCCGGAAATGAACCAAATACTGATGTAATGTGGCTCATTACATTGTTGTTAACTATTATTAGAAGTATCGGCACTTATATTCCTAATAACCTGTTACACACATAAAAGTAATATTTTTGCCATGTTTAAACATAATACCTGTCATGGTTATTTGTATACTAATTTGTATTGTCTAAATTCATTATTCCAATGAAAATGCTACAACGCTGTCCTCTTTAATATCTTTATAACAAATTCAGCGGCGGCGACGTGGCGGAGTGGTTAGACAGCTCACCGACCGGGTTCGATCCCAAGCGTCAACATGTGGGATTTGTGCGGACGAAACGGCGTATGTGCGGGTTATCTTCGGATCCTACGGTTTCCCACGCCACTCATTCCACAAACTGCTGCATCATCACCTTTCCTATCATCAATTTCGCTTTCATTTCATACCATTCATTTCCTCACGCTCATGCCTGGCTACGGGCCGAGCACTCGTTGTAGGTTCTGCGTTCTGTGGTTGCGTGCCGTTAACTCTTTGACAGGCTTCTGACCCCTGGGCATCCACTTCTAAGTCTTAGGGGGTGTCAGTCCTACATACGGGGATGCTAAGCTGAAAAAAGCATTCAACGCTTACAGCAAACGATTTTACAAACAGATCTATCAAACTAGATGTTTATATTAACCCCAATCATTGCAAAAATGTATTACACTTTGTATTTTAAAATACAGTTGGTTTTTATCAATAAATTATTTCTCAAAATTGGCGAATCAATTCGAAAAAATACATGGCCATTATATTTAATTTTCCTTTAGGAGGCAGTACACCAATTTTGAAGCAAATTAGTAAACAATTTCATTGCGTGGAGCATTTTGAATACAGAAAAATGCTGAAAATGTTAGAAGAAAAGCTTTGAAGTTGGGCATACCTATTAATGAGCATGCGCCTGTGCATTTATAGATTCAGTAAATTGTCATTTTAGATACAGGAAAAAAAACCATATATTTTATAATCCTTACTACTCTACTGTGAAGATAATATATTCCGTATTTCCGGTCAAATTTCATGATTACTGAACTTCTAACAGCTCTACAACTACTTTTAGTTACTACATAGTCTGTTTCCTATGGTCGGTTTAATTGACGCATAGTTTTTTTTTTTGGGGGGGGGTGAGTGTTGGGTAGGTTTCTTTCATCCTCCGAATTTTCTGTCCCTCCATGTCATTTCCATTGTCACATCATGTATCTTTCATCTTGTTGGTTTCTCTCAGAGTTAGAGGTGTCTGCGTTGGTGCTCGGTGCGGCGTGGCAGGAAAAATTATGCTCATAGTCACTACCTCCGTCCCAGACTTTGACTGGTTGATGACATGATGGCCGCCCCTAGCAGGGGCTTTGGATCCTATGTGTCCGGTCCGACTGTCGGAGTGCTTCAATCTTGAAACTGCAGGGACCCTATCCATTACTATGCGTCGCTCCTGATTCCGGACGTCCGGTGTATCCCCTCACCTCATTCCTCCCTCCCAGGGACGCCCTTTTCTGGGGTAGTTACAATAACCTCAAGTTCGGTGCCGAGTTTTCTTTGAACGTATCCTCTCCTATATTTCCAGGCTGTTTCATATTTTCAGTTATCCATTTTTTAACACATACAATCGCTCCCTCTCTTTTCTCTCTCTCTCTCTCTCTCTCTCTCTCGCCAGACACATGGCGAAATCACTTTCCGGACCGATGAATGGTTCCACCGCTTCTTCCTTTGCAAGTCGGTTGGCCTTTTCTTTGCTTCAACTCCACAGTGCCTCAGCGTCCAGATGAAGAATACCTCATCGCTTGCTGCAAGCACACCAGCAGCCGAGTTCATTCCAATACCAGGACTTTAGAATTCCTGAAAGTACTAAATGCTCTTAGAAAAAGTAAGAATTCGTTTATTCCAGAACCTGTACCCGAGTATGATGTTAGGAAAGCTCTCGTCTCCTCTACCCAATAATTGCGATCTATAATAACCTGATAATTGCTCTGGAAATTATACAAAGAAATAACGTGATCCGATTTCATTCCCCCCAAGATCTTCCTAATTTTGTCACTTATTACAAGCAACTAGTTCATTTTTTGAAACGAAGTATTCTACCCTGTAAAGTATCGTCCTTCCCACTACCTAACTGGAATTTCTAGTGGGGTCATTTCTAGAACTACATTAGTTGTTCCTAGCGCTTCTGTAATTGTTAGGAAGCCACTCTTTGCATCCTGATTACCAATTTTATAAGGCTTGACTGCTTGACTTTAGGACCTCAAACCAAGTTCACATATAAGAGATCTTTAACCCCTGATAAAGAGCCAATGCATTTTACATTTCACCTAAAAAAAAAAAACAACAATAAGAAATTGAGACTGATTGGCCTTGTGGATTGATCCTAGATATACTTCTTCCGTGTTTTGATATAAATACTACGTTTGTGTGCCTCCAGCTCATAGGTAAATCCTGTTAGCTAATTGCCAAGCTTGGCAGTTTGCCCTGCAAAAGCATGATGACATTGTTCCATCCATTTCACATGATTTTTACGGTTCTCCCAGCCTTAGTAGAAAGGTCCCTCTGTAAATACGACCAAACATGTGGTTTTTGTATGATGCTCTAGCACATTTTAGTCTCATTGTTCGAGATGCGCTGGATAGTATCTAGCATGACAAATGGATAGGTAGAGGGGACCAGTTCCATGGTCAGCATCTTCCCCCGACCTCAATCCTTAGGATCTTCACATAAGCCTGCGAAATTATACGACACCGACTGGGAGTATTAGACATTCCATGTTTCCACGAGTGCATGTGTGTCTAGACGCAAGAGGGGGAGATTTGGATCATTTGCCATAAGTGATGTTTGTGGGGAACAACTAACAAGCTTATGTCAAAAGTAGAATAATGTGTCATTAAAATGTTTTGATTACCAGCATTTTGAACCTCAATAAATCGAGAACGAAGAGTTTTGGGACATGTGTTTAAATGAAAATTTTTTCTTGTTTTGATGTAAGCAACTTTTCCACAAATTTTGTAAAAGTGTTTTTGTATCAGCCTGTATTGTAGTATAATGAAAATGCATTTTGGTACACATACGGATTTAATTACTAACGTATGACATATGAAGTGAATATAAACTGCTGAGGCACTCTTGCAGTTTGAGGAACGAAGGCACATTTTAAAGCGGCAGTTTCATCTTTAAAGTGCAGCCGAAATGGAAGGTGCAAGGAGGCGTGGGTTTCTGGAGAAGTTTGCGAGCTATGGTACTTTGTATCGAGGACGCGGAGGAAACAATGTGTCGATGCGATTCTTCAAAGAGCAGCGGCGAGACACAAATGAGTCAGGTTATTCAACTGTCTTCGTAGCTCATTTGGCAATGAGATACCCGAGGAGTGAGTTGCTGGATAGGATTCCCGGCGAGCAGGTACCTTTTGATGCTCAAGTTTCTGGTAAAGGAGTGTTATGGTGCATGAGCTTTCATATGACAGTTTTTTTACTGTTCTTGTGTAACACGGCTATAGAAAACCCCTTGCTTTTTTTTCTTACTTTAAAAGAACAATCCAGATTAAAGCGCTAGTATGAGGCTGATAAGTCAGCAGTGAAGTGCTAGAACAGATGATCCGCCAGCAGCTGTGCTTTGTGTAACACGTACGAGTACTTGCTGTGCAAGACTCTTCTTAGGCGATTGTCGTCTGGCGGTTCCTCCTTTAGAACATGCCGTGCGTGTTCGCTTATTTGGTTTAGCACTTAGTGATCCCGTTGTTCTAAACTTAATGACCAAACATTTCACAATGTCTCTACCTATAATTGGAAAACCAGAAAATTGTTGCTGAAATTGTCTACACACTGGTCTACATAATTCAGTTTTCACGTATGTATCGTGCTGTGTAAGCGTGCATTTGTTGGTAGGTATTGCCGCGGACTAATAAGAGAATTCCTTTCCAAAGAAATCGCACACAAGACACGTGTTGTCGAAACCTTCACAACACGAAGAGAAAGCAAAGACCGGAGGCAGATCACGGCTGATAATCGTACCCTTGACACGTCCTCGCTGCTTCCGCGCATGCGGTACAGAAGTCAAAGCCGTCAATGACGATACATATGTAAGGCGGGCTTGACATTGGCATAAAACGAAGGTACGTATCTCGGTTATTAGCATGCCACAATTTTGGAATTTTAAAAGATGAATCCTTACAATATTCTCCAAGAAATATTAGTTATTTAAATAATAAAGTACAAAGGCCATGCAATTGCACTCAAATGTAACCCCGTCAGCATTCAACCGTGCCAGCACACTGGTTATTTTACTTGGAACCTCCCCATTCTTTACCACAGACACATTTGACTGCAGTCACTGGAACTCGAACTCGCTACGTTTGGCTTTGAATGGATGGCCAGTCCACTTTGTATCGCACTAACGATCACAGCTATTCAAGTCCCTTCAGTTGTGGTGCCGGTGAAAGGGATATAAACTCCCTGTTTGCGAAATAGACGACAAAATTCTCCTTCGTTTTACTCGTCTTTTCATATAGATGGAGTCGCGTTATATGCCTTTAACACTGAAACTGAGAGCTTTATTATATTTTCTCCTTTCTTTATAGTTTCGTTAAATAGCTCTGAATCTCTAAAGAGAGACATTAGATTATTAGGTAACCCTTCTTTAGAAAGGTCATCTTCTTGGTTTATTCAGTCCAGTAATTCATACCTTTACATATTCCGAGTTACACATTTGAAGATAATATGAGAGGCTGTTTTTTCCTCTACATTGCGCAACCTACACACTGGTTGCATTGTATGTAGGCATTTTCTTAGTACACAATGTCCCAGCAATAACCCTGTTATCAGGTTTGTTTGGACTTTGTCTCGTTTAAGTACGTCTACAGTTAATCAGGAAGCTGTTCTACTCATCATTCTCTTACTCTGCTTGCATCCTCCTGTCTGCATTCAGCTTTATTGGTGGTTTATCGTACGAATTATACGGATTACAAAACTGGTCCAGAACCAGTGAATGATTGTGCAGAGTCTTTTCTGGCTAAACATCTACTTTTTCATTGCCTAAAATTCCCTGGTGCCCTGGCACCCACTGAAGGGTAACCTTTTGTTTTGCCAGATGTGCTAGGTTGATTACGTAGTTCTAGAGTAATCAACAGATTATATGATAACTTGCAAATGCTTTTAAGGTTGCTCTACTGTTTAAAAAAATCCAAATGTAGGAACTTCCTATGCTTTTCAGATGGAAACATAATGATTTGTTTCACTCACAAATACATACATATTCTAACATTAGAAATGCATTTAAATCATTAACACTTGACCTAGATTTAATTTGAATTGAAACCGTTTCTGCTAGCTCACGGCTTTGCTCAGTGGGGAACAAAACTATCTCACCTACTCGGCTTTATAATTACGTTCAAAAGTAATGCTTCAAGTTCAATTATCTAAATATCAGGAAACACCCTACATGTATTTAGAAGATTATTGTGTTGTGATTTACGCTTACTGTATGTCATAAATAAAAATGCCACTTAGTTTCATTTTCCTGCCGGTAATTATGGAATGAGATCCATGTTCGTGTTGAAGTGTACGTTGTAATGACATTAGGGGGGGTAAAGCAATCGGGCCTTCACCTCGGGGTTTTTATGGGGAGGGGGCGCGGATACTACAACATCTTGACATGTGCACTCTAGTTGAGACTCCACTTCAAACTTCGTCGACCCCCCATGGTACTTAATACTTACCGATAGGTTATTGCGTGCTGTGTGTCCTTTTTCAGCGTTTCCAGGGTCATGTTTTAGTGTTGCGCTTTCTCATTTTAAAAGTGATGTACTAAATACACTTTCCAGCTCATTTGAATTTAAACAAAACACGTCAGTTTAGATATTGTTAGGGACATTTGAAAGTGGTCTTAGTTGTATTTTAGATTGCACCATATCACCCCAACCCACCACCACTTTGAAATTTCAAATAGAACCCCTATATTTTTATACTTAAGTCTGAAAGGTACACAACTGTTTATTCGTCCCATTCGTTTATTTTACATCTTTTGTTTTAAATGGTTGCCTAACAACGTAGATTATTGTTATTGTGGAAGACCATTTTAAACATTTCTTGTTTATAAAAACATTTGTAAAATAGACTATTCCATTCAAAAGAAAACACAAATCATATTTTTTCTAATATTTTTAGATACAATACTCTAATCAGGTTTTCTTCATTTAAGTCGCTCCAACAATATAGTCACGAATATTTTCATCTTTTCGATAATTCACGACTGGAGCGAAGCGACAGTAGTCAATTGTTCTAAGAAATTAAAAACGAGTTGTATTTGATCAGACAATTCAGTGAAATAGACTATTAATGATTTGTAGTACATAGGAAGGGATATTTTATCAGGATTGCAATACCTTCATTAGCTCTCAAATGGTATATGACGTATTCGTCCATGTTTATTTACCTAATATTTGTTTTCTTGCTTCACTGCCTCCTGAATTTTTATACGGCCAACCATGTCTACACCCAGTGCACGAATATTGATAGCAACAATAGAAATAGGGAACAATTATTTTATTTCACCTTTTAATAATACATGAAAGTTTAACTCATTATCTGAGCAACTATTTAAGATAATGAGCTAAATTTCCCAAGGTATGTTCCACAATAAATTTACAGTTGCTTGAGGAAATGTAAGAGTACTTCTGTTCTCTAGAAGGAAAGGTATGCTTTTTATAATACGGATTTTAAAACTCTATTGAAAAATTATGATTTTAAATTAAAAAGAAAATCTAATCTACATACATAAAAACTGTTTCGTTAAAATAAAGCCTACTTAGAGGTAAATGTATAGTAATAATTTCAGCCCTTAGTATCAATTAGTTACTGGGGCATTTGTATAGAACATTTTACTTCTTCGGAAATTTCTTTCAAACATAAAATTAAAAAAAGATATGTAATCAACTTTCCAAACACAACTTCGCAGTACTTAGAAACTCTTGCCAATGCTGCCAATAGCTAAATTAAAAGTTTCTGATCAAAATATAAAAGGGACTCTTCTCTAACACTAATATTTTAAAAGTTATTATTATTTTGTCAAGTGAGAGTACCAAAATATTAAAAAAAAACTATTACCTAGGATTATTTTCAAATATATTTTTAAACCATCTTCAATTAGAGCACCTCTATAAAAGTTATACCAAAAGGAGCGCGAGATTCGAAATATTCTTATGCAATTAAGACTTGAACATGGAAAAAAATTACGAAAATTTCACTTCGATCTCCTTAATGCAGAAGAAATGTTCAAAATGATGTTCGACAAATACAGCAATCCAGTTTACTAGGTAACCTTTTAAAACAAAATATGTGAAATAAATGAATGTGAAGAATAAACAATTGCACAGTTGAGTGTAACAATCTGAAATGTTCCATTGCCATGACTTTCAGGAAACAAATTATTCTTTATCAATATAATGCTAACCGAATAAGCATTACTAGAAATTGTCTTATTAACTATTTCCTAATAAGCGGAATGGAAACAATAGAATGCACTAGCCTAAAGCGACAGTCAAATATCTTAAAAGCTGACGCTCTGCGATTTTCATTGAAATTCGATTCCCTTTCCATTGTCAAGAGTAAAACAAATGAGAGATGAAACGGATGAGGGCGTCCCATTTCATAAAAGTTTAAGTATTTTAATATTGAAGTCAATAACAAGGAATATCTCTGAAGTACTTAGCTCCATAAGATGGAGTTTTAACGAGATCTACATTTTTGGTGTAGTAAACTTTTATCTACCTGTTACGGTTTACCAGTTTTTTAAAGGCATTCACAATGAAGAGGACTTCAGTGGTCGTTCCCAAGAAAGGCCAGGTAACTTTTTAAATATGTACAGCAATTTAATCAAAACCATTAGAGCCATTCTTAGAGAATTTAAATTTTCTAAAAGCTTACCATGTAAAGGGTAGTTTGGGTTTGGGGGGGGTTGTTTCGGAAAATCTTCGCGTCGCATCCTTGGAATATATTAAAATTGAATATCAAGTTTGTCATTTAACCGAATTTTCGCTTTTCAGTTCTGCTGTCCACACACAAGCAAGCAAGCACGCACTCACGCACGCACGCATTTTTCTCAAATGCTTTTTATGAACTCAGGGGTCTCAAAAATATATTCCGGTGAAATCTCAGCAGTGAATTTTTGGGTGCAATACAATACCTTCTCTATACACTATGTACATAGTACGTGTAGAGAAAGTAAAAAAGGGGAAAACAATAAGAACACGATTAGGATTAGTGTTATGGCGGATAGCAGGGCACTTTTTTTTTGGTAGTGTTTAACGCCCGCTTTAACTACTTATGGCACCGCAGGCAGTGACACTGATGATACATGCATGAAGATGGAGCACCGGTGGAATGCGATGGCGGGAGAAACCGGAGGAAATCCGCCCCAGCGCCGCTTTGTCCACAATAAATCTCACATGCGGTCGCTTGGGATCGAATCCCAGCCGTCTAGCAGGGAACCTGTGAAGGTCATTGTACCCCTTTGTTATTTACATGCCTATGGGAGGTAAGGATGAAGGGAGAGACCATAAGGAGGAAAGTTATTTGTTTGTTAACGAAACTGTCAGTTTCCAAGAGTATATCAGCGCCGTCGGTGTGTCAAGCTTCATAGACCAACCAAAAAGAGGTGCAGATCCTGATGACGACGGGCACAAGCAAGAACGCGCTTCCTAACGTTTCCAGACGAAAGCCTGGGCAGCGCCAGAAGGCCGGTCCTGACAAAGGGTCGCAAGATTTATTGGGCGCTCCACTCGCTAGACTTCAGTACGTCTGTTTCGCGCAATTTCAAAAACAGTGCAGCATAATGGAAACATGATTCATTCTTTGTTTCTTTCTTATTTTGAGTTCAGGGTTGCTAACAATATGTGTTTCCAGTGAAATATCGGCATCAAACTTTTTAGTGGAACACAATACCTCCTCTTCTTACAATTTACATTGTACATACGAGCAATTCAAACAGCATGGCTTCATTATTTTAGTTTATATGTAAGCCACAACACCTGTGATTGTACAAAAATTATATCAGTATTTCACTACGCCATCCAAAATAGTATTTTTAGAAAAAGATCCGTGTGTGTGTGTCTGTGTGTCTTTAGTCAAAAACTAAAAGATCGTTAAATACCTTGGTATTTAAGTTTATTACCTTACACGGATGCTACAGCAAGATTTTCTAAGCAAATCTCCCCGCCCCAAACTTGCCTTTACATGGACAATTTTTGAAAATGCTTTTTTCTTAAAAATGGCACTATTGGTTATGACTAAAATACTGTAAACTTTAGATATTTAAATCACAAAAAACCTGTATATCTTGAATTCTCTAGGAAATACTTCTGAAGACCTGTTCGTTATAGATGAATTTTGCATAAGTAGTAAACTGTTAGAAATAGAAAACAAAAACTGTAGACCTCGTTAAAACACACAATTTGTGTCATATGCATTTTTACTGTAAAACTAATCGTTTCCGAGATATTTCTTGTTATTGGTTTCAAGTTGAAATTCAGTAGCTTATTTCAAAACAACCTGCATTGCGCTTTTGTTTACTACTGACCTTGCAAAGCGAACCGTACTTCAGTTGTTCACGTAGCGACCAGCTTTTGACTACCCCTTTAGCCATATATTCCTACTATTTACAAGGAATCAAGTTATAAGATCATTTCTGCTAACGTTTTTCTCGATTGGCATGATGTAGATGAAAGAATAGTTTGTGTGCAAAACGTAGAGAAAGTGATGTGAACGGAACAGATTAAACTCTCTTAAACTCATTTAATGTCAAACTTGAATACTTATGTGAACATTTTTAAAATAAGTCACGTGATTTTTTATTTGAACAATGAATTTAGACATAACTGTTCAAGCTAGAATTTGGTAAATGGCAAAATTGGCACCATTTTTCTGTGAAGTTATTGTATCTCCACCCTACGAGAATGAGCCTTCAGGAGTGATGAAGTGAGAGGACACACCGGGCGACCGGAACCAGGAGCGACGGCACAGAAATGAAGGGTTCTTAGGGTTTGCAGATTGAAGTACCTCAACAGACAGATCGGGAACCCGCCCCACATAGGATTCAATATCCACACCAGGAGCGGCCTTTATCGAGGCATCCAGCCGGCCACTTTGAGCATCCACTTTCCATGCCACGCTGCACCTCGCCAATGCTTCCATCCCTAACAGAAATCAACGGGATGAAGAATGGATAACAATGGAAATGACATGGAGGGACAGGAAATTGGGGGCATGAAAGTAACCTATCCAGCATTCGCCTGGCGCCTCAGGAAAGCCCCCGAATAAACCCATGGGTCCAGTAGCCAACGGGAAGCGATCCCACGACCTCCCAAATGCGGGCCTTGGACATCCCGCTTGGTAATAATTAATATCAATTTCATTAAGTTACCTTACGTGCTGAGATTTTTTTTTTTTCAAATTTCACAGCTTAAGGTAATTTAGATATCAAAATATTTCTAAACACGTGAAATTTGCAAACTGCCTTCGAGAATAAATGAAGTTCGAATAATTTATTCGGAATCGATTGTCAGCAAACAATATAAACATTAGAAGTCGTTGCCAAAACAAATATGTGCAGTAGAAACACAGTGAGCAGTATGTATAAAATGTAAATTCCTTTCCTGATATTAGCATCAGCAAATATAAAAACAGCAGAAAACAGGTTTTACTTCCAAACTTAGAATATACTATCATTGTTGTACAAAAAGGTAGGAAAAGTGCTTGCCTCGTAGGTAAAACTAAGAGAAATAAAAATCTGTCTTTCTACAGATATTGCTTGTTTAGTAAGTGTTCATAATATACAAAAATGGATGCCTTTCTTCAAGTTCGGACAAGATAAACGTTTAAACACAGAAAATATCCTAGATATACTAACTTCAAGCATTTATATCTATGCGATTAACAGAAAGTGGAGTGGTTTAATCATGTTTTTGGCAATACAGACAAAAGACTGTATGAGCAATAATGTTGAACAAAAAGTGAGAATTATACGCATCTGGCAGATCCTGGTTTTTAGAAATGTATTGGGAAAAATAGGAATTCTCGAGAGTAACGTTTCGAGAACTACAGAAAACACTGATGTGAGCATTAAGATTTCTTTAAACATTGACGAAATGAAAACATTTCAAACCAACTAGCAACATACATAGCTATGCAGCACTGGATTACACGTATATCAGTTCAGCTAGTAGAATAGGTACCTATGTTGCAGTAGGAACATTGGACTACACGTATATCAGTTCAGGTAGTAGAATAGGTACCTATGTTGCAGTAGGAACACTGGACTACACGTATATCAGTTCAGCTAGTAGAATAGGTACCTATGTTGCAGTAGGAACATTGGACTACACGTATATCAGTTCAGTTAGTAGAATAGGTACCTATGTTGCAGTAGGAACACTGGACTACACGTATATCAGTTCAGCTAGTAGAATAGGTACCTATGTTGCAGTAGGAACACTGGACTACACGTATATCAGTTCAGCTAGTAGAATAGGTACCTATGTTGCGGTAGCAACATTGGACTACACGTATATCAGTTCAGCTAGTAGAATAGATACCTATGTTGCAGTAGGAACACTGGACTACACGTATATCAGTTCAGCTAGTAGAATAGGTACCTATGCTGCAGTAGGAACACTGGATTACACGTATATAAGTTCAGCTAGTAGAATAGGTACCTATGCTGCAGTAGGAACACTGGATTACACGTATATCAGTTCAGCTAGTAGAATAGGTACCTATGTTGCAGTAGGAACACTGGACTACACGTATATCAGTTCAGCTAGTAGAATAGGTACCTATGCTGCAGTAGGAAAACTGGACTACACGTATATCAGTTCAGCTAGTAGAATAGGTATCTATGCTGCAATAGGAACATTGTACTACACGTACATCAGTTCAGCTAGCAGAATAGGTACCCATGATGCAGTAGGAACACTGGACTACACGTATATCAGTTCAGCTAGTAGAATAGATACCTATGTTGCAGTAGGAACATTGTACTACACGTATATCAGTTCAGCTAGTAGAATAGGTACCTATGCTGCAGTAGGAACACTGGACTACACGTATATCAGTTCAGCTAGTAGAATAGGTATCTATGCTGCAATAGGAACATTGGACTACACGTACATCAGTTCAGCTAGCAGAATAGGTACCTATGCTGCAGTAGGAACACTGGACTACACGTATATCAGTTCAGCTAGTAGAATAGGTACCTATGTTGCAGTAGGAACATTTGACTACATGTATATCAGTTCAGCTAGTAGAATAGGTACCTATGTTGCAGAAGGAACACTGGACTACACGTATATGAGTTCAGCTAGTAGAATAGGTACCTATGTTGCAGTAGGAGCACTGGACTACACGTATATCAGTTCAGCTAGTAGAATAGGTACATATGCTGCAGTAGGAACACTGGACTACACGTATATCAGTTCAGCTAGTAGAATAGGTACCTATGCTGCAGTAGGAACACTGGACTACACGTATATCAGTTCAGCTAGTAGAATAGGTACCTATGCTGCAGTAGGAACACTGGATTACACGTATATAAGTTCAGCTAGTAGAATAGGTACCTATGCTGCAGTAGGAACACTGGATTACACGTATATAAGTTCAGCTAGTAGAATAGGTACCTATGCTGCAGTAGGAACACTGGATTACACGTATATCAGTTCAGGTAGTAAAATAGGTACCTATGCTGCAGTAGGAACACTGAACTACACGTTAATCAGTTCAGCTAGTAGAATAGGTATGTATGCTGCAATAGGAACATTGGACTACACGTACATCAGTTCAGCTAGCAGAATAGGTACCTATGCAGCAGTAGGAACACTGGACTACACGTACATCAGTTCAGCTAGTAGAATAGGTAGCTATGCTGCAGTAGGAACACTGAACTACACGTATATCAGTTCAGCTAGTAGAATAGGTACCTATGTTGCAGTAGGAACATTGGACTACACGTATATCAGTTCAGCTAGTAGAATAGGTACCTATGTTGCAGTAGGAACACTGGACTATACGTATATCAGTTCAGCTAGTAGAATAGGTACCTATGCTGCAGTAGGAACACTGGACTACACGTACATCAGTTCAGCTAGCAGAATAGGTACCAATGCTGCAGTAGGAATACTGGACTACACGTATATCAGTTCAGCTAGTAGAATAGGTACCTATGTTGCAGTAGGAACATTTGACTACACGTATATCAGTTCAGCTAGTAGAATAGGTACCTATGTTGCAGTAGGAACACTGGACTACACGTATATCAGTTCAGCTAGTAGAATAGGTACCTATGCTGCAGTAGAAACACTGGACTACACGTTTATCAGTTCAGCTAGTAGAATAGGTACCTATGCTGCAGTAGGAACACTGGACTACACGTATATCAGTTCAGCTAGTAGAATAGGTACCTATGCTGCAGTAGGTACACTGGACTACACGTATATAAGTTCAGCTAGTAGAATAGGTACCTATGCTGCAGTGGGAACACTGGATTACACGTATATAAGTTCAGCTAGTAGAATAGGTACCTATGCTGCAGTAGGAACACTGGATTACACGTATATCAGTTCAGCTAGTAGAATAGGTACCTATGCTGCAGTAGGAACACTGGACTACACGTATATCAGTTCAGCTAGTAGAATAGGTATCTATGCTGCAATAGGAACATTGGACTACACGTACATCAGTTCAGCTTGCAGAATAGGTACCTATGCAGCAGTAGGAACACTGGACTGCACGTACATCAGTTCAGCTATTAGAATAGGTACCTATGCTGCAGTAGGAACACTGGACTACACGTATATCAGTTCAGCTAGTAGAATAGGTACCTATGTTGCGGTAGGAACATTGGACTACACGTATATCAGTTCAGCTAGTAGAATAGATACCTATGTTGCAGTAGGAACATTGGACTACACGTATATCAGTTCAGCTAGTAGAATAGGTACCTATGCTGCAGTAGGAACACTGGACTACACGTATATCAGTTCAGCTAGTAGAATAGGTATCTATGCTGCAATAGGAACATTGGACTACACGTACATCAGTTCAGCTAGCAGAATAGGTATCTATGCTGCAATAGGAACACTGGACTACACGTATATCAGTTCAGCTAGTAGAATAGGTATCTATGCTGCAATAGGAACATTGGACTACACGTACATCAGTTCAGCTAGCAGAATAGGTACCTATGCTGCAGTAGGAACAATGGATTGCACCATATCAGGTTTCAGCTAGTAGAATAGATACCTATGCTGAAGTAGGAACACTGGACTGCACCATATCAGGTTTCAGCTAGTATAAATTTTTATGCGCAAAAACCACTAGCAAGGCCTATGTCGGAAGGGAATTAATTCTGAAGGTACTGTGTCCTAGATCTGTGGAACTTTAAAGAGCCTCAACCCTGATAAAGAGGTCTATGAGCAAAACTAAGCGGGCTTCACGCCCATTATAGAATTGGCGCCGAGAACCATAGGAGTTACAGAGCGTCCATAAGTAACAATCAACTTCAGTTTTACATTCAGAGGTTCTGTTGATACTAGGTTTGCAATTTTTTTTAAATTTGCCACCTTCTGTAACCTATCGTGTTAACTTTTAAACGATAATGGCCATGTCGAAAATTACGAATAGAAGAGAAATGCTCGATTATAGGAAAATGGATTAATATCGAAAGGTAAAACTATCGCATGGAGCAGCATTAGTTTACTGTTTATGTATAAGAAATAAAGTATGTGCTATTCCTTGAAGCTATAGATAAGAAAAATATAATACATTTTATGCATTCGGCTCAATGACTGTCGCCTTGAACTATGACACTGACCTACCTCAACCTAAAGGCAAAGTTCTCGAACTTTGACGCAGGCATACACCTTATACAGCATTTTGAGATAACTGGGACAAACAAACAGTATCGTTTAAAGTTTTAAGCGTGTAAATTTCCGCTAAACGTAAACTATGCAGCGCTGAGATTTGCATTCTACCTTAAGGGTGGTTACATCAAGCGATGTGACGTCACGAGTTTAATCAGTAGACAGACGGGCAAGCAGTTTTCCACCCTTGGGTACCAAAGTTGAAACATGAGTAGGGTGGGGGAGGTGTGGCTTTGGGCGTGAGCTTCCCAATGTCGTGTCACTTCGCCTCACCGTCGTCTTCTGTCAGTCTCGTGTAGCCACTAATCGTTAAAGAGATTGTTCAGCTCCCTCCCCGCCGCCTAACCCAAGGATATCCGCTGCGGCCGGGCCTCAGAGTCTGGCGCCAGCGCTCCTAATAAAACAGAAAACTTCAGTATTTTAGGTAATTTGGTGTTCTTTCCCCTCGGCGCCTCCTGCGGTCACACATGTTCATATGCTACGTTACATATGTAAACTGTAAACCGTTTAAAGCTGTGAATAGGTTTCAACTGTAGCTTAAAGCTAGAGAATTAAGTTTGTGTACAAATGTGGTACATGGCATATGTATAAACCCCAAAAAATTTCAGTTCTGTTGCTTTAAGTTATTGCAATTTTTATGTTTTAAAAAGGCGTGTTTGTTTCTCAATTTATTATTTGGTCGATGAGCAAGACTGCTATACAAGCCAGTGGCAAATTAGATTAAAAAGTATACGTATAACAAACTGAAGACATTACCTCTGTCATGTGCGAAACATAACAAGAAGATACATTAACAATGGGTAGCCATTATATTAACAATCAAATTATCGTGGGTAAATTAACAAGTTAACAATATATTCAGTTGATCACAATCAATAGAAGAGAGTATGGCTAGTAATTAGACTGTGAATCGGAATTACTGAAGAGGAAGTCTTGAGGCAGTTTTCTTTTTAATCCAAATTCCTGGTGGAGCTGATGATTTCTTATTAACCATGGAGTCTTGGTGATAGTGCGGAGAAATTTATTTTGTATAGCCTTAAGTCGGTGAACAGGAGTTTTGCTGACTGCACACCACACAGTATGAGACTCCTGTATAGCAGTATTGAGCATTCCATTCCAAGTGATGGTCTCTTGTGTTGAAGAGGCTATAGTTTTGTCATTCTGGAGAATTCCAGCATAGTTTTGTGTCCAGCATTATCCCGAGATATTTGACTGGTGTTTCTGGAGGCAGCTATGTAAGCTGTTTTCTTGGAGTAATAATGGAGGTGGATTGTTGTATTGAAGGTCTTCGTTTACGTCTTGTTGCTGTTTAACTTATTTCTCGAGGTTGCGGGCCGTATTGCCTGTTTTTAAAATCTATCTCCTCCTACAATTTTAATACAACAATGCCGAAAATGATACCAGATGTTTTAGAAACTGCGATCAATAAAACTAAGCATCACATATTTGATGTTTTCTTGCTTTGCAGAATAGATGAATAAATAATGTACTAATGATAACAATGTTGCGTTTTTTCCTGTCATGTCATATTTAATTACCTTCTCTAGCCCGCATGTACAATGTACATAGTGGATAGAGAAGGCACTGTATTCCACCCAAAAATTCAATGTCGAGATTTCACCAAAAATATATGTTTTGGAGTCCCCTGAGTCCGAAAAAACAATTTTTAGAAAAAGGTCCGTGTGTGAGTTTGGACAGCATAGCTCAAAAACGAAAAGACCGTTAAATACCAAACTTGGTATTTAGGTTTAGTATCTTCCAAGAATGTGACACGAAGATTTTTAAAAAATCCCCCCCATCACAAACTACACTTTACATGGGCAAATTTTCGAAACTTTTGGTTTTCTTAAAAATGGCTCTAACGATTTTGGTTAAAATCCCGCATATTTAAGCATTTACATCCCAAAAAATCTTGAATTTTCTGGGAATAGCCTCTGAAGACCTCTTTGATCTGGGTGAATTTTGCTTAACTGCTAAACTGTAAGAGATAAACAAAAGCTTACTACTCAAAAATGTACCTCGTCAAAACACACACTTTATGTGCTTTACGTTTTTAGTGTGGAGATATTCCTTGTTATTGGTTTCAGTTGTCAAGTACTTACGCTTTTCTCAGACGGAAGTGTCCGTTTTATTTTGTTCTCCTCTTGGCCAAGCAAAGAAGCGATTTGCAATGGCAATCGCATTAACGACAGCTTTTGAAACATTTGACTATAACTTTAGCCTAGGGATTCCCTTTTACTTATAAGGAACTAAGTAATAAGAACTTCCTGTTAATGTTGATTCTCGATTAGCATTCTGTAGAAAGAAGAAGAATCTTTTGTAAGAAGTTTGTAGAGCAGCTAGAGAAAGTCACATATGTTTTATTTTATGAGCCATGCAAACTCGAACACTTAGTTGTATTGGCGATAGTTCAGTGCACCTTTCGGCACCTTTGCATAAAAGCTGTAAGAGGAGATTGGAGTAAAATGTAAACAAATGAAATGATTACAATTTAAATTTGAAGTCAATATGTGAAGGTCATTTAAAGGGTTTGCTCTTTTCGAAAATTACGTAGTTTATTAAGTTGCTAACGTCGTAGGGCTATGAAACTTCGAGAATACCAACATAAAACAAATATGGTAAGACTTACTTTTGCAATACAAAATTCAAAAAAAGTAATTTTTTCAGCTAAACTGACAAATTAGCCCTCAAGTGGCGATGATGTCCCGTCACCCATTTCCTCCAAATATATTTAAAGATGTATGAATGAATTTGGCTGTTACGTACTTTTAGGACGAGGTCACCTTGGGCTTGGGGAGCCAATGTGTCGGTCTGCTTGGCTCTACAGTGTAACTCTCTTTTAAGGCTAAGGGTACCTGAAGATGCGTATACACGGCGATCAACTGTTTTTATTTTCCTGCTATTCTATCACAAGCAATGTAAGATCAATAACTTTACCATTATGTCATGCTCTATTCTATGCCATTACGTAATTGTTACGTATTGGTTGTTTGTTGCAAGCAGGTTTGGTTACTCACCACAAGGGTGCTGGGCCCCCAAAGAGGCTAAAGCCAATGTTGCTGCGACATTTGTGCAAAGATCTAAGAAGTCCTCGAGACATATCGTATGATATGGGTAATGAAGGAGATCCACTGGAAACTGGATGGAGTTTCCTGAATCCACATGACAATGGGTGCAAGAACAACCACATATCCTGAGTAAGATTCTGTGTTTCATGTGGGTGGCTTCATAAATCACCAATAACTGCCATTACTGGGGTCCTGGTGTTGCAATTGAAAAACTGAAGTCACGTCCTTCGTTGATTGTGTGGTGAGGTATTCATGACAAAATTCCTATCGGTCCTCAATTGTTCGCGAGACAATGAATGTGCGTATGTTACAAACTTTTGCTTATCCTCTTGTTTTAACTTAGGACGGCGTGGACAATGTGCACTTTATGCACGATGGGGTGCCTCCGCATTATGCGTTGATTTCGCGAGAATGGCTGACAATGCTTTTCCAGGCCGCATTATTGGACGTCGCAGAAATGTGAGTGGCCACCGAGAAATCCAGACTTGACCGTATTGCATTTTTCCCTCTGGAGATATTTGAAAGAGAACTACACGACTGGGACACTTTGGAAGCGGTCGTTAGGAAAAGTGTGAACGGGTACCAAAAGATATGTTGCAACAGTCTGTAAGAAACCTTACCCCTCGCATGCCACTGTGTGCTACTAATGCTGGTGTGTATGTTGCAATATGAAATGGCAAGCACCATAGAACATAATAGAATTGAAAGCAACCATGTAACATTGTTAATGCGTCAATACTACTGAAATAAAAATAGGGATATAATAGTGGATCACGCTGTGTATTTGCTTCCTATTTGCGCACGTAAAGAACAGTGTGTATACGAAGTTTCATTGCAATAGTTTTAGTAGCTTGAAGTTATTAACAATTCTTGTATTATCTCGGAATCTATTTAAGTTATGGTGACCCTAAATTTGTACAGAATGTTAGTAGAAGACAGAAGAGAAGGGCACGTAAACACAGTATCAATTTGTGTGGCTCAGCAGTTTAGGCACAGGCTTTCTGAACCCAGGTAGCGGGTTTAAACTCCGTCTGGACCGGTGGTTTTTAAATGACGCTGGCAATGAAATTTAAAATCTCTTAAAAGACTTTTCTTAAAGGTTTACTGTCATCGTTTTATATTAATAGAAGCAACAAAATCCCATTCAAATTGGACAAACACTTTGCAAACTATACACTATTTCATAAATTGTATTATGTAAATATATTTCATAGTCAAAACATTTCTAAAGTTTTTCTAAAAACTTTAGAAAATTGTTTGGAATTTTCTGAATTGGTGCTCTAAGTCACACACAAATTCTTTAATTTGGATTATTTCAATAGCTTTGATCACATAATTACAACTTTTTTAAAAGGCTAAGAATTTTAGTTTCTAAAACAATACTTTTTTCATAAAAGTATATTTTTTGAAAAATTACTGTTGGTGTCAAGATAACTATGTCATTTGTAAGATTATATATAATAGACCCCTCAGCACATTTTGGATAATCTTAGCAGCTGATTTATGAAATAGTATGGTAGGAAAAATGTGTAGAGAAGACGTCTGAATGTTGATTCCCTATGCATGCCCAATGGCTTCAGCAGCTATTCGCAATTTTCGATTTTTTTGAAAGACTATAATGAAAAATTCAGTCACATATTAGTAGATTTACTGGCTTGTAAAAGAAATCCTGCGGAACAAAATACTAGGAACATCGTTGCTGATATGATTCGAGCAAATCACAGCATCGTAAAAACACACACACACATATATATACATATATATTTTTTTTTTTTTATTAGACCATAGTGGCCCGCACTGAGCGAGATGAACCCGCCGTAAAGTGCAAGGCACACATTCTGGGAATCCGCAATTATGCAGCTTGCATGCGCATGCATCTTTATTCAGGGGTCCTCAAAAATGAATTTTCAGAGGTAAAGCATAGCTTTACGTTAGAGAAACCTATATTTAACTGAAGTGAAAAACATCAGCAAGTTATTTTAAATAATTTATCGTCTAAAATGGTATATAGATGCATCATTGGATTAGGAATAGTGAGGTATAGGGTCTCCAGAAGTCTTGAGGCTCAACACCACACGTAGGCCCTGGGGCCTTTGCTCATTACGTGACCCCAGGAGGAGGGGAGAGACCAGAAAGGCGGCCAGTTCCGGACGACGACGGACACAAGTATAGATGGAGTTCCTATCGGTTACAGTTGGAACGTTTTCCACACCGTCTAGGCCCTGCTCACGAGCCCTGAAGACAATCCTGAAACATGAATCCGGGGCCCGACCGAATCCCGACGACGACGCCAGGATAACATTTTATAATGCGCAAATCCCCATCCAACCGCAACCCGCCGAACACCGTCATCTGGTTCTTCAACCCTGAAAGAAATGATTAGGAAATTATGGGAAAAGGAAATGGTGGACATACAGGAGACAGACCCGGGATATTCAACGAAAAAATACCATAGATGTGATAGACTGGCCCGGGTACGAACCCGCGACCTCCCGAATGCTGGCATCAGAGCCATCTGAGCCATTCCACTGGGCCGTCATTGAGGAATGAACATCAAATTGAAAACGTGAAATGAATTGATTTGAGTGTTTTCTCGAACACAATTTTCTTACACTTATTCTTCAGAATCTCCGAGATAACCAATTTCGATGTCGCGCTTCGTGGTGTAGTGGTTATCATGCTAGCTTCATGTACTCACGTCGCGGGTTCAAACCCGACGGAAGACGATGGATTTTTTTCTGGCGTAAAAATCCTTAGCATGACTTCCTTCGGAAGGGAAATAAAGCCGTTGATCCCGTGTCGTACACTTACGGCACATAAAGAACCTCAAACCTGATGAAGAGGCCTCTGAGCATACTAAAGCTGTCTTTCACTCTCAATATAGAAAGGGACTCTGAGAGCCACAGCAATTAAAGAGCGTCCATAAATAAAACTCCATTTACATTTAGCATTTTCGACAACAGTGAATACATTGTTCTAGAGTGCAAATAAATTGAGTTACTAATATTGGTTGTTCCTGTAGCAAGGTCTCCAACCTTGATGGAAAACTGGCATTCGAATTTCCGTCCCTAGTCATAAAGTCTTCCTTAGCAGCTGCATTAGTTAAACCGTATGTGAACATTACAAAACAAGAAAGAAAGGAAACCTCAGGTAGACAGAACTACACTTTGTCTGCAATAATAGATATAGAACATTTCCATGCTTAACGGACTGAAATTCATAATTAGAGAGAGGTTTTTCCTTTTGAGGGATTGCGAGTTGACTCTTTATTTTACTACACATGCCGCTCTACCTGTAATTCCTAAACCGGCTGTCATCTCTCTCCCGAAGGTACCACCATGGAAGCGGCTCGGGTAGCCCTAAGCATTAAGGCGTTAAGTAATAGACCGCACCATAAATCCTTCAAACGGTCGCTTGGATTTGAGCCCTGGCCTTAGTGGACCTGTGATAAAGGACGGGGAGAGTCCAAGTAAAGTAACCGGTGTAATGCATGGAACCTGCCGGGGTTATATTCTGCAGTTGTGAGTATTTTGCGCTTTTCCTTAAAAACGAAAAAGGAAAACCGCTAGTTTTATTGCAAATATCTTATATACTTAGAACATAAAACAATATTAAATAATTGCATTTAATGATTGAATGTTAGTTCAATACGAATTTAGCCCTAGAGTACAAACTCTATATTATCGCTTAAAGTAAGCAGGAAATATAAGTCCCGACAGGCAATAAAGGGATAAAAGCGCACCCAGCCGCAACCCGCCGAACTCCGTCACTTGGTCCTTCAACACAGAAATAGATGAGAACGAAATGAGGGGAACACGACATTTTAGATAAGAAAATCCAGGATGTAATGAACTTTCCCAGCATTCGCCTGGTGACCCAGAAAACCCCATACATCAGGAAGGTCGGCGCCTCTGCGTCACTTCGCTGGGTTTAAGTTCTCATCTTACTGCATTTCTCAACCTCTATTTTAGGAAGTGCTTTAATGCGGGAGCGCTCTTAGGTTATTTTTTAGTTTTAATTAGATAAAGTAAAGCCAACTCGATGAAGCAGCGCACAACGGCGAAAACAATATGAGGTTACGGTTCCATTCAGTGACATGCGTCTAATGTCTGCACCTTGCATTACAGAACCTTCCAAAGGAACCTTCAAGTACGCAATAATATACTTACAATTAAACGTTTCACAGCAATGGTTTCTCGTTTTACTGTGATGTGTGTAATACAGTGAATTTTCAGCCCCTACAAACACGTGAAGTTCCCATTTTGTCTCGCCCATACAGAATGCAGAATAACGCTTCTGAGCACCAGCAACAAATCGATCAATTCCTTTTATCAGAGCTGTAAATCATTTCCCAGAAAACTATTAATGAATAGTTAATCGAGAGGCAACTTCTTTGCTGTGAGATCAATGAAGTCTCATTTTGCAAAAAAATTAAATACGATTTCTTAGAATACCCAACAATGTTCTGGAGGCATTTCTTAGAATATCCTATACTACTCTATGTTGAGAGCAGATTCAATTTAGAACACACTGAAGAATCTAGATGCAGAAACAATGGACCTCTTGTAAAGGACGTTCCGTTTTAGGTCATCAAAGTATAACCACAATATCTGACTCAGAAATAAATTAGAACTTTAATTATCCATAGAGGTTAGGCTTAAGCTTTTTTACTTTCTCTAGCACGTATGGACAATGTACAGAGTAGGTAGAGAAGTTTTGTGTTCCACCCAAAATTTCAATACCGAGATTTCAGTACCAATACATGTTTTGAGGACCCCTCAATAAAAAGCATTTTTCTAGAGAAAGGTAGGTGTACTCTTATATGTGTGTGCGAGTGTGAGTATGTGGGCGCGCTCGTCTGTGGTCAGCATATCTCAAAAACGAAAAGTCCGGTAAATGCCAAACTTGGTATTTAAGTCCAGCGTTTCCAGAGGATGCGACAGTAAGGTTTTCAGCATAATCCCCTCACTATCTTTCATGAAACATTTTGAGAAACTTTTCATTTTCTAAAAAATGGCTAACGATTTTGAAGAAAATGTGTATATTAAAGATATTTACATGCCAAATAAAATATATATCCTGAACTCCTTGGGGATAGACCCTGAGGAAGTCCTCGTCAAATACTCATTTAAGCCCATCTTCCCTAGGTTTAGGGCCTAATGAAGATTTATGTGACACTGTGAGTGAAATTATGACTATAATCGGCAAAAAATTTATTTTTTATTACAAAGAGTTCTTAGAATCTATGAGCATCCATAGAAACTCGTATACCTGTTTCCTAGCATATTATTTCATTAAACAGAGGTTTTCTCAAAACTACATCTCCACAATTTCAATATGTTCTACGCGTTGCAACTTTTGTTTAAACAGAGACATTTCCCAGAATGTGCAGAAATATCCATCGTAATATTAAAAAGAACAAAATAATCCTAAGCAACAGCAATTTTTCTAAAAGCATATTTTTGTGAAGAAATATACTAATTTTAAAGATTAAGATTCCTACATATTTAAAACAATTATAATGCACCACTAATTAAGTGTATTGAAATATCCCCGTTAAATGTTTTTTTTTGTATGTTTCAAAGATAAAATTCAGAAAATACCAACCAATTTTCTCAAATTAAGGCGCATTGTACTTTTTGACTGTGTAATATAGTGACATAAAAAATGTGTGAAATAGTGCATATCTTGCAAAGTATTTATCCAATTTGAATGAAATTTGTAGTCCGTGTGCTGTCGTTCGTCATAGTGTTGAGTCAGCGCAATTGGAGAACATGGACTGGGTGGCACACCGGTAACCGGAGGCTTTGATACGCGACACGTCTGAATTCTTCAAGATATTTCTGCTATAAAAGGTCGAAGAGTGCAAGCGAATGTGTGTAGTGTCTAACGATTTTTATCGCCTTGAGTCAGATTTCGACTGAAGTGTTAGCGCGTAGTGGCGTGCAAGCCATCAACTGCATACGCATCGAAGTGTCGAGCGAATTATTTGTAGCAGTGATTTAAATATATTATTTGAAACCAACTTTTGAGTCAATAACACATTTGTTACAATATTAACATAGCAACAATATAATCACTGTAAAACGTTCAGAAAAATCTATAAAGAAATATAGAGATTTGAAATTTCACTCCTAATGTTCCTTAAAATCATAACTCGGAAATGTTCGCCAGTCAAGTTGCTTCTAGAGACAATAAAACATCTTTAAGTAATGAACATTTAAACGTAGTGGAGAAAACCGAACAACACGGCAATCAACTTGCAAACCAATAAAAAAATAGCAGCCAGATATAAACAACTTCCATTTGCTTTCAGAAGCATACCATTCTAAAAGTGTTGAGTTTTGCAGTCGTAAGAATACTGAAATAAGGTTTCTAATCTGAAGATAACTACAGCCCAGTTTGGCGTAATGATATCTAAATATCATCTAGAAAAAACTTTTTGTGAAGAAATTAACCAGCGAAGAAATGTACTTACGTTGCATTTGATAAGGTCAGATTTGGAATTGCAGATAATTCCAGTACATCATAATTTACGTGACATGTGAGAAGGACTGGCTTAGTGCTCACAAGATTTAGCTAATGCTACAGTATCCCTTTAGTAAAATATGGCCTGCCAACCCAGGAATAAACTCATTATCCAGCGTGAAGTTGCAGCAGCCTCTCTCTTAAACCTAAGCAAAGCTTTGACAGCTTTGTACTAAACCTTTTGTGGTTCTGAATCACGATATAAAGGGCTCGTCATAACGAGACTGCACACTTCCCTCAAATACCATAAACTATGCTTGTTCAATATATTCATTGTTGTAAGTTGACTAAAGTGGGATTTAACTACAAGTTTAGGTGGTAATGGCTTAACGTTATATACGAGCAGACAGGATTTGTTCCAGGAAAAACGAGGAAAATATAAAGGGCACAAGGAGAAAATGCCATAAACTTTTACCGTTCAAGGGAAGATGACATTCACAAGAGAATCTTAGTCGAGTTATGGTTGTAAATGAACACTTCACTCTTATGAACTGTGTACTCACCACAATTTTTATGAACTCACATTAGCAGCGCTTCACAATTCTCATACTAAAACCAGTAAATCCCAAATGATTATATTTAGACAAAAACCTTAAAATAAAATCTGTAATAGGTCGTTCTGATATCTGGTTCCCTAAACCAGGACATGTATCGCAAGTTTTTACATTTATTTAATTCTTTCAAAATCAATTATACTGTAACAAACACTTTTACTGACTTGAAAATTGGTTACAAATAATTCTTTAATTCACTGCTGTAGAACAATATACACGACCCTTTGACGTGTTGACGGCTCTCACGTCACTACGTGCTGTCACTCGACACTCGACTCTCGACTAGGATTGCAAGTCTTTGTGTTATTGCAATAAATGACAGAGAACTTTCTGGAAGCATATGGAAGCCAAAACTTCTGGCGTGTCTCAGATGTATAGCGTTCCAAGGCTTATGGTTACCGGCGCGTCACATTTCTTGTGTTTACCGCATCCGGCGAATACGAGAACGGCCGCACGCGGTACTATCACTATACGCTCATAATTGTATAGATTCAAGTATACTACTTGACCGCGTTATAAATGCACTTGCAGGAGGGCGCCAGTGTTTTGTTGACATCCTCAGGCCTTGGGATACGAAAGACTGAGGGGTAGACAGTGGGAGTATACAGTTGCACAATGAAAATGTTACTAACTTGCTGCTGTCTTCACGTTAGTATTCTCGGAAACAATCTCTCCGTTTGTTTTGTTTACCTGACTTTGCTTCCCATGCTCCGCTCACTAATTATAGTTCCTATTTCCACCGAAAATATTCATAGTTTGATCAACTAGTAACTTAGTAATATACATAAAATGGAAAACCATAATCATAACAATATAAAGAAAACATCTGATCAATTACAATCACATGACTTGCTCAATCTGTTCTGCAAACAAATCTCTCTTACATTTTCAAAAATTTGACAAAGTAAAGTGAGTTTGCGATGGGGGGACTTTATTGAAAAGCTTCGTGTCATATTCTTGGAAGATGCCAACTTCTTAAATGCCAAGTTTGGTATTTAAAGGCGATTTCGTTTTTAAGCTATGCAGCCCAAAGGTACAGATACAGGTGCGCACGCACGCACACACACAAACACACACACTTATGACCTGTTTCTAAAAATGCTTTTTTTTGGATTCAGGTGTTATCAAAACCTGTATTTCCGGTGAAATATCGGTATCAAATCTTTGGGTGGAATAAAATACCTTCTCTACCTCTATGTAAATTGTGCGTACGTGCCAGAAAATGTAAAATAATTTTGCAATTTTTCACAATCCTTTGTCATATTCTACGTCAGTATTACCTTAAACAGAAGAGGACAAAGTTTTTGTGAACACTGTATTATTCTAGTAAACCAATAAACCCAGAGATGGCGTGTCTTTCCTGGCGCGTTTTATTCGGATTTTGTTTTAGGGCCACGTACTCTCAACACTTAGGAAGGAAAGAGGAAATGCATGGCTGGCAATGTTTCAAGTTTGATCTGCTCTATTTCTGAACTACAGTTCCATCAGTTGCAGCATAGAATTCCCAGTATTTTATAGCGGAATCTATAGCTTTCCATTTTGCTACTGCATATAGTTACATATTGCTTTGTGTCGACTGTTATATCGCAGAAGTCTCGTCTTCTAGCGACTTGTCAGTGTCAACTGCAGCTCCAGTTGGTCAGACAACACTGCGGTTTATGCTCACTTATTTACAATATTACTTTGTGACTGTTGCATCAAGAGCAGAAATTGATATTGACATTAATAACAGCAGTAGCTTGCACATGAATCAGCATTTTCATTTAACTTATATCTACGAGGGCGGATTTTTTCTACTTTGATATTGCAGCTGGAGTTTTGCAATTTCACACAGATGTAGGTTGAAGTTTTTAATACAGAGGGTATTTTTTGTTTATATGCAACTTTAGCGACAGAAGCGTTAACTGTGTTCAAAGTTGCACAGTCACACCATTGTTTACGCACCCAACTGCGATGTCTCACATTCCAGATCCGCTGCCGCATACCACGCCATGAGAAAGGCAGCACGCGCGTACGGCATTGTCACCATAATACGGCATTTATCAAAATATTTGTACCTATATTATCTGCAAAACTGGTCTCCATGGCCGTGCTTGCTAAAGAGTCTAAGCCTTCGTGTTTCGTGGCGCAGGGAATCGCTGGTTCGAGTCCCACCATGGGCAGGAAGTTTCTGTGTTTGTGTTCTAATGACCAGTTCGGTCATGCATGAAGGCCAAAATGCGTGTAAAACTTATCTGCATAGAGTAAGGTATTTTAGGTATTGGTTAACTTCTCCATTTTTTGTGACTTCAAAACAGTTTCTGATGCGCATATCGCACCGCTAGTTACTAAGCCAAATTTTCAGTAGCGTACCTTTCTATCCTAACGATGTTATCATCATTTATCATCATTATCAGCATTATCATTATTATTATCATTATAATCATTATCTTTACTACCATCATTATTATTATCATCATAATTATTATTGTTGTTGTTGTTGACCTCTCGCACCCTGGAAGTGAAAACATTTTGTCTCTAATCAATACACAAATTGTTTCTAATGTAGCGACTTAGAAGTGTAATTAGTTTAGCGCAAACATTTCTGCTTTTATCGAGTTGAGTTTTATCCCTAATAATATTCTACTCAAATGGTGACCATTGGTTACATCCTCATAGTTATTATTTTCATATTAAAATATTTTGAAACCCACTTTCCGTGATTCTACTAATATGACCTGATCAGGGCAACAACGTTCTTCTAGTTGTTGTTAATTAAAACACTATATTTGCGCTTTCTAATAGCAGCATGTGTAGCTTGCCAAGAAAGCGGCATGTATTTTGCGCAGTGTTATACGCACTGTCCATGTCGCCCCTCTCACAAGCACACACAACGCTCTCCTTCCCCTTTGTTTCCTTTCCAAATACCTATGCACAAAGCTGAAGAGAAAAATCCAAGCTTACATGTCGACGGGGGTTCCTTTGTAATAGGCTCAGGGTGGAATGGGACTTCCGAGAGTTGGGCGTCCTTGCAAAATGAGATGGCACACAATGGAGTATATAGACACTAATAACAACGTGGTCATCACATCGTGACGAAGATAATCGTCCAATGTCTTTATTGCTGCATTTAGAGCTTCTTCTGTTAAACGAGAATGCAACGCTTCCATTCTCAGCTTTTGGGTCTTTGGCTGTGCACGCTGAAGAAATTCTTTGTTTTTTCACTTAAAGCTACACAACGTACTGGTTGTTAGGTGTTTATATATACATGTATTCTGATAAATGGTACCGTAATATGTATCGTGAACATAACATTTTGGCATTTATATTTAATGCGTAATAATCGTAAGCTTTCTCGAAGCGACCTAACATTGCATGTAAATATGAGAGAGGGAAGTACGCTTCAGCTGTCGGCCATTGTCTATCCGTTCTTCTAAGAGCACTTTTTGTATAACTCCGCGCCCAAGTGCACAAAGGTATGTGACAGACAACAATGTCATCTTTCCCATGTGTTACACCATATTACATTCAAAACAGGTTGTATGAACAAGAATTGCTTACCACAGTAAGTATGCTACAAAACTTGGCCGTCATGCGCACGGTCAGTCTCCCGGTCACGCACTGTACACTTGACTGGCAGTCGCACGGTCCGTTACCCAGTCACACATGCGTGGACGTCAAATAACATCTCAAACTACATTAACAGTTATCAGAATAAACACAAAATATACCTTATTATAGACAATTTTGGAAATGAAGTCTTGTGCTAAGCGACTAAGAGATTTTTGACGTGACTGTTCTAACCTATCTCTGATTTCGTCTAATTTCTGCTCGGTAAGCACACGCCTGTTTACCTTTCTTTCCTATCACAAATTGATCCCGTCTCCCTGAATTTATTTACAAGCAAACAAATGACATCTCTACTCGGATCATGCCAGGGAATTTAGCTTTAAATTGCCGCAACGTCCCTACAAGATGATATATGCACATACGTATCGTACATAAATACTTCTTGTGGTACTGTTTACTACATTTTGAAAGCAATTCAAGCAAAACTAAACACCTCTATACATTCCCAATGTTATTCACATATGAACTGGATTAGACCAGAAATAAGATTGACGTAAGTGTGATGATAGGACGGATGTAGAACGCGCATATAGGGAATTGCAGTGAAGGTCACACAGGCGTGCTCCTGGCGGCCACGTTTTGTAACAAACGTACTGTAGTAGGGTTTTCTTCAATAAACGTTTCCAATTAAATTTTGTTGAAAAATACATCAAGAACATAACATCAAAGTAAATACATTGAAATGGCGGCGCCATGGCCGAGTGATTCGACAGCTCGCCTCCCATCTAGGCGGCCCGGGTTCAATCCCAAGCGTCTTCATGTGGGAATTGTGATGGACGAAGCGGTGTTTGGGGGGTTTTCTCCGGGCCCTCCGATTTCCCCGCCATTCATTCCGCCAATTTTTGCATCATCACCTTCCCTATCATCCATTTCGCTTGCTTTTCATATCATCCACTGCCTCACGCTCATGCCTGGCTACAGACCGACCACCCGTTCCGGGTTCTCCATTCTATGGTTTTGTGCCATTGGCCCCCCGATAGGTTTTCTGAGCCCTAGGTATTCGTTTTAAGTCCTAGGGGGTTGTCAGTCTTACACACGAGGAGGTAAGCCGACTCAAAAAACGAATACATTCAAACGGAGATGTGGTTTTAGAGCACTTTTGTACAAACATTAGTCAGACTCAGAGCCGTCATTGATAGCAGGTAATGCTCCAACTTCCTGGTCAGAATCTGAGGAGGTCCCTGAACTGTAATTACCTAAGTTTATCACTTAACTATCGACGACAGTATCAGTGAGATAGTCCAGTTGCCACAGCTTTTCTTCTTCCTTCTTTACATATGTGATATCAGCCTGCCACATTTCCGCCGTCACCTGAGCTAATGCTTCGTCCAAAAGCTGACGCACCTCTTTCTGTTTGAAATTTTATTGTTTCCTAAGCGCAATATCACCCCGATCTACAATTATGTTGACATTATTTCGCTTCATAAACGAAAACCCCATTTCTAAAAGAAACGTACGGAAGCTCGTACGTTTAAAATCTTACAAATCAGGGTTACTGTTGACAGCACTTAATACTTTGTTTATTGTAGGTGGCTTACTGTAAAAAAAAACACAGAAAAAAAACCACTTTGTTACTTAAGAACGAATTGCACCCTTAACAAAGTCGTCCACTGTCCTAAAACTGCTTTAGCATTCTTACCCCTTTACAAGGTGTTTTTCCACCGGCCGTTTCTTTACATTCTTTTGCGAACGTGAAAAATACTTGCTTCTGACACGCCGGTGTACTGTGCCGTTAATTTCCCCAGTTTTTTCACTAAAATGTTCCTTTAACTTATGAAGCACATTTAAAACAAACTGTTGCTTGCCACACTTCAAGGAGATTTTTATACCCGTGATTACTCATTTTTAGCACTACCGAATTCATAATTCTTGTGATTTGTATTTTAAAACAAGTGAAAAACTACAGCGCAGTGTAATGCTAAAACTAAACTTATTGATTGCCATATTTTACAAGCAAAAATAGTAAGTCAAAATACATCTATTTGTCCTCTCCTGATATTGAGTGCTTCGTTCTCAAAACAATGAGAAGCTTCACAGTGGTCACGTGCGTGGAGCTGTTCTCGGAATTACTCATACAAAAAAGTGGTTCTAAGGGCAGCGGGAGTATAGGTGGCTAAATCAGTTTTGTTTGCCAAGGGCCTGGTGGGGATCGAATAACCCACATCATAGCTGTTTTTGTGAACCTGTTTGCTGGCTTCCACTGTCAGCTAGAAGATAAATCAGGTGGTTGCTAGGGGCCTGGTAGGGATCCAATATTATAGCTGTTTTGTGTAAACCTGTTTGCTGACTTTCACTGTTAACTAGAAGATAAATCAGGTGTTTGCTACGGGCCTGGTAGGGATCCAATATCATAGCTGTTTTGTGTGAACCTGTTTGCTGACTTCCACTTTCAGCTAGACGATAAATCAGGTGTTTATTACGGGCCTGGTAGGGATCCAATGTCATAGCTGTTTTGTGTGAACCTGTTTGCTCCCTTCGGCTGTCGGAAATCAGATGTTTGCTACGAGCCTGGTAGGTATCCAAATCCCTTATCATAGCTGTTTTGTGTGAACCTGTTTGCTCACTTCCGTTGTCGGCTTGATGCTAAATCAGATGTTTGCTACGAGCCTGGTAGGGATCCAATATCCCATATCATAGTTGTTTTGTGTGAAAAAGCTTGCTGACTTCGGCTGTCGGCTAGACGATAAATCAGGTGTTTGCTACGATCCTAGTAGGGATCCAATATCCCATATCATAGCTCTTTTGTGTGAACCTGTTTGTCAACTTCGGCTGTTGGCTAGACGCTAAATCAGATGTTTGCTACGGGTCTGGTAGGGATCCAATATCCCATATCATAGCAGTTTTGTGTGAACCTGTTTGCCGATTGGCAAAGTCAGCCATGCCTTAATAAGATAGTGAAAATCTATTGCTTAAGACAGTTCTAGAAACATTTAAAGTCCGGGGTCTTGTATTCTTTTGGCCACCACTACTACCAGAATTTAAGGTACACATATCTCCGAAGGGAACTTAATTTATTTTCACAGTTAAATACTCCAAGAACTCCCGCGATACCTCAGGACACCTTGCAAGGTATGGTGACCACATCAAATTTAACTATCATCAACATGTACAAAGCTTATCATCATCCCTTTGTAAACACAACTTAGCCATTATCTAAGGTTACCTCCCTCAAAGTGTAGGATTTCAAGTGGAGATTACATTTCACCATGCCTGATCTTATCTCCTACAGTTTAACTAAAGTGTAAGCCCCGAGAGCTTTGACTACGCCCATCCATTAAGTCCCCGCTCCCCCAGTCCTGTAACGTAAAACCTTTAACGTTAAAGTATTGAATTAAGTGTTTTAGTTGCTATTTCTTTCGTCTAACAGTTTTCCCGTAATCCAATCACATAATTTGCTCTCTGATGTTTCTTGCAAGATCGTAACTGCGCCACGAAATGAACAACGCTTGTCACTATAGACAATATGTTTTGCTTCCACGTGCTCTAATCACTCAGCCACGGAGCGGCCTAGTTGAGGAACAGACGAGCTATGAATCAGATAAAGAGTATCCAAGAATGAATGATCATACCAAAGCCTGATAAGAACGTGAGAATGTATATAAGAAGTGTTGACGACATGGATGATAGGAAAGGTAATGGAGCAATTGGTAGAATGAATGGCGGGAGAATTTGACGGGCCCGGAGAACACCCACTCAAAGGCCGCTTTTTCCAACAAAATTGGTAATCTGGTTCTCTGGGACTGAATCCGGGCACCTAGGTGGGAGGCGAGCGTTATACTACTCTTAATAAGTAAAATTATTATTCCGCAAATGAAGCAAATATTGATGTAATATTGTTCATGACACTAACCTCAATTGTCGATATAGGAATCTGCACTTTTACCTCTAACAGCTTATATGACGGAATTTTCTTCAACGAAGTAAAACTATGTGTTCGTTATATTGCAGCTCTGCAACGCTCTGGGCTTGTATGGATTGTGATCACCATCTATTTCTTCAACCTTAGGATGAATGTTTTTCCCTTGTTTGTTCTTTGTAACGATTGTACAGTTATGAGCTAACTCTCTTATGCTAACAGATTGTATCAAAATACAAAATAAACGGTAGCTAACTGCTTTGGAATCACTAATGCTTATTGTTGCTGTGGTTCATGTAATGGCAATAATTAGATCAACATATTTTTATGACATTGTAACCAACAAATATTTCATTAGGACCCCTCTTTAAGGTTTAAGCGTTTCGTGTAAATAAAGGTCGTTCTTTGGAAAGAAGCAGAAATCAAGAAGACGGAGAGTTGGGCCAGGCTCTAGTGACTTTAACAATGTGGAAAAATGAGCAACTGGGCAGGTTCTTTGAACTCGCACACATTAACTGATCTTCTGTGGGTAATCATGATATTGCGTGCACAATCCTGGTTCTACAGCGCTATAAAATTGGGTTAATGTCACCCCTTCAAAGCACGGGTCAATACAAAACATTCACTTCCATCATCTTAGTGTGTTTTATTTGACTTGCGTCAACATCGATCCAGTCCGTGTAACAGGAAAATTGGAAATGAATCATACATCTCCTCAATAAAGCTGAAAATAGCATATACATATAATACTACTGCAGGGATTTTTACTTTCTCTACACGTACTGTGTACACAGTGTGTACAGATGGTATCGTATTACACCCAAAACTTCGATACCGAGATTTCACCAGAAATACATGTTTTTGGACCCCTTAAATCCAAAAGGAAAAAATTTTTAGAAAAATGTCCATGTGTGTGACTGTGGGCAGCATAGTTCAGAAACGAAAAGTCCGTTAAATACCAAATTTGATATTTCACTTTAATATCTTCCAGGGATGCCATAAGAAGATTTTCAAAAAAATCCCCCACCCCAACTACACTTTACATGAGACCATTTTCGAAGGTTTTCGTTTTCTCAAAAATGGTTCTAATGGTTTTGATTAAAATCAATAATATTACAGATATTTACATGACAAAATCTATATCTTCATTTTTCTGGGAGTAGCCTCCGAAGACCTCTATTCTGGACCAGTTTCTATGAATTTTGCTAAACTGGTAAACCGTAGGAGATAAACAAAACTTACCACATAAAAAAATGTGGATCTCGTTAAAACACAATTTATGTCAGATACATTTTTTTCCATGAAGTAGACAGTTTTCGAGATATTCGTTCTTATTGGTTTCAGTTTTAAAATACCTAATACTTTTCTCATACGGGAACTTGTCAACTTCTGGCCACAATCCCATAGCAACCACATTTTTAAACATCTCACTTAGCCTAGTGTACTCCCTTAAATTCCCGTCTACTTGTAGTGAACTAAGTAATAAGACCGTTTCTGCAAATGTTTATCTCGATTACCATGAAGTAGAAGAATAAACTTAACGCAACTCAATGGCATGACAAGGGATCTTGGCCTACCACCTGGCTCGAATGGGGTGCAGTGCTGGAGGGTGAGACGTGATCACTGCCTCGAGTCTCTCCCGGCCGGTTATGCGGTCTTCTCGATCTTGAGCCGCTACTTCTCAATCAAGTAGCTCCTCAATTGGCCCCCCAGGGATCGCACGAGGCACCAGGTCTCCCCTGAGGAAAGTTCCCCACGCCAGTATAGTGAATCGAACCCAAGCAGTCGCGCTAAGGAGATGACCAAAAGAATAAGCTTATTAACAATAATTTGTTACAGAAATATAGAGAAATTCGTATGAATGGAACACATCAGATTTCAGTTAAAAGAAAGTTATGTTGCGTTTATAATTGGCTGAGGTAAAGCCAAAAATTACAAGTTACAATATAAGATATTATTTTGCTCAAATTTTGCCGATTGGATATTTATACAAGTTCTATTATATACATTATGTTAAACTTTCAAAAGATGTGTATTACTTTTCCGAAAGGAATTTTTGAACGGGGTATGATGTTTAGAATTTATTAGTTACTTTTGGGTTTTTAAACGGTTATACAATAAAAGTTGCCAACATTTCTGACGAAGTGTGTTGTTACAAAAAATGTGTCGACAGGTAAATGTTGAGAAGGAGAAAGCAAATATGCTTAAAGAGTTATATGAAGAGAAATTCCTGCAGAGCCTAAAATAACAGGAAGAACAACGCAACTACAGAACACTTTAGAAATGAACAGATATGCCGTTTTATACAACAAATGCAGATATTAAAGAGCTATATAAAACACTGTCACCCAAAACCTCAACGCAGCACAAGAGAAGAAACAACTACAAGGTTTGAGAACTGCGTGCAGGAGTTTAATTATGGAGACTGAATCAGCAGAAGAATATTAACAGCCAGAATTTAAAGGATATAAAGGTGAAAATTGAGTTAAAAAAGCGAAATCCACTAGTTATATGATGTACCTACATATACATATGAACGGAATCTTGCGGGCTTGATTACAAAGCAAGAATTTGATAATGGATTTAAATTACGATTCAAAATTGGTCCCAGAAATCGTGCTACCGTACACCATGTGACAGAGGTTTCTGCTAAAACATCAATTCAAAACAACAGACTGCACATTGTATTTCAAGCAGTGACAACTATGTTTAAAATGCTACGATTTTGGGTATGCTTAAAAAAATTGTAATAGTATTAAATTAATCACTTTATGACCATTGTGGCGAACAGGACCAAGAAAGAAAATATTGCATGAAAAATAACCAGCAATCCAGTTGTATACCATGTAATAGAAGGAATAAAATTTGTAGAGGGAAGCTCACTTAGTAAATCATATGGGAGAGGGTTGTTTCTAGGGCAGACTGTGGGCAATAATTCCATGGAGGAGAAATAAGAACAAAGAAACAGGAGGCTTACATACTCCTTGTTAAATAGGACGCAATCTGGCACGAGCAATTGCACATAAACTTAAAACTAGATAAGCTGAAGTTTAGCATAGATGTTGCTATTTAACTACTCAGTTTGTGGCAGAATACATCAGGAGCAGGAGCACAGTAGGACATTTAAACAGGAATTACCACATAAATTAGGAATCCATAACATAAATCAGTAAATAGGAATTAGAAATAAGAAGAAAATTGAAGCTAATTATAAAGCAATTACTATGGCGGGAATAAGCACCGATGAAGGAGCAGGAGGAAACGAAATGGTGTGTTATTTACTGCTGTGGTTCTCAGCCTCGCATTCTATACTGGGCTTGAAAGATCGCTTAATTTTGCTCAGAGGCCTCTCTATCAGGATTGAGGTTCTTTTACGTGCCGTAAATCTACGACACGGGACCAACGGCTTTACTTTCCTTCCGAAGGAAGCCATGCTAAGGATTTTAACGCCCGAAAAAATCCATCGTCCTCCGCGACCTTGGGTGTATGAAGTTAGCATGGTAACCATTACACCACGGAAGAGGAAGAAACAATGACAAATATAAATCTAAAGCCGCATCCGAGTGGCTTTCTTAATAAATTATGGAGAAGAACAAAACACTTAAAACAACTCCAGAAACACGAAACAAAGTTAAAACAGATGAAGGGTGAGGGAAAACAAAATTGGAAGGAGAGGGCGGTATGAAACTCAAAGACGGTATTATTGAAAGGGACAACTGCAGAACAGGAGACGAACCAACGGTGCGCAGAAACATGTAGATGTATCATAAAATTTACCTCTCTTTGCAACTAAGCAGATTTTCCAATCAATGAACTTTGCTTGCAGCCTTGAAACATGTATTTGGTAGTGGTAGTGTTTAACGCCCGCTTTAACTACTAATGGCACCGCAGGCGGTGACACTGATGATACATGAATGATGATGGAGCACCGGTGGAATGCGATGGCGGGGGAAACCGGAGTACCCGGAGAAAATCCGCCCCAGCGCCGTTTTGTCCACCACAAATCTCACATGCGGTCGCTTGGGATCGAACTCCGACCGTCTAGGTGAGATTGGTCTAACCACTCGGCCACGGCGCGGCCCTTGAAACATGTAAATCGCAAACTTCACATATATGACAAAACAATTATTTTCCCAGCATCGGATGTGATCGATAGAATTAAAATCACAGAATATACCCACAGATCCAAAGGGTTTAATAATAATAATACTAATAATAATAATAATAATAATAATAATAACAATAATAATATAAAATAATCCCAGAACAAAGTTTTCCAGAGAATTAATTGAACAATTTAAGTCTGACAGTAAACATTACTTCTTTAGGAATTCGGGATATGCTCCTTATAGAATTATATGCGTAGATTGTAGTATCATCAAAATTGGACAAATAAACGCGCAAATTAGCGATGTTAGAACTTTAAAAAGCTGCAGCAAAATTAATTTGTATATTCAATGTATTCAGGAGCATTATTTGATAAATGGCAACATGGCAAATTCACAATTTAAAGCAAGAATGGAAAAATCCGCTGGCTGAAATTATAAACATTAACCCCAAACTACAAATTGTTAATATAATGCAATTCAATGACACCCATACTAACTGCCTAGAAACCTTTTGCAAATGATCACTTGATAGGCAAACCATTACCAGACCTTATGCTGACCTGGAAAATGTGCATACTTGTGGCGCAAATGCAAAATCGGCTTGATAGTTTAGTAGGTATAAAGATGAAAGAGGAGAGAAGTTAGAAAGAGACATGTGGAACTACATTTATTAAAAATTAACTCATCTGAAAATTGAGGAGGAGTGCCATCAAATAGTGATATTATTTGTAGTATTAGATTGGAAACTGATTTGATCGACTGGAAAGTTAGATAAGATTTTTCTTCGTATTACAGATTGGTTTAGTTATTGTAGAAGGAATAAATTGAGGCAAGAATATAGAAGCGGGGAATAGCTGTACAAGTACAAGCAAGCAAGCTGGAGTCGGAAGAAAAATAAAGTTCTAAGCATATGTCCCATGTATATTGCAAACTCCGTAGATCAGAGAGCATAGAAATTAACTAAAGCTATAAAAACCTATTTCCAAAACCGTACCAAAAAACAAAACCAAAAAATGTTCTATGCAAATGGTAGTTTTGTGTGGGAGATTTACCCGAAAATCTTTGTCACAATTTTGGAAAATACTGAAGTTTTTCGGTGTGAAAACATGCATTTGCGGTGAAATCTCGGTACAGAATTTTTGGGTGAAATACAATCCCTCTCCTTCTACTACGTATATTGTACATACGTGATAGAGAAACAATATGCAGAATATAGTTATATGGTTATTACCGCAGAGCGCATTTGGGGTACGCTGCACATTTACCTGTAGACACAAGCAGCAAGTGGTTCGCTCTCGCCAGCTCTCCACATCGGTGTTTTAACTTGTTGAGCTCTTTGCAACACTTTTAACCCACCAATGGATATCTGCACACGTTAAATATATGGCAGCTGGGCCCCCTTGTATAATTCACCTAACTGACTCACATTTTCCATTAATTCTCAAAGAAATCTGAAATTACCAAGTTCACACACCCCAGTGGCGACTTACAATTAAATTAAATAAATACAATCAATGTCCTAGGCTTCATACGTCAATCTGAGTTGATGGTTGAATATTTGATAACGGTATGGGGCCAATTGCAGAGGACGTGCCCTGAACAACATTTAAACTTTAATGTCTCGCATAGGTTCGTTTGGAAGAATCATCTGAAAAGGTTGGGCACCGCACCTGCGTGTTAGTGTCTCTTTTTTTTTTTACTCCTTACTCGGAGTTTACAACCACATCCTGAAGACCTGTTTCGCCCCCAAAGCATATGTAGCCTATGAGAGAATTGTATCGAACTTGGGACTATTAAGTTAACTGTATGGACTTGTGATTTCAGTGAAGCAATTATTGCGCTCCATTAGTTTCCCTTTGCTTCATTAACTCCTTCAAGAAACACAGCAAGAAAGGGGAACTTGTTTCAATTTGCGATATATAGGAAAGTGTGCTTGGAGATCAGATTGTAAATGGTGCACTCCATTCCGTTTCTCCGGGTCCTTCGGTTTCCCCCGCCACTCATTCCATCAATTGCTCTATCATTACCTTTCGTATAATCCATTTCGCTTGCGTTTAATATCATCCACTGTCTCACGCTCAAGCCTGGTTACAGGTCCTACACTCGTTCCAGGTTCTCCATTCTGTTGTTTCAATTTGTTGGCTCCCCGATAAGCTTCTGACCCCTAGGTATCGGTGGTAAGTCCTACATATGGGGAGGGTAAGCCGACTACGAAAATTTAAACTGTTTGAGAATCTACATTATTTAACAGTACTAAATAGGAAATGCTATTCAGGAGTCTGATGTGTTCCATTCACATGACTTTCTCTCCAAACCACTGTTACACAACATCACTCCTTTATCTACATTGTGGTAATCGAGAAAAACATTAACAGAGATGGTTGAATTAATTCCTTCTAAGTAAAAGCGAAATAAGGCAATACTTTAGGCTAAAGTGATACTTAAATCTTTTAAACATCCGGTCGCTATGTGAAACTACTGAGATTCGGTTCTCTTTCAATCGCCAGGAATGAAATAAAAGAGAGATGACTTTCCGTTTGAGAAAGACGTAGTTAAAATTTGAACCAATAATAAGGAATACCTTGGACACGGCTAACTTTAAAAAATCATTTAGATGACACAAATGTTGTGTTTTAAGGAGCTCTACTAAGATTTTCCTGTCTGTTATCCTTTACTAATTATGCACTATGCATCTAGAATGAGGCGGTGTTGAGAGCATGAGTTTCGACGGCTGGTGGCCATCGTATCTAGGTCCTCAGAGGTTACTCAACATATACGTTTCTCTTGGCATGCAAATATATTTAATATATGGTATTTAAATCAAAATCGCTACAGAAATGTTAGAGAAAACTAAAATGTTCAAAAAATGTACATGTAAGGGGTAGTTTGTGGCGGAGGGATTTTTATGAAGCTCTTCGTTTCGTATCCTTCGAAGACGTTAAACTCATACAAAACGGCCTGTTTGTTTCTGAACTATGCTGTCCACAGGCACACACTAGGACCTTTTTCTAAAATATTTTTTTTATTCAGGGGACGTTCAAAACATATTTGTGGTGAAATTTTGACATCAAATTTATGGGTGCAATACAATACCTTCCCTATCTTCTATTTGCATAGTACGTGGAGAGAAAGTAAAAATAGCAAGTGAGTTTGCCAATAAATCTCAGCTGAATTAAGTGGCCGAAATGGCACTAATAAAGCTTTATCTGCTAACATGTGCTGGTATGAATGTCAACTTCTATAAAAATGATCGACTACATGATTCTTAAATGCAATCAGACGAACGAATTCAGATTCAGGATGAATGTGCTTCAATTGGGAATTCCGCAAATTACCAGTGATAATCTCATTAGGTTGATAAAATTGACATTGATAGTAAAACGTTGGAATGTATAGTCAGTTTAACGGGCTCATAATTTAGCTCTTTTTAAAGCTGCTTCCACCGGATGTGTGTTCAAAATTTTATCTTTCAAAATATACTCTTTTAAAAATGTAGACATTTATTAGGAGCTCTACATTTTTGCGTCCTTCTCAACATTTTGTGCAATAGGATACTATAAAAATTGCATACATATTCATATGCTTTTTATCCATATACCAATATCTTATGTATGCTGTCCAAAGCTCAAATATGGGTAGTTATGGGTAGATAAATAGTAGAACTGCAATTATTACTCAGTTCCTTAAAAGTAGGGAAATAAGAGAATGCAATTGGCTAAAGCGAGTGTCAATTCATAAAATCTGTCTCTATGCGATTATTAATGAATGTCTCTTTCCAAGGTCAGAAGTAAATCAAAATATATATGAAGCAGATGACGACACTCTGTTTGAGGAACGTTTAAATACTTTAAAACTGGCAGCAATAACAAGATCTACATTCGTATAGTAAGCTTTTGATTATCTGCTAATGTCTATCAGCTAGGTTGTCATGTAAATATCCTTGATATACAGCATTTTAATCAAAATCCTTAGCCATTCAAATCTTGAAAAATATAACATGTAAATGGTAGTTTTGGTTCGGGCATTTCCCTGTAAATGCTCGTGTCACATCCCAGCAAGATATTAAACTTTAATACCAAGTACCAAACACATGCTATTTTTCTAAATTGTTTCTTCAGAGGTCCTCACAGCATTATTTCCGGTGAAATCTCGAATTTTTAGTTGAATACAATTCATTCTCTAAGAACACGCTAGAGAAACTAAAAAAAAATCTCATGTTGACTTTCACTAGATCTCTATTACAAATTATTCTTTAAAATCTTATTCTTATATCCACTTTAAGATAATCAAGATAAACATTAACAGAAATTGTCTTTACTACTTGCTTCCTTGCAAGTAGAAGGGAACTACGAGAATAAATTAGGCTAAAGTGATAGTCATATCTTTTAAAATCTGATTGCTATATGGTTAAAATCCGTTTCTTTGCACTGCCAGGAGTTTTCAAGTATTTCATAACTGAAACCAGACAGTAAATGTCTCAAAAATGGTCAACTCCACTCAAAAATTAAATTGTGTTTTAAAGGGATCTACATTTTTTAAGTAGTAAGTTTTGTCTGTCGCTTCCAAACATACATTTTATTTGTAAGATAAATATCTTTGATATACTAGATATATTTTAATCAAAATCGTTAGAGCCATTTTTCAGAAAATCCAAAATTTCGAAATTTGTTTCATGTAAAACATGGTTTGGGATGGGGGAATTTTCCTCAAAATATTGGTGTCACATTCTTGGATGATTCTCAACTCAAATACCAAGTTTGGTATTTTATCGGTTGTTCGTTTTCGAGTTATTTTGTTCAGACACACGGAAGCACTAACATGCACACACACACAAACAAACAAACACACACACACATACATACACACACTCACCTTTTTTTAAAAATGTTTCTTTTGGATTCAGGGGGCCCTGAAACGTGCATTTCCGGTGAAATCTCGGTAACAAAATTTGGGTGGAATGAAATACCTTCTCTGTACATAGAACGTGTAGAGAAAGTAAAAACATAAACGACACAGACGACTGGCACAGCGCGTTGACCCTCCCCCTTAGTGGGCAGGTTCGAGTAAAGGAATCTATGTGGCGCCTCCAGATTAGAAGCTTTTGCTCAGGACACGTCCACAGCAATAGAGCGCAGCACTGACAACCGTGTACGACCTTGGTTTGGATTGATGGTATCGCTGGGGCAGAGCACCGCATGTAGGCTGTGGGAGGTTTGTGACTTACGGGAGCCCAGGGAGGAAGGGATGAGGGGAGAGAGAATGTCTCTCCCCTCCCCTCCAGATATAAGGGCCGTAAGCTAGGACAGGATTCCTAACGGTTACAAATGCAATGCCTCCAACTTAGCCCGGGGCCAACCCACAAGCTCGAATGTCTTGGGGATCCCCCCAAAACACCGAAGAGCTTTCCCGATAGAGTGATCCTGCAACAATGCCAGGAATAAGCTTCCAGTGTGTAAGTCACTATCCAGCCGTATCGCGCCGAACGCCGTCGCCTGATCCTTCAAATCTGAAACAGATAAGTGAGTGATGGAAACAAGAAATGAGGTGGATGTAATGAACCTTCCCAGGATTAGTCTGGGGAGCCGGGGTAAACTTGCGAGGAAAAAAAAGAAGCTAAACTATGGGCCAAGGGGAGCAAAGAAAATCGCGAGTCACACGCGTTGCCCTCTATTACGGTATGTACAAACATAAAATCCTGAAGGAATTAAAATTATTTACCAATGCTTCTTTAACTTTAATAGGTTAACTATTACTTTCAAATGTTTCCTCTCTATTCCATGTTACTATCCTCCTTTATGATACCAAAACTTCACTGGAAAAACGTTTCTTTACAATTCTTGAAGAGTCAAAAGATCATTTTAGAAAAAGGCCTCTGTGTGTCTTTGGATAGCATAACTCAAAAACGAAAATGAGGTTAAATCCTAAACTTGGCATTCAAAGTCAGTATCTTTCAGTGACGCGACACGAAGACCGTTCATGACTAACAATTTTGATTAAAATTACGTAAACTAAGATATGTGCATGGCAAATAAAATGTAGCATTTGACCCAAATGCCCCGTACTTGAGGCGAACAGATATCCCTTCGTGAGTTAAAATAGTTGCAGAACTCAACGGGGTTATTTCAAGTTAAAAACCGCCAATGGAGAACTTGCGAGAGTAACTTTCGCTTTCACCGTCTTGCTTAGCAGCGGGGACGATGAGTGGGTCGCTCTCATTGCGAGGAATAAATTGGAAGTCTGTCACACAAGTTCTCCAGTGGCGGGTTTTGCTTGAAATAGCCCCGTTGAGTTCTGCAACTCTTCTAACGTTCGAAGTCATATCTGCACACGTCAAATACGGGGCAGTAGAACCACCTGTTATTGTCTGAATTTCTTGGCAATATGCCCCGTTTTTGGGTAGTGTTTAACGCCCGCTTTTACTAATTTTGGCACCGCAGAAGATAATATGCTCCTGAGGCCCTCTTCATTATGAACGACTTTTGCATAACCGTAAGAGATAAACGAAAACCTACTGTCGCAAAAAATGTAGATATCGTTAAAACACTCAATTTAGAGATAAGATTTACGAAATATTCCCTGTTTTTGCTTTAAATTGTATGATACTTATAATTTTTGAAACCGGAAGTCCCCAACCTTTTCATATCTTTTTTGTCTTACTCCGGGCCGTGGGAAAGAGACCCGAATTTCAATGTAAAACGCATATCAATAGCTTTTGAAGGGTTTGACTGTCACTTTAGCCTAGTTTATTCCCTTATTTCTCTCCTACTTTTCAGGAAGTAACTAATAAGACCCTTTCTGGTAATGTTTATCTAGATTAATGTCTTAAGAAAGGTTAGTTTGCAGAAGATATAGAGAAAATGATGTGAATGGAACACATCACATTTTTTGCTACAGCCATGCTTGTGTAACAGGCGTACTGACATTTTCGTGGGCAGAGTGAAAATGTCAACCTGTAACGTCAATATGCGCTTTCTTTTCTGTTGATGGCGGATGCAGTGGGTCGTGATGCTCTAGTGTCAAACAGCTGATATCTCACACAGCGTCGTTCTGCTTAAGGAAAACTGTAGCTCAAATCTTTTTACTTTCTCTATACGCACTATGTACATAGTGTACAGAGGAAGTATTGTATTCCACCTAAAAATTATAAATCAAAATTTTAGCGGAAATATGTTTTAAGGTCCCTGAGTCACTAAAAAGGCACTTTTAGAAAAAGGTCCGTGTGAGTGTGTGTTTGCGGACAGCATAGCTAAAAAACGAAAAGACCGTTAAGTACCACACTTAACATTTAAGTTTGCCATCTTCAAAGGAGGCAACGAAGATTTTCAAGAAAATCTCTCCCCAAACTACCCTTTACAAGTAAAAGTTGTCCTAAATTTTATTTTTCTCAAAAATGGCTCCAACGATTTTGATTAAAATACAGTATATAAAAGCTATTTACATCACAAATAAAGTGTATATCTTTAATTTTTTGGAAATAACTTCTGGAGACCTGTTCTTTCTGGCTTAACTATGTGGAATTTGGTGTAACTTGTAAATTGTAAGAGATAGACAAAAACTTACTACACAAAAAATGTAGATCTAGTTAAAACACAAAATTTAGGTCGTATTACTTTTATTCCAAAGTTGACCGTTTTTGAGATATTCCTTGTTATTTGTTTAAATTTTAACTACTCATCTGCTCAAAAGCGGTTACTTTTCGTTTGTTTTGTTTTTCTGGAAATGCAAAGCGAACGGAGCTTTAATTGCTCACATACGGTCAACTTTTAAAACATTTGACTATCGCTTTAGCTTAGTATATTCCCTTATTTCTCTTCAGCTTCAAAGGAACTAAGTAATAAGGTCAGCTGTGTTCACGTTTTTCTCGTTTGGCATTATGCAGATAGAAGAATGATGATCTTTTGAAAGAATAGCATGTTTGCATAAGAGGCAGAGAAAGTCATGTTTTTACTTTTTGTTCCAGATACTATGTGTAGTTACACGTTACTTGCAAAATGGAGCTGGCTTTGCTACCGGTTGATCGCTGTTACTGAAGTAACGACAAAACTCGGAGATTTGTGTTATGAATACCAGAAGCAGTGACCAAAAAGGTTTTTCCTACGACCGAACGTAATTGAGTAGTTTACGAGTTCATTTCAGATCGCAAAATTGATTTTTACGCAATCCAAGCGCAAAGAAATGCAGCAAGCGCAAAATGTAAGCGTAAAGTAATTTTGTTCCAAATTTACGGTCACCAAAATTCCCGATATTTCGGTTTTTAGTTATTATATTCAAAGAGAGAGACACACACCTCCACACACACTACCCCACACACCCCCACCCCCCACACAAACACACACACACCCCTTACCCCACACAAACACACACACACCCCTCACCCCACACAAACACACACACACTCCACACCACACCCCCAACCCACACCACCCTAATCCCCCGCACACGCCCTACCACACACACCCCACCCCATACAAACGCACAACCCACCCCACCCACACACACCCTACCCCATACAAACACAAACCCCCACACACACATACCCCACCCCACACACAAACTCACCCCACGCCACCCTACCCCACACACCCCACCCCAACCACACACAACCCACCCCACCCACACACACCACCACACACACACCACCCCACACACACCACCCCACACACTCCACCCCACACACCACACCCCACACACACTCCACCCCACACACACACCACCCCACACACCCCCACCCCACACACACACCACCCCACACGCCCCCACCCCACACACACCACCCCACACACCACACACCCCACCACACACACTCCACCCCACACACCGCATACTCACACCCCACCCCACACACACACACCACCCCACATACCACACACCCCACCCCACACACACACCACCCCACATACCACACACCCCACCCCACACACACCACCCCACACACACCACCCCACCCCACACACACACCACCCCACACACACACCCCACACACACCCCACCCCACACACACACCACCCCACACGCCCCCACCCCACACACACCACCCCACACACCACACACCCCACCACACACACACCACCCCACACACACACCAACCCCAACATACACATACCCCAACACACACCCCACCCCACACACCAACAACACTTCACACACAACTCCCCCCCCCCACACACACACGGGCCTTAAAGATGCCTTTCCTTGGATTCAGAGGTCTTCAACGGTGTATTTCTGGTGGCATTTCGCTATCGCATTTTTGGTTAGAAGAAAGTACCTTCTCTACCTAATATATACGTACACACACTACTTCGTAGATAAAGCAAAAATATTGCAACTTGAAGGATACATTTATACACTTCCTGCAACAGAGGACGAGAAGAAAGGAATTGTGTCGGGATAAGGATTATTGCCAGCGCTAAGTTAAATAGTTTATATCCTGAGAAAGAGATGAAAGAGGAAATGGAAGAGGAACTTCACTTCCCGCAGAGAACTGTTTGATTGAAAATGTTAGGAAATACAACAGAATTGTAACGTTCACCCGAGCTAAAAGTGAGGTGGAATCAACTCAAAGTGAGAAAAGCTAATATTGGGTGGGATTCACCAACTCAACGAAATGATTCAAGTATGTATCATGTAAGTGTCGAGGCAAAATAGAATCTGCACATACGGTATGTTCTTCTGTTTCCTGTTATTCCAGATAAACATTCAATCTCATTTACATATTTCCTCAGAATTGTAAATGGCGAATCGCTAAACAGTACTTAAAATGTCCCGGAAACGGCTAATTCTAAAAAAATGTACGTCATAAATTTTGTGATTTCACGAGGTCTATATATTTTGTGTAGTAAGGTTTCCTTCGCATTCTGGTGGTCAGGGATTCGATCCCCAGGTGGGCCTATCTGGCCTATGGGTTTTTTCGAAGGCTTCCCCAGGTCACCAGTCGAATGCTGGGTAGGTTTCTTTCATCTCCCGAATTTCCTTTCGTTTTCACTGTCATTTCAATCAGCCTTCATCTCGTTAGTTTCTTTTAGGGTTGGAAGTATCGGCGATGGTGATTGGTGTGGCGTGGCAGGGATAAAGGAAGCTCATGGTCACTATTTCCAATTTCCTTCATCTGCTGGATTTTCACTATATATAAATACTAATGAAGAATTTAACATCACAATATTTGTAAATAATAAAGATATTCAATCTAATAATAAAGTTATAAGAATTGTACTTGAATGAGGACCGCCACTTGCGGAGTTCCCGGTCTGCCTGTCCAACTGTCGGGGAGCTTTAATCTTTAGATTGTAGGCGACCCCATGTGAACAAAGCGGCAAAGGGGCGGACTTTCTCCGGGTTCCCCCCCTATAGTATTCCAATGGTTCTCCATCTTCATTCCATGTATCAACTGTGTCATCGCCTGCGGCGCCATAAGAAGTAAGCGAGCGTTCAGCACTATGAAATAAAAATCTTCAGCTGCTTCGGGTCGAGAGATCTTGGGGTCCCCAAGATCTCGTGGTACTTTTGACGTTACTAGAAGTACGCGGGGCCGAGCATCTGAAGCCTTCCCGTCAAGGAGCTCATTGGGATGGAATCGGCGAGATAGTTGTTCCCTGGGTAGCGATTCCCTAATCTAATGTTCTCTGACAACTAACCTGGACAGCATCTGAAGCCTTCCCACCAGGGAGGTCATTGGGTTGGAATCGGCGGCAACTAACCTGGAGAGCATCTGCAGCCTTCCCATCAGGGAGCTCATTGGGATGGAATCAGCGAGATAGTTGTTCCCTGGGTAGCGATTCCGTAATCTAATGTTCTCTGGCAACTAACCTGGAGAGCATCTGCAGCGTTCCCATCAGGGAGCTCATTGGGATGGAATCAGCGAGATAGTTGTTCCCTGGGTAGCGATTCCCAGCTCTAATGTTCTCTGGCAACTAACCTGGAGAGCATCTGAAGCCTTCCCGTCAGGGAGCTCATTGGGATGGAATCAGCCAGATAGTTGTTCCCTGGGTAGCGATTCCCAGCTCTAATGTTCTCTGGCAACTAACCTGGAGAGCATCTGCAGCCTTCCCATCAGGGAGCTCATTGGGATGGAATCAGCGAGATAGTTGTTCCCTGGGTAGCGATTCCGTAATCTAATGTTCTCTGGCAACTAACCTGGAGAGCATCTGAAGCCTTCCCATCAGGGAGCTCATTGGGATGGAATCAGCGAGATAGTTGTTCCCTGGGTAGCGATTCCCAGCTCTAATGTTCTCTGGCAACTAACCTGGAGAGCATCTGAAGCCTTCCCGTCAGGGAGCTCATTGGGATGGAATCAGCCAGATAGTTGTTCCCTGGGTAGCGATTCCCAGCTCTAATGTTCTCTGGCAACTAACCTGGAGAGCATCTGCAGCCTTCCCATCAGGGAGCTCATTGGGATGGAATCAGCGAGATAGTTGTTCCCTGGGTAGCGATTCCCAGCTCTAATCTTCTCTGGCAACTAACCTGGAGAGCATCTGAAGCCTTCCCATCAGGGAGCTCATTGGGATGGAATCAGCCAGATAGTTGTTCCCTGGGTAGCGATTCCCAGCTCTAATGTTCTCTGGCAACTAACCTGGAGAGCATCTGAAGCCTTCCCATCAGGGAGCTCATTGGGATGGAATCAGCCAGATAGTTGTTCCCTGGGTAGCGATTCCCAGCTCTAATGTTCTCTGGCAACTAACCTGGAGAGCATCTGAAGCCTTCCCGTCAGGGAGCTCATTGGGATGGAATCAGCCAGATAGTTGTTCCCTGGGTAGCGATTCCCAGCTCTAATGTTCTCTGGCAACTAACCTGGAGAGCATCTGAAGCCTTCCCGTCAGGGAGCTCATTGGGATGGAATCAGCCAGATAGTTGTTCCCTGGGTAGCGATTCCCAGCTCTAATGTTCTCTGGCAACTAACCTGGAGAGCTTAATATACAGAAGCTATATAGTCTTCTCACTTAAACGGGACCGCTCCCCCCTACCGCTGGAAAATAGCCATCAGCAAACATAAGATGACCCTGTACTAGGGGCGACAGACAACGTAGACTGGAGACTCTGCTTGCAAGTTGAGAATGGCGCCTCAGTTAAGGCACCAGTAAGTGGAAGATTTGGCAACAGAACACACAGCTTTGAAAGAAGAGTGGGTCAGGGCCAAAAACTACTACAACTGTCACCCGTACCGAGGTTTCGGTAGTCATTCTCCTAGGAGGCTGACCCGCGTAAGCGGCGTATCCACTTCCGTCCTTGCGTAAGCAAACAATCATTGTCCTATTAGCTGCGTCACGAGGCGCACCTGGTTAGTCAGTTACTGTCATTGTTGAGCCTTCACTCCTGTTTCCGGCCACCTGTTTCCCTCCCGGGGCTCTGCTTCTGGGGCATAGGTACCATAACCACATAGCTTTGCTGCGTATCCCAAGGCGTATCTTACGGTTTAGCATTGTACGCAAGTCATTTAGGCTTCAGAGGCTCTTCCCACAAAGTTCTAGACAAACATTTTATTTTCATGAAACTACTAAACATGTGGTACTTTAGTCGAAATTTCACAGCTATTTTCAGAAAATCTAAAATGAGGAGAAATGCTTCATTGAAAGGGTTATTTGGGATGGGGTAATTTTCTTGAACATTCTCGTGTTGCGCCCTTATAGGATGCCACTGTGACATTTATACCAGTTATTACTACAGTAACAGTGTTCAGAAATTTTAGCTGCTACAGTTATTTAAATACAAATGTTTAACTGCCTAAATTAATTGTTCCTTGAAATAAAAAGGAGCTCCACACGATGAATATTTAGAAGTACCCATACGACAGTCCAAGTTTTACATCAAATGTGAATGGAGGCTTCAATGTCACGTAACATTCAGGATTTGCTTACTTTATCGCACACAATACCAGTGTTTTCACATGTACGCACTAGGTCTATTACATATCGGCGCCAGATTTTTCTTAGGTCACAATGATTTTCGGCTCCATTAATAAATGATTTCTGTTCTGTCTTGAATGGAATGCAACATTTTACAACCATGTAATACACAAGAAATTTTAAAAATGGTATTATGCAATAGCAATACAAATTGCAAGGCAAACATTTAAAACAAAATATGTAAAATAAATGAATGATATCAATAAAGAAGTGAATAATATTTTATATTTCACTATGAAAATATAGGAGTGTCATTTAAAATTTCAAAGTGGAAATGGTTGCGGGTTGAGGGAATGAAATTTAAAACCTAATTAAGACTAATTTTAATGTTTATGTTGACGTGCTTTTTGTTTAAATTAAAACAGAATTTATATAAATTGTTATTTAGACTAGAAAGTTCTGAAATAAACACCTGTATACATACATACAAAATATTTTCCGAAAAATGCTCCCTTTAGGATTCAGTAATTCTCAAAGCGTGTATAGATTTTGGGTGGGAAATTCACTTACTCCTCTATTCAGTATAGGCAGTAGAGAAATTAAAACTTGGTTACTGTTGTGAGATTTTATAGCCAAATCAGCGTGTTTTGAGATATTGCCGATAAGAAGTGTGTTGCGGCCCTAGGGACCAACAAGGCATTTCGAGCACCTGATTGCCTAATTGCTGATGCCAATAACGAGAGAAATATTTTCCGGCAGATGTTTGCTACAACATTGCGTGCTTGTTTGAGGGGAGAGATGTATATATCGTGTATAATTTCAAGCTATGTTTAACGACATGTATGGCTGAAAGTTTGAAACTCCAAACTAATAATTCTAATTTACATAACAGGTGCAATATATTGCAAATAAGTTAGTGCAAATATCATCCACCTTGTACTATTGGTTTGCAAGCTATGGTCAAATTTATATATGTTTTTGTGACATCACTAAAAAAGTCCCTCGGGACAAAAAATTCAAACTTTTAACCCTCAGAGAATATATCTACCTTTTGAAGTTTCCCTAGGTTTCTCTGTGCCTCCTTTTGTTTAAGCTCCAAAAAGTTTTAAAGTTATGAGTATGCTTTTTTTTTTTGTGATAAAGTATAATTTTTGTGTTTGAAAACTAAAACATGCTTCAGTAAAACCTAGGGATATTCTTATTCATTGAACATCTGTAAAGATACACAGCAAAGTTAGTTATTTAACAGAAAAACTGCTCCACAAGAAACATTTTATAGGGGTCAAATTTTGAAAATATCAATAGCGAGAAAATAAGGTAAAATTTGAATGCATGGCTCACATTAAAATCTACCAGGTTGATAGATTAAACCCTCAGCTTTCCTTTTCCTCTCCTCTCCTCTGCTGCCGCCTTTTCTGTTATTGTCTTCTTGTATTGCTGCTCTTCTTCTGTACAAATTCATTTTTTACTTTGCATGATGCGAAAGTCAAACTGAAGTGTTTCTTGCGGACTCCAGGACAGTTTCACTTCTGATGCTTTGCTGTAAGGGCTAACTAGACAAATCTTTGAATAGTTGTCGCTATGCGATTGCCATTAGAATTTGGTTCTCTTTCCACGGCAAGGGATTATTTAAAAAGATGTATATGACAAAGTCTGTGCTCTAATAAGATGTGTATTTTTGGGTGTATCTCCCACAGTTACGCAAAAGTCAATCAAAATCAATAGGATTTCAGGCTATTCCCAGAAAATCCAAGATATAACATTTTATTTTTCATGTAAATATTTGTAATACACGCTATTTGAAGGGAAATCCTTAAGAGATATTTTACAGAAAATCAACATTTTCGAAAATCTCTTATGTAAAGGGTAGTTGGAGTAGAGGAATTTTCTTTAAAATCTTCATGTCGCATCCTTGAAAAATACTGAACTTAAACACCATATTTGTTACTGTATTTTGGGTTATGCCATCCAGACATACACACTTAAAATGAGTTTCACAGCATCCTTTTCTATATAGAGCGTGAGGACCACTTTCATTTTGTTCAGAGGCCTCTGTATCAGCCTTGAGTTTCTTTTACGTTCCGTGAATCTACAATACGAGACCAACAGCTTTACATTTCTTTCGAAGGAAGCTATACTAAGGAATTTAACGGACACAAACCCACAACCACAGAGGGTAGCATGTTACCCTCTAGACCACGGAGGACAACATAGAGAGAGAGAGAGAGAGAGAGAGAGAGAGAGAGAGAGAGAGTGACGGACTTGTTACTAAAATGTTTGGGATCATGATTCCCTAAAACATGTATTTCCGGTGAAATGGTATCGAATTTTTGGGTGGAGTAGAATACCTTCTGAAGCTATTGTATATACTGTACATGGTACAGAAAGTCAAAAAAGGTACAATTTTGGCAATTTTCAGCAGTTTAGTCTCCCATCAGAGTACAGACATTGGGTTGAAACTATGAACTATAATACAGAACTATGTGTTGTCACCTTCAGGTTCGCCGTATGAGTCGGAGCAGTTGGACATCTTGTTATATGTAACACAGGAAGAGCGGCGCGACGGTAACCAGAGACTTTGGAATGTGACACCTCTGGTACACTTAGTATGCGAGTCGGTGCAGTTGGACATCTTGTTATATGTAACACAGGAAGAGCGGCGCGACGGTAACCAGAGACTTTGGAATGTGACACCTCTGGTACACTTAGTATGCGAGTCGGTGCAGTTGGACATCTTGTTATATGTAACACAGGAAGAGCGGCGCGACGGTAACCAGAGACTTTGGAATGTGACACCTCTGGTACACTTAGTATGCGAGTCGGTGCAGTTGGACATCTTGTTATATGTAACACAGGAAGAGCGGCGCGACGGTAACCAGAGACTTTGGAATGTGACACCTCTGGTACACTTAGTATGCGAGTCGGTGCAGTTGGACATCTTGTTATATGTAACACAGGAAGAGCGGCGCGACGGTAACCAGAGACTTTGGAACGTGACACCTCTGGTACACTTGGTATGCGAGTCGGTGCAGTTGGACATCTTGTTATATGTAACACAGGAAGAGCGGCGCGACGGTAACCAGAGACTTTGGAACGTGACACCTCTGGTACACTTGGTATGCGAGTCGGTGCAGTTGGACATCTTGTTATATGTAACACAGGAAGAGCGGCGCGACGGTAACCAGAGACTTTGGAACGTGACACCTCTGGTACACTTGGTATGCGAGTTGGTGCAGTTGGACATCTTGTTATATGTAACAACACAGGAAGAGCGGGGCGACGGTAACCAGAGACTTTGGAGCGTGACACCTCTGGTACACTTGGTATGCGAGTCGGTGCAGTTGGACATCTTGTTATAGGTAACACAGGAAGAGCGGCGCGACGGTAACCAGAGCCTTTGGAGCGTTATTCCTCTGGTGCACTTGATATGCGAGTCGGTGCAGTTGGACATCTTGTTATATGTAACAACACAGGAAGAGCGGCGCGACGGTAACCAGAGACTTTGGAGCGTGACACCTCTAGTACACTTGGTATGCGAGTCGGAGCAGTTGGATATCTTGTTATATGTAACACAGGAGGAGCGGCGCGACGGTAACCGGAAACTTAGGAACGTAACACATCTGCTACACTTGGTATGCGAGTCGGTGCATTTGGACATCTTGTTATATGTAACAACACAGAAAGAGCGGCGCGACGGTAACAGGAGACTTTGGAACGTGACACGTCTGGTACACTTGGTATTCGAGTCGGTGCAGTTGGACATCTTGTTATATGTAACAAAGGAAGAGCGGCGCGACGGTAACCGGAGAGTTTGGAACGTAACACGTATGGTACACTTGGATTCGAGTCGGTGCAGTTGGACATCTTGTTATATGTAACACAGGAAGAGCGGCGCGACGGTAACAGGAGACTTTGGAACGCGACATGTCTTGAATCTTTCAGTAGCCTCGGTTTCCATAATTTTCCAGAATGCTCCGCGACATCATTTTCTATCTTATAATTAGAGGAGGGGAAAGAATTGAAGTCAGTGAGATGCGAGTCATAAGTGAGCAGTGGCGGACGAGTAGCGACCGACGATTCAATTGTTCGCAGTAGCGAATTAAATACTTTATTTGTAACCATTTACAAGTTCATAATGGTATTTGTTACAATATTGTGTTTGCTATAACGTGCTGAACAACATTTTATCTTGCGCGTGTGCAAAATTTGTACCTCGCCTCTCAGGAATAACTGTGAAAATGGTTATCTGTATCACGTGCAGTGAAAGGGCTCTGTAACGAGGCTCTCCCGCCAGCTCTCCATGTCGCACATGTCAACAAATTACTCCGTATCACAATTGTGTAAACAAGCTGGACAGATTTGGCTTGCTTTCACATCAGTCTTTCTCGCTCACAGCGTCCGTCGGGTTTCAATGCCACCTAGTGACCCAGTCATCATGCTCGTCTTTGTCTTTATTCGTGTGTCTGTTACTTTCTCTAGCCCGCATGTACAATGTACATATTGGATAGATAATATATTGTATTCCATCCAAAAATTCGATGTCGATATTTCAACTAAAATGCGTTTTGAGGTCCCCTGAGTCCAAAAAATCATGTTTACAAAAATGTGCGTGTGTATGTCTGTGGACAGCATATGTAGCTCAAAACAAACAATCCATTAAATACTAAACTTGGTATATTCCAAGGATACAACACGAAGATTTTCATCAAAATCCCCCACCACAAACCATCCTTTACATGAAAAAGTTTTCGAAAATGTTGATTTCCTAAAAAATGGCTCTAATGATTTTGATTAAAGTACCGCATATTAAAGATATTTACATCATAAATAAAATGTATATCTTGAATTTTATGGGAATAGCCTCTGAAGACATCTTTATTCTGGATGAATTTTGAGGAATTTTGCACAACTAATAAACCGTAAGAGATAGAAAAAAAATTACTTAACAATAAATGTCGATCTCACTTAAACACACAATTTATGATCTTTACATTTTTGTTATGGAAGTAACCGTTTCCAAGATATTCACTGTTATGGTTTCAATTGTAAAGTATTTATACTTTTCTCACACAGAAAGTGTCCATTTTTTTTTCCTCTTGACCGAGCAAACAAGCGAAATGCAATGCCAATCACTTAATGACAGCTTCTAACGATAGTTTTGAGAGCCCCTGAATCCAGAATAGCATTTTTAGAAAAAGTTCAGTGTCTGTGTATGTGTGTGTGTGCGTGTCTGTGGACAGCATAACTCAAAAATTTGGTTAAATACCAAAGTTGGTACTTAAATTTAGTATCTCCCAAGAATGCGACTCGAAGATTTTCAGGAAAACTCTCCGCTCCAAACTATCCTTTACATGATAAAATTGTTTAAAATGTCGATTTTCTGATAAACGGCTCAAACAATTTTGATTAAAATACCGTATATTGAAGATATGTACATCTTGAATTTCATGGAAACAGTCTCTGAAGTCGTCTTCATTCTGAATGACTTTTACAAAACTGGTAAACCGTAAGAGAAAGACTAAAACGCACTATAAAAAAATGTAGATCTCATCAAAACACAAAATGTATATTATGTTATCTACATTTCTGTTGCCGAGCTAACCGTTTCCAAGATATTCCTTATTATTGATGCCAATTTTAAAATACGCATCTTTTTTCTTGAACAGGAATTCGCGATCGAACATTTCGAGCAATCTTAAGTCTAAAGGTTGGTTTGTGGAGGACACTTTCCTGGAAATCTTCGTGTCGCGTCCTTGAGATTTCCAGGAAAATCCCTTTCACAAACCATCCTTTAGGTGGAACATTTTTAGAAATTTTCGATTTTCTCAAAAATGGCTCTAACGATTTTGATTAATGCCATGTACGATAGTGGCATTAATTCTGGACTATTTTTGGTTAAAGTAAGCTTCCTATCACAATATTCCATAAAAATTTTATTCAAGATTCTTATATGATAAATTATAGACAGGCAGTGTTGCATAATACATTATTGAAACTTTTACCACAAATTGGAGCTTAATTGGCTAATTTGGCTCAACTTTTGAAAATACATTATTTTATAAACATATACACATATGTTGTTTTATATTGTATCTAATGGGGAAATTGGAATAATTGCTGCATGTTGTAATAGAGGAACTCCAAACTTGGAGCGGTTATTACATTCACATAGCCGCGGAAAACTCGTATATTTAAGATTATGGTGTTCGTCATGATGCACTAGTATTGAAATGTCAATCCTAAAATTACTATATTTCCCAAAACGTTGAGTTCCTTTAAGTAGGTAATAGGAGAGCAATAATACATTTTCACATTAGATATAATACAAAATAAAATATAGGTGTATATATTTATAAAATAACATATTTTCAATTATTGGGCCAAATTAGCCCACTAAGACCCACTAGCTCCCGTTTTGGTTAAAGGTTCAATAATGTATTACGGTAACACTTTCTGACTATTATGATGAATAAGAATTTAATTCAATATTATAATCTGAAAGTAGACTTAACCAAGAATTGTTTATAATTAATGCCACAACTTTATTAAAGGCAGATTTCTTGGGATTAGTCCCTAAAGTCCTCTTTATTCTGAAGGCTGTTGCATAACTGGAAAAGCATTACTGCACAAGAAATGCATATCTCGTTAAAACTACCGTTCATTTTATAGAGCTAGCCATTTCCGAGTTATTCCCTGTTATTGGTTTCAATTTTAAATTACTTAAACTTCCAAACCGGTATCCCTCTTGCTTATCAACGGAGACGGTGAACGGGTCGCACTCATTGAAAGGGTAAATAAAATGAAGATCGTTCACGCAGTTCCCCACTGGCCCGTTTAATTTTGAAATAGCCCCGTTGAGTTCTGCAACTCTTAACGTACGAAGGGTATACGTAAAATACGGGGTAAGTGGGTCATCTGGTACAGCACCTATACTCTACAAGGTGCAACTTGTCCGGTTCGCTTCTGTCTAAATTTTTGGAAAGCATGCACCCACTCCCAACCCTCTATTTTCTGCAACTACATCCGTCACCGTAAGCAAGGAGACAATCCGAAGGCAAGTGCTTCTCTCTCTTTCTTTTCTAGACCTCACAAGTTAAATCTAACAGTTTGCGAGTTCAGATCTCCTTAGACCCGTTAAGGTTTTTTTTGAGGGGGTGGGGTGTCTCCCTTATCCTGAGCAGACTGATGTCGAGAAACTTTAAACTCCATAGACCCGAGATCATTTCAGCAACTTCATTCATCGTCCGATATGACCAACCACGTTAAAGGACGTTAAGAATTAAATCTCACAGAGTCTAGGCAGGATAGCAATAAATGGCGCATATATTCCCTTGAAGGTTATCATAACCTCAGGTAAAGGTTTTCTAACATTTGCTATCTATTGAGCTTTAATTTTCCCTTGGTTTATCATTCAAAGTTCTTGTATTACGTTACCATCTCATCAGGTAGACATATCAAATGCTGTTCACTAGAATCTGAGTAAGTTATTTCTAACTTTAGCGACCATTTTTAAAATATAATTTCATGTTAAGTTTTCTTTCAATGACGCTTAATTCCTATTTTATTTTTAATTTTTGGTTGGGGATATCAACCAGAAGAGTTACACGCTGCGATTTATTCAATTTCTACTTTTTCTACTCGTACAATGTACATAATAGGTAAGGAAGGAACTTTATTTCAACCAAAACTTCGATTTCGATATTTCGTCGGAAATCTATGTTCTGAGGTCCTCTTGACTGCAGCCTCTTCCAAGGATGTGACGCGAAGATCTTTAAGAAAGCTCTCCCACATAATCGTATTCTTTACATGGAAACGTTTTTCATTTCCCGACAATGGCAATGAATCTCATTTCTTGTTTTTGTATACTTTGGCAACGTCCATGTTTTCAGAATTAGTTGGCAACGCTTGATTCATGTTTCTTTTCTTGTTTTGGTTTTATTTATTGTACCGCATATTGGATGAGCATAGGCCATTTCTGTGTATTCTGCTGTAAAGGATTGACTATTAAAATCATTTTCATATGTCTAACTGGCATATGTTCCTAAGTGACTTTCTCTAATGTAATATCATTTATTACAGTTTTGGTTTGAAAAGTATATTTAACTTGAAATGCCAGTGTTTCATTTATCGGCATTTTACTGTAACATATGTTGACTACGCCCTGTGGCTGTATTCACCACACATGTGTATACGGCTTGCTTCGTAAGCCATAGCTGTTGTCGGCGTCCTTGTTACAAGTGCGTTAGTGGACACCTGTGCTGGCAGCAAGTTCTTTTGACATCTCTGCTGTGATTATTACACCTGTGCAAGTGGTCACGTGTTCTGTCGGAAGGTTATTTTATGTCGGATGGAGTTAGTGGACACCTGCGGTGTACTGCACGTGCAACCGTGTCTGGAAATTTTAGGTAACGTGGGCAACAGGTATAACAAGAACAAAGAAAACGTTCGTATGTTCAGTTTTCAGTGGGAATGCATCGCATATAAGAGTTGAACCAGTTCGACGGGAATTTTAAAAGAAACTACACGGTAGAATTCTTACGGTAGACGGTCATTTGTGAGGAGATTCGGATTGTAATCACTTTGTGTAAGAAATAAAGAGTTTTGTTGGAGAACAAGAGAACATCTGTTGCAATATATACTGCGCTTTGCAGCTTGCCATCATCTTAAGCCACCGTTAAATTTAAGCATCCATCCTCTAATTATATTATCTATATAAATTGTAAACAAAATAGGCAAACTGAAACCTTGTATACACCCCTTTACTCTATCTTAATTTGGATTTGTGAACCAGTTAATAATCCATGCTGGCTAGTCAGAGGTAGGAATAAACATGGTACAAAAATAGAATTGCAGGAGAGCCTATTTTTGTAAAATGGGTGCTACTTTCAGCTATGGACACGTGATTAGAACCGACACCCCCCTAGGACTTACAAGCGAAGAGCCAAAAACCTGCCGGGGAAACAACAGCACGTAATCACAGAATGAAGAACGTGGAACGACTGGTCGGCCCATAGCCAGGCACGAGCTTGAAAAAGTGGATAATATGAAATGCAAGCCAAATGTTTGATAGGAAAGGTGATGGAGCAATTAATGGAATGAGTGGCGGGGGAAACCCGCCCAGACGCCACGTAATCCACCAGAAATCCCACATGCGAGCGCTTGGAATCGAACCCGGGCCGCCTAGATGGGAGGCGAGCGGTCTAACCATTCAGTCACTGCGCCGTCAGTTAAATTCTTGGAGTTAAACATTTTGGAATTATAAACAGCTTCGTATTAAGAATAGCAGAAGGTTCAATAAGTTTGACATCAGTACTCAAGTTTGTTGCATTATTTGCATAGAAATAACTTTCCACTCGGCGAGCTTCAGTCTTCAGTAAATGGAATGACTTTGTCTGCTGCAATCTCTTGGAAGAGCTGGAGAGTTTTAGCACAGGTTCCAGACACAGAGTGGCTTTGCTTTGTTAAATAACTGGAAATATTAATGACCAGGTGCCATAACCATTAGTTTACGAGTTATAGCGTGGACAATAACAATACTTTTGCAAAACAATGAATGTTCCCAATAGAAATCCGAGCCCAGAGAACTCTTTAATCGTCTTAATGATATTTTGATCTGTTAGATACTACATTCTCAAATAAAATGGAAATACATTATCTTAGTCCGCTAACAAATGAGATCGGAGTAAATAACATATTTGAGTTAATTTTTTGTTTATTTTAATTGTTAGCAAGTGTTATGTTAGTTATTTATGAAACATGGTGTTTTATATTTTGAGTAGCAAGCTTAAGAAACGAGGCCGTAGGCCAAGTACAGTAATCCTACAAACAATATAAGCAATTTTAACATCTGTGTAATACATTATTTTTAGACAGTTCTCAATCTTTATAGATATATTATAATTATAAATAGGTTGCATTGCCTACTTTACGGAGCTCATGTTTGCTGGTCTGCGATATTCAGTTGTTGCCTTGCTTAGCATCAGTGCTGACAATATGACTTACTCGTACAGGAACAAAAACATTCTATACCACGGAGTCAGTGTAGCAGTTGTAATTTTGTTCTCTCCGCTGCTTGCATAATTTCGTCTGGTTCAGCACATTCTATGCTCATGATATTGAAAGTATTCACCATCTTATGGATCGATACGAGCTTTCAGTCATAGCCTACTGGAATGGACGCATAAACCAAAATTGTCTACATAGGAGTGTTATAATTTCATAACACTGAGTGATAGAATATTCTGTTCTTAACACTACTAATATCTGGTAAAAGACCTACTTTTAGTATAAAATGTCTAAATATGTATCACAATTAAAACGGTGTTCTTTCACCTTACTTCTCGTGCCCGATAATGAAGCACACTGATTTTTATAATGACAATATTAAGTAAAATATATTTTTAAATTACAGAAATTTATTTACTTTATTCATTATTAGACAAAAGTTTAGAGAATAACTATTTCACCGATTACAAACTATAAATGAAACATACAAAAATTAATGTCATTACACAAAATATTTGGTTATAATGCTTTTTAATTGTGTTTCTGAACTAAGAGCTAATACAATGCTACAAACTTGGATACCTTCTATCAATCTCTTGTATAACCTTGTGCAACAATTGTGGCTGGTTAAACGTGTGTGTTCAAACAAAACAAAGGACATGCGACGTACCATAATACGTTTACTATTTTTGAACCATGTAGTAAAACTTTGTAAGCACATTGAGGTATTCACTTTACATTACCATCTCATGGTGACTTCTTGCTTCAAACCTTACGTTTGTCAGATTCTATATCCTTTTTTTTTTTTTTTTTTTTTTCCAAGCCATTTAATTTTAAGGCAGTTACAATGCGTATTGCCAGCGTATACTCGTTATATTATTGCTAAGGTTTTGCTCTACAAAGATTTTCAAATTATAGAAATGAGGAAGCATTGAACCACTAATTTAAATGTTATTACGGGTTTTATCTTTTTAGTGACTATATTTTCCAACTTAACTGCGTTTAGCAGAAAACAATTTATGGTTTCATAACATTCTTCAGGCATCTCTTGTGATGCGAATGAGTAATATAAATAAGTTGTCAAGATATATAGTATATAATCACGAAGAAAATAAAGTATGCACATCTTGTGTGTTCCACTCAAATGCCTTTCTCCATCCGTTCCTCAAAAAATTATTGTTACAAAATATCATTATTTTACTTACACTATACTCATCGGGAAAGCATTACCAGAATTAGTCTTATTTCTTGCTTCCTCGTAATTAGAAGGAAAATAAGAAAATACAATAGGTTAAAGGGATAATCAAATCTTTTAAAAGCTGTTAAAAAGAAATATCATTTTAATTAAGTTCTATTTCCATAACCAGAAACACAACAAAAGACATGAAACCGTCGAAAACTTCCTGCGTAAAAAAAGTAGGCATTTTAAAACTGAAACCAATAACAGAGAAAAATCTCGGAAATCGTTAACTCTAATACACACACAGGGGATCAGAAACTAAGGTAACAGTGAATGTGTATATTTCATATCGTACATCTTATGGAACATACATTAGCCTCTATGTCGGTTGGGGCAATTGTCACTTGAGTTTGAACATTCCCCCTTGAAAAATTCTTGTCCTTGTGTGTTCAGTCATGTTATCGTGGACTGTTACACCTTCCGATCTGAAGGGCCTCCTTGGTGTTCCCTCAAATGATGGAAAAGGTGAAATTTGCTTGGAGCGAGAATGGACTGCCGATGATGATATCTCAGCGAAACTTCAACAGCGTGGGCTGTATGAGGTCGCGCGTTTCGTGAAGGAAGATGAGGAGTCCTCCTGATTGCTTCGCGCAATCGTCATGATACCCAGTATCACTGTGTGCCCTACACACCCCAGAACACTGTGGCCATCACCTTCCTGGCAGATGGCGCCAGCTTAAAGTTCTTTGCCTTTGGAGAGGAGCTGTGTTTCCATTCCGCTGACGACCGCTTATACAGGTTATTCAGAATGAAGAGGATTTCAGAAGCTATTCATTATGTCTAATTTATGGTGTTTTAATAAAAATCGTTAACCATTTTTTAGTAAATAGATTTTTTTGAAAACATTTCCCTGTAAAGAGTAGTGTATGATGGGCGGATATTTCTGAAAATCCACATGTTATATTCTTGGAAGACACTAAACTTAAAATATGAACACACAGACGTTTTTCTACAAATACTTGTTTGGATTCAGGGGACCTCTTGGCATATCTTTCTTGAGAAATCTCGACATCAACACCTTCACTACCTTCTGTGTGCACAGAAAGTAAAATTAGCTCGCAGGAACAAAATTTAGATGAAATGAGCAGTTTAATGTCCAGAGGGGGGGGGGCAATATAACTGAGCTTGATAGTACATATTTTTGGAGGGGTTAAAATTGGCAGGAACATAGGGACAAATGTATATCCCTAAGAGGAGATCATATTGAGAAATATTTTTTTTAAATAAAAATTGCTGTCTTCATATATGAAGCAGCTCCATATTGTGCCCATTTGATAACAGGTGCAGTTGTTGTGAAAGTACCAGAAAACTGAGAAGCGTTCCTCCCCAGAGCTTGAAACCTGGACTGCTCCGACATCACTACGAATACAAACAAGAATGAACTCCTTATAAAGTACAGAGGCGTACGTATATTCCAAAACAACTCGAAAAGCCTGAAATGGAGGAGTGGGGGTCTGCTGTTCTACAAAAGCCAGAATAGAGAACGGCAGAATCTCTCATTTATGCCGCTAAGTCCTCCCAAATTAAAAACAAAAACAAAAAAGTGAAGTACCAGCCTGCTCCGTACTAATTACCTCTCTAGCCGATTTACTCTACTCGGGAGCTGCAAAATGGAACTTTTCCAGAAACTGGTGTTAATAAGCTTAGCTAATTTGTTATTATGTTGCTTGCGAATCTGTATCAACCCTCTAGCTACCAAACTTTTGATCAGCGAGTGCTTACTGTGACCCCTCTTTATGGGATTTTCAAAAATTGTGAGAAAAGGCCATTTAATACTTCACGCTAAGTGCCGTTCTTAGAATGTACTTTTGAAAGGATGCCACTCACACTCGTGAGGCAATTACCGACCGGCAACACGCGGGTGTGTTTATTCAGCATGTGGTCACATTATTACTGCTCTACAAACACGCGGGTGTGATTATTCAGCAGGTAGACACATTATTACTGCTCTACAAACGCGAGGGTGTGTTTATTCAGCATGTAGTCACATTATTACTGCTCTACAAACACGCGGGTGTGTTTATTCAGCATGTAGTCACATTATTACTGCTCTACAAACACGCGGGTGTGTTGATTCAGCATGTAATCACATTATTACTGCTCTACAAACACACGGGTGTGTTTATTCAGCATGTGGTCACATTATTACTGCTCTACAAACACGCGGGTGTGATTATTCAGCATGTAGTCACATTATTACTGCTCTACAAACACGCGGGTGTGTTTATTCAGCATGTGGTCACATTATTACTGCTCTACAAACACGCGGGTGTGTTTATTCAGCATGTAGTCACATTATTACTGTTCTACAAACACGCGGGTGTGTTTATTCAGCATGTGGTCACATTATTACTGCTCTACAAACACGCGGGTGTGATTATTCAGCATGTAGTCACATTATTACTGCTCTACAAACACGCGGGTGTGTTTATTCAGCAGGTAGTCACATTATTACTACACTACAAACACGCGGGTGTGTTTATTCAGCATGTAGTCACATTATTACTGCTCTACAAACACTCGGATGTGTTTATTCAGCATGTAGTCACATTATTACTGCTCTACAAACACTCGGGTGTGTTTACTCAGCAAGTAGTCACATTATTACTGCTCTACAAACACACGGATGTGTTTATTCAGCATGTGGTCACATTATTACTGCTCTACAAACACTCGGGTGTGTTTATTCAGCACGTAGTCACATTATTACTGCTCTACAAACACACAGGTGTGTTTATTCAGCATGTGGTCACATAATTACTGCTCTACAAACACTCGGGTGTGTTTATTCAGCAAGTAGTCACATTACTACTGCTCTACAAACACTCGGATGTGTTTATTCAGCAGTTAGTCACATTACTACTGCTCTACAAACACGAGGGTGTGTTTATTCAGCAGTTAGTCACATTATTACTACTCTACAAACACACGGGTGTGTTTATTCAGCAAGTAGTCACATTACTACTGCTCTACAAACACGCGGATGTGTTTATTCAGCAAGTAGTCACATTACTACTGCTCTACAAACACGCGGGTGTGTTTATTCAGCAGTTAGTCACATTATTACTACTCTACAAACACACGGGTGTGTTTATTCAGCAGGTAGTCACATTATTTCTGCTCAACAAACACGCAGGTGTGTTTATTCAGCAGGTAGTCACATTATTACTGCTTTACAAACACGCGGGTGTGTTTATTCAGCAGGTAGTCTTATTATTATTACTGCTCTGCAAACACGCGGGTGTGTTTATTCAGCATGTAGTGACATTATTACTGCTATACAAACACAAGGGTGTGTTTATTCAGCAGGTAGTAACATTATTACTGCTCTAAAACACACGGGTGTGTTTATTCAGCAGTTAGTCACATTATTACTGCTCTACAAACACGAGGGTGTGTTTATTCAGCAGGTAGTAACATTATTACTGCTCTAAAACACACGGGTGTGTTTATTCAGCAGTTAGTCACATTATTACTGCTCTACAAACACGAGGGTGTGTTTATTCTGCACGTACTCACATTATTACTGCTCTACAAACACGCGGGTGTGTGTATTCAGCAGGTAGTCACATTATTACTACTCTACAAACACGCGGGTGTGTTTATTCAGCAGGTAGACACATTATTACTGCTCTACAAACACGCCGGTGGGTTTATTCATCAGTTAGTCACATTATTACTGCTCTACAAACACGCCGGTGTGTTTCTTCAGCAGGTAGTGACATTATTACTGCTCTACAAACACGCGGGTAGGTTTATTCAGCAGTTAGTCCCATTATTACTGATCTACAAACACGCGGGTATGTTTATTCAGCAGGTAGACACATTATTACTGCTCTACAAACACGCGGGTGTGTTTATTCAGCAGGTAGTCACATTATTACTGCTCTACAAACACGCGGGTGTGTTTATTCAGCAGGTAGACACATTATTACTACTCTACAAACACGCGGGTGTGTTTATTCAGCAGCTAGTCACATTATTACTACTCTACAAACACGTGGGTGTGTTTATTTAGCAGGTAGTCATATTACTGCTGCTCTAAAAACACGCAGGTGGGTTTATTCATCAGGTAGTCACATTACTACTACTCTACAAACACGCGGGTGTGTTTATTCAGCATGTGGTCACATTATTACTGCTCTACAAACACGCGGGTGTGTTTATTCAGCATGTAGTCACATTATTACTGTTCTACAAACACGCGGGTGTGTTTATTCAGCATGTGGTCACATTATTACTGCTCTACAAACACGCGGGTGTGATTATTCAGCATGTAGTCATATTATTACTGCTCTACAAACACGCGGGTGTGTTTATTCAGCAGGTAGTCACATTATTACTACACTACAAACACGCGGGTGTGTTTATTCAGCATGTAGTCACATTATTACTGCTCTACAAACACTCGGATGTGTTTATTCAGCATGTAGTCACATTATTACTGCTCTACAAACACTCGGGTGTGTTTACTCAGCAAGTAGTCACATTATTACTGCTCTACAAACACACGGATGTGTTTATTCAGCATGTGGTCACATTATTACTGCTCTACAAACACTCGGGTGTGTTTATTCAGCACGTAGTCACATTATTACTGCTCTACTAACACACAGGTGTGTTTATTCAGCATGTGGTCACATTATTACTGCTCTACAAACACTCGGGTGTGTTTATTCAGCAAGTAGTCACATTACTACTGCTCTACAAACACGCGGGTGTGTTTATTCAGCAGTTAGTCACAGTATTACTACTCTACAAACACACGGGTGTGTTTATTCAGCAGGTAGTCACATTATTTCTGCTCAACAAACACGCAGGTGTGTTTATTCAGCAGGTAGTCTTATTATTATTACTGCTCTGCAAACACGCGGGTGTGTTTATTCAGCATGTAGTGACATTATTACTGCTATACAAACACAAGGGTGTGTTTATTCAGCAGGTAGTAACATTATTACTGCTCTAAAACACACGGGTGTGTTTATTCAGCAGTTAGTCACATTATTACTGCTCTACAAACACGAGGGTGTGTTTATTCAGCAGGTAGTAACATTATTACTGCTCTAAAACACACGGGTGTGTTTATTCAGCAGTTAGTCACATTATTACTGCTCTACAAACACGAGGGTGTGTTTATTCTGCACGTACTCACATTATTACTGCTCTACAAACACGCGGGTGTGTGTATTCAGCAGGTAGTCACATTATTACTACTCTACAAACACGCGGGTGTGTGTATTCAGCAGGTGGTCACAGTACTACTGCTCTACAAGCACGCGGGTGTGTTTATTCAGCAGGTAAACACATTATTACTGCTCTACAAACACGCCGGTGGGTTTATTCATCAGTTAGTCACATTATTACTGCTCTACAAACACGCCGGTGTGTTTCTTCAGCAGGTAGTGACATTATTACTGCTCTACAAACACGCGGGTAGGTTTATTCAGCAGTTAGTCCCATTATTACTGATCTACAAACACGCGGGTGTGTTTATTCAGCAGGTAGACACATTATTACTGCTCTACAAACACGCGGGTGTGTTTATTCAGCAGGTAGTCACATTATTACTGCTCTACAAACACGCGGGTGTGTTTATTCAGCAGGTAGACACATTATTACTACTCTACAAACACGCGGGTGTGTTTATTCAGCAGTTAGTCACATTATTACTACTCTACAAACACGTGGGTGTGTTTATTTAGCAGGTAGTCATATTACTGCTGCTCTAAAAACACGCAGGTGGGATTATTCATAAGGTAGTCACATTTCTACTACTCTACAAACACGCGGGTGTGTTTATTCAGCATGTGGTCACATTATTACTGCTCTACAAACACGCGGGTGTGTTTATTCAGCATGTAGTCACATTATTACTGTTCTACAAACACGCGGGTGTGTTTGTTCAGCATGTGGTCACATTATTACTGCTCTACAAACACGCGGGTGTGATTATTCAGCATGTAGTCACATTATTACTGCTCTACAAACACGCGGGTGTGTTTATTCAGCAGGTAGTCACATTATTACTACACTACAAACACGCGGGTGTGTTTATTCAGCATGTAGTCACATTATTACTGCTCTACAAACACTCGGATGTGTTTATTCAGCATGTAGTCACATTATTACTGCTCTACAAACACTCGGGTGTGTTTACTCAGCAAGTAGTCACATTATTACTGCTCTACAAACACACGGATGTGTTTATTCAGCATGTGGTCACATTATTACTGCTCTACAAACACTCGGGTGTGTTTATTCAGCACGTAGTCACATTATTACTGCTCTACAAACACACAGGTGTGTTTATTCAGCATGTGGTCAAATTATTACTGCTCTACAAACACTCGGGTGTGTTTATTCAGCAAGTAGTCACATTATTACTACTCTACAAACACACGGGTGTGTTTATTCAGCAGGTAGTCACATTATTTCTGCTCAACAAACACGCAGGTGTGTTTATTCAGCAGGTAGTCACATTATTACTGCTTTACAAACACGCGGGTGTGTTTATTCAGCAGGTAGTCTTATTATTATTACTGCTCTGCAAACACGCGGGTGTGTTTATTCAGCATGTAGTGACATTATTACTGCTATACAAACACAAGGGTGTGTTTATTCAGCAGGTAGTGACATTATTACTGCTCTAAAACACACGGGTGTGTTTATTCAGCAGTTAGTCACATTATTACTGCTCTGCAAACACGAGGGTGTGTTTATTCAGCAGGTAGTAACATTATTACTGCTCTAAAACACACGGGTGTGTTTATTCAGCAGTTAGTCACATTATTACTGCTCTACAAACACGAGGGTGTGTTTATTCTGCACGTACTCACATTATTACTGCTCTACAAACACGCGGGTGTGTGTATTCAGCAGGTAGTCACATTATTACTGCTCTACAAACACGCGGGTGTGTGTATTCAGCAGGTAGTCACATTATTACTGCTCTACAAACACGCGGGTGTGTGTATTCAGCAGGTAGTCACATTATTACTACTCTACAAACACGCGGGTGTGTTTATTCAGCAGGTAGTCACATTATTACTGCTCTACAAACACGCGGGTGTGTGTATTCAGCAGGTAGTCACATTATTACTGCTCTACAAACACGCGGGTGTGTGTATTCAGCAGGTAGTCACATTATTACTGCTCTACAAACACGCGGGTGTGTGTATTCAGCAGGTAGTCACATTATTACTACTCTACAAACACGCGGGTGTGTGTATTCAGCAGGTAGTCACATTATTACTGCTCTACAAACACGCGGGTGTGTGTATTCAGCAGGTAGTCACATTATTACTACTCTACAAACACGCGGGTGTGTGTATTCAGCAGGTGGTCACAGTACTACTGCTCTACAAGCACGCGGGTGTGTTTATTCAGCAGGTAAACACATTATTACTGCTCTACAAACACGCCGGTGGGTTTATTCATCAGTTAGTCACATTATTACTGCTCTACAAACACGCCGGTGTGTTTCTTCAGCAGGTAGTGACATTATTACTGCTCTACAAACACGCGGGTAGGTTTATTCAGCAGTTAGTCCCATTATTACTGATCTACAAACACGCGGGTGTGTTTATTCAGCAGGTAGACACATTATTACTGCTCTACAAACACGCGGGTGTGTTTATTCAGCAGGTAGTCACATTATTACTGCTCTACAAACACGCGGGTGTGTTTATTCAGCAGGTAGACACATTATTACTACTCTACAAACACGCGGGTGTGTTTATTCGGCAGTTAGTCACATTATTACTACTCTACAAACACGTGGGTGTGTTTATTTAGCAGGTAGTCATATTACTGCTGCTCTAAAAACACGCAGGTGGGTTTATTCATCAGGTAGTCACATTACTACTACTCTACAAACACGCGGGTGTGTTTATTCAGCAGGTAGTCACATTATTACTATTCTACAAACACGCGGGTGTGTTTATTCAGCAGGTAGTCACATTACTACTACTCTACAAACACGCGGGTGTGTTTATTCAGCAGGTAGTCACATTACTACTACTCTGCAAACACGCGGGTGTGTTTATTCAGCAGGTAGTCACATTATTACTACTCTACAAACACGCGGGTGTGTTTATTCAGCAGGTAGTCACATTATAACTACTCTACAAACACGCGGGTGTGTTTATTCAGCAGGTAGTCACATTATTACTACTCTACAAACACGCGGGTGTGTTTATTCAGCAGGTAGTCACATTACTACTACTCTACAAACACGCGGGTGTGTTTATTCAGCAGGTAGTCACATTATTACTACTCTACAAACACGCGGGTGTGTTTATTCAGCAGGTAGTCACATTATTACTACTCTACAAACACGCAGGTGTGTTTATTCAGCAGGTAGTCACATTATTACTGCTTTACAAACACGCGGGTGTGTTTATTCAGCAGGTAGTCTTATTATTATTACTGCTCTGCAAACACGCGGGTGTGTTTATTCAGCATGTAGTGACATTATTACTGCTATACAAACACAAGGGTGTGTTTATTCAGCAGGTAGTAACATTATTACTGCTCTAAAACACACGGGTGTGTTTATTCAGCAGTTAGTCACATTATTACTGCTCTACAAACACGAGGGTGTGTTTATTCAGCAGGTAGTAACATTATTACTGCTCTAAAACACACGGGTGTGTTTATTCAGCAGTTAGTCACATTATTACTGCTCTACAAACACGAGGGTGTGTTTATTCTGCACGTACTCACATTATTACTGCTCTAAAACACACGGGTGTGTTTATTCAGCAGGTAGTCACATTATTACTGCTCTACAAACACGCGGGTGTGTGTATTCAGCAGGTAGTCACATTATTACTACTCTACAAACACGCGGGTGTGTGTATTCAGCAGGTGGTCGCAGTACTACTGCTCTACAAGCACGCGGGTGTGTTTATTCAGCAGGTAAACACATTATTACTGCTCTACAAACACGCCGGTGGGTTTATTCATCAGTTAGTCACATTATTACTGCTCTACAAACACGCCGGTGTGTTTATTCAGCAGGTAGTGACATTATTACTGCTCTACAAACACGCGGGTAGGTTTATTCAGCAGTTAGTCCCATTATTACTGATCTACAAACACGCGGGTGTGTTTATTCAGCAGGTAAACACATTATTACTGCTCTACAAACACGCCTGTGGGTTTATTCATCAGTTAGTCACATTATTACTGCTCTACAAACACGCCGGTGTGTTTATTCAGCAGGTAGTGACATTATTACTGCTCTACAAACACGCGGGTAGGTTTATTCAGCAGTTAGTCCCATTATTACTGATCTACAAACACGCGGGTGTGTTTATTCAGCAGGTAGACACATTATTAGTGCTCTACAAACACGCGGGTGTGTTTATTCAGCAGGTTGTCACATTATTACTGCTCTACAAACACGCGGGTGTGTTTATTCAGTAGGTAGACACATTATTACTACTCTACAAACACGCGGGTGTGTTTATTCAGCAGTTAGTCACATTATTACTACTCTACAAACACGTGGGTGTGTTTATTTAGCAGGTAGTCATATTACTGCTGCTCTAAAAACACGCAGGTGGGTTTATTCATCAGGTAGTCACATTACTACTACTCTACAAACACGCGGGTGTGTTTATTCAGCAGGTAGTCACATTATTACTATTCTACAAACACGCGGGTGTGTTTATTCAGCAGGTAGTCACATTACTACTACTCTACAAACACGCGGGTGTGTTTATTCTGCAGGTAGTCACATTATTACTCCTCTGCAAACACGCGGGTGTGTTTATTCAGCAGGTAGTCACATTATTACTACTCTACAAACACGCGGGTGTGTTTATTCAGCAGGTAGTCACATTATAACTACTCTACAAACACGCGGGTGTGTTTATTCAGCAGGTAGTCACATTATTACTACTCTACAAACACGCGGGTGTGTTTATTCAGCAGGTAGTCACATTACTACTACTCTACAAACACGCGGGTGTGTTTATTCAGCAGGTAGTGACATTATTACTGCTATACAAACACAAGGGTGTGTTTATTCAGCAGGTAGTAACATTATTACTGCTCTAAAACACACGGGTGTGTTTATTCAGCAGTTAGTCACATTATTACTGCTCTACAAACACGAGGGTGTGTTTATTCAGCAGGTAGTAACATTATTACTGCTCTAAAACACACGGGTGTGTTTATTCAGCAGTTAGTCACATTATTACTGCTCTACAAACACGAGGGTGTGTTTATTCTGCACGTACTCACATTATTACTGCTCTAAAACACACGGGTGTGTTTATTCAGCAGGTAGTCACATTATTACTGCTCTACAAACACGCGGGTATGTGTATTCAGCAGGTAGTCACATTATTACTACTCTACAAACACGCGGGTGTGTGTATTCAGCAGGTAGTCACATTATTACTACTCTACAAACACGCGGGTGTGTGTATTCAGCAGGTGGTCACAGTACTACTGCTCTACAAGCACGCGGGTGTGTTTATTCAGCAGGTAAACACATTATTACTGCTCTACAAACACGCCTGTGGGTTTATTCATCAGTTAGTCACATTATTACTGCTCTACAAACACGCCGGTGTGTTTACTCAGCAGGTAGTGACATTATTACTGCTCTACAAACACGCGGGTAGGTTTATTCAGCAGTTAGTCCCATTATTACTGATCTACAAACACGCGGGTGTGTTTGTTCAGCAGGTAGACACATTATTAGTGCTCTACAAACACGCGGGTGTGTTTATTCAGCAGGTAGTCACATTATTACTGCTCTACAAACACGCGGGTGTGTTTATTCAGCAGGTAGACACATTATTACTACTCTACAAACACGCGGGTGTGTTTATTCAGCAGTTAGTCACATTATTACTACTCTACAAACACGTGGGTGTGTTTATTTAGCAGGTAGTCATATTACTGCTGCTCTAAAAACACGCAGGTGGGTTTATTCATCAGGTAGTCACATTACTACTACTCTACAAACACGCGGGTGTGTTTATTCAGCAGGTAGACATATTATTACTACTCTACAAACACGCGGGTGTGTTTATTCAGCAGTTAGTCACATTATTACTACTCTACAAACACGTGGGTGTGTTTATTTAGCAGGTAGTCATATTACTGCTGCTCTAAAAACACGCAGGTGGGTTTATTCATCAGGTAGTCACATTACTACTACTCTACAAACACGCGGGTGTGTTTATTCAGCAGGTAGTCACATTATTACTATTCTACAAACACGCGGGTGTGTTTATTCAGCAAGTAGTCACATTACTACTGCTCTAAAAACACGCAGGTGGGTTTATTCATCAGGTAGTCACATTACTACTACTCTACAAACACGCGGGTGTGTTTATTCAGCAGGTAGTCACATTATTACTATTCTACAAACACGCGGGTGTGTTTATTCAGCAGGTAGTCACATTACTACTACTCTACAAACACGCGGGTGTGTTTATTCTGCAGGTAGTCACATTACTACTCCTCTGCAAACACGCGGGTGTGTTTATTCAGCAGGTAGTCACATTATTACTACTCTACAAACACGCGGGTGTGTTTATTCAGCAGGTAGTCACATTATTACTACTCTACAAACACGCGGGTGTGTTTATTCAGCAGGTAGTGACATTATTACTGCTATACAAACACAAGGGTGTGTTTATTCAGCAGGTAGTAACATTATGACTGCTCTAAAACACACGGGTGTGTTTATTCAGCAGTTAGTCACATTATTACTGCTCTACAAACACGAGGGTGTGTTTATTCAGCAGGTAGTAACATTATTACTGCTCTAAAACACACGGGTGTGTTTATTCAGCAGTTAGTCACATTATTACTGCTCTACAAACACGAGGGTGTGTTTATTCTGCACGTACTCACATTATTACTGCTCTAAAACACACGGGTGTGTTTATTCAGCAGGTAGTCACATTATTACTGCTCTACAAACACGCGGGTATGTGTATTCAGCAGGTAGTCACATTATTACTACTCTACAAACACGCGGGTGTGTGTATTCAGCAGGTAGTCACATTATTACTACTCTACAAACACGCGGGTGTGTGTATTCAGCAGGTAGTCACATTATTACTACTCTACAAACACGAGGGTGTGTTTATTCTGCACGTACTCACATTATTACTGCTCTAAAACACACGGGTGTGTTTATTCAGCAGGTAGTCACATTATTACTGCTCTACAAACACGCGGGTGTGTGTATTCAGCAGGTAGTCACATTATTACTACTCTACAAACACGCGGGTGTGTGTATTCAGCAGGTGGTCACAGTACTACTGCTCTACAAGTTCGCGGGTGTGTTTATCCAGCAGGTAAACACATTATTACTGCTCTACAAACACGCGGGTGTGTTTATTCAGCAGGTAAACACATTATTACTGCTCTACAAACACGCGGGTGTTTGTATTCAGCAGGTGGTCACAGTACTACTGCTCTACAAGCACGCGGGTGTGTTTATCCAGCAGGTAAACACATTATTACTGCTCTACAAACACGCCTGTGGGTTTATTCATCAGTTAGTCACATTATTACTGCTCTACAAACACGCCGGTGTGTTTACTCAGCAGGTAGTGACATTATTACTGCTCTACAAACACGCGGGTAGGTTTATTCAGCAGTTAGTCCCATTATTACTGATCTACAAACACGCGGGTGTGTTTGTTCAGCAGGTAGACACATTATTAGTGCTCTACAAACACGCGGGTGTGTTTATTCAGCAGGTAGTCACATTATTACTGCTCTACAAACACGCGGGTGTATTTATTCAGCAGGTAGACACATTATTACTACTCTACAAACACGCGGGTGTGTTTATTCAGCAGTTAGTCACATTATTACTACTCTACAAACACGTGGGTGTGTTTATTTAGCAGGTAGTCATATTACTGCTGCTCTAAAAACACGCAGGTGGGTTTATTCATCAGGTAGTCACATTACTACTACTCTACAAACACGCGGGTGTGTTTATTCAGCAGGTAGTCACATTATTACTATTCAACAAACACACGGGTGTGTTTATTCAGCAGGTAGTCACATTACTACTACTCTACAAACACGCGGGTGGGTTTATTCATCAGGTAGTCACATTATTACTGCTATACAAACACAAGGGTGTGTTTATTCAGCAGGTAGTCACATTACTACTACTCTACAAACACGCGGGTGTGTTTATTCATCAGGTAGTCACATTATTACTGCTATACAAACACAAGGGTGTGTTTATTCAGCAGGTAGTCACATTACTACTACTCTACAAACACGCGGGTGTGTTTATTCTGCAGGTAGTCACATTATTACTGCTCTGCAAACACGCGGGTGTGTTTATTCAGCAGGTAGTCACATTATTACTACTCTACAAACACGCGGGTGTGTTTATTCAGCAGGTAGTCACATTATAACTACTCTACAAACACGCGGGTGTGTTTATTCAGCAGGTAGTCACATTATTACTACTCTACAAACACGCGGGTGTGTTTATTCAGCAGGTAGTCACATTACTACTACTCTACAAACACGCGGGTGTGTTTATTCAGCAGGTAGTCACATTATTACTACTCTACAAACACGCGGGTGTGTTTATTCAGCAGGTAGTCACATTATTACTACTCTACAAACAGCGGGTGTGTTTATTCAGCAGATAGTCACATTACTACTACTCTACAAACACGCAGGTGGGTTTATTCATCAGGTAGTCACATTACTACTACTCTACAAACACGCGGGTGTGTTTATTCAGCAGGTAGTCACATTATTACTACTCTGCAAACACACGGGTGTGTTTATTCAGCAGGTAGTCACATTATTACTACTCTACAAACACACGGGTGTGTTTATTCAGCAGGTAGTCGCATTATTACTACTCTACAAACACGCGGGTGTGTTTATTCAGCAGGTAGTCACATTCCTACTACTCTGCAAACACGCGGGTGTGTTTATTCAGCAGGTAGTCACATTATTACTACTCTACAAACACGCGGCCGTGTTTATTCAGCAGGTAGTCACATTACTACTATTCTACAAACACGCGGGTGTGTTTATTCAGCAGGTAGTCACATTACTACTACGCTGCAAACACGCGGGTGTGTTTATTCAGCAGGTAGTCACATTACTACTACTCTGCAAACACGCGGGTGTGTTTATTCAGCAGGTAGTCACATTATTACTACTCTACAAACACGCGGGTGTGTTTATTCAGCAGGTAGTCACATTATAACTACTCTACAAACACGCGGGTGTGTTTATTCAGCAGGTAGTCACATTATTACTACTCTACAAACACGCGGGTGTGTTTATTCAGCAGGTAGTCACATTACTACTACTCTACAAACACGCGGGTGTGTTTATTCAGCAGGTAGTCACATTATTACTACTCTACAAACACACGGGTGTGTTTATTCAGCAGGTAGTCACATTATTACTACTCTACAAACACGCAGGTGTGTTTATTCAGCAGGTAGTCACATTATTACTGCTTTACAAACACGCGGGTGTGTTTATTCAGCAGGTAGTCTTATTATTATTACTGCTCTGCAAACACGCGGGTGTGTTTATTCAGCATGTAGTGACATTATTACTGCTATACAAACACAAGGGTGTGTTTATTCAGCAGGTAGTAACATTATTACTGCTCTAAAACACACGGGTGTGTTTATTCAGCAGTTAGTCACATTATTACTGCTCTACAAACACGAGGGTGTGTTTATTCAGCAGGTAGTAACATTATTACTGCTCTAAAACACACGGGTGTGTTTATTCAGCAGTTAGTCACATTATTACTGCTCTACAAACACGAGGGTGTGTTTATTCTGCACGTACTCACATTATTACTGCTCTAAAACACACGGGTGTGTTTATTCAGCAGGTAGTCACATTATTACTGCTCTACAAACACGCGGGTGTGTGTATTCAGCAGGTAGTCACATTATTACTACTCTACAAACACGCGGGTGTGTGTATTCAGCAGGTGGTCACAGTACTACTGCTCTACAAGCACGCGGGTGTGTTTATCCAGCAGGTAAACACATTATTACTGCTCTACAAACACGCGGGTGTGTTTATTCAGCAGGTAAACACATTATTACTGCTCTACAAACACGCGGGTGTTTGTATTCAGCAGGTGGTCACAGTACTACTGCTCTACAAGCACGCGGGTGTGTTTATTCAGCAGGTAAACACATTATTACTGCTCTACAAACACGCGGGTGTGTTTATTCAGCAGGTAAACACATTACTACTGCTCTACAAACACAAGGGTGTGTTTATTCAGCAGGTAGTGACATTATTACTGCTCTACAAACACACGGGTGTGTTTATTCAGCAGGTAGTCACATTATTACTGCTCTACAAACACGCGGGTGTGTTTATTCAGCAGGTAGTCACATTATTACTACTCTACAAACACGCGGGTGGGTTTATTCATCAGTTAGTCACATTATTATTGCTCTACAAACACACGGGTGGGTTTATTCAGCAAGTAGTCACATTATTACTGCTCTACAAACACGTTGGGTGTGTTTTTTCAGCAGGTAGTCACATTATTACGGCTCTACAAACACGCGGGTGTGTTTATTCAGCATGTAGTCAGTTTATTACTGCTCTACAAACACGAGGGTGTGTTTATTCAGCAGGTAGTCACATTATTGCTGCTCTACAAACACACGGGTGTGTTTATTCAGCAGTTACTCACATTATTACTACTCTAAAAACACGCGGGTGTGTTTATTCAGCAGTTAGTCACAATATTGCTACTCTACAAACACGCGGGTGTGTTTATTGAGCAATTAGTCACATTATTACTGCTCTACAAGCACGCGGGTGTGTTTATTCAGCACTTAGACACATTACTACTACTCCACAAACACACGGGTGTGTTTGTTCAGCACGTAGACACATTATTGCTGCTCTACAAACACACGGGTGTGTTTATTCAGCACGTAGTCACATTATTGCTGCTCTACAAGCACGCGGGTGTGTTTATTCAGCAGTTAAGTCACATTATTACTACTCTACTAACACGCGGGTGTGTTTATTCAGCACTTAGACACATTACTACTACTCCACAAACACACGGGTGTGTTTATTCAGCACGTAGACACATTATTGCTGCTCTACAAACACGCGGGTGTGTTTATTCAGCACGTAGTCACATTATTACTACTCTACTATCACGCGGGTGTGTTTATTCAGCAGTTAAGTCACATTATTACTACTCTACTAACACGCGGGTGTGTTTGTTCAGCAGTTAAGTCACATTATTATTACTCTACTATCACGCGGGTGTGTTTATTAAGCAGTTAAGTCACATTATTACTACTCTACGAACACGCGGGTGTGTTTATTCAGCACGTAGACACATTGTTGTTATTCCTCTAGAAATAACAAACCTACTTGTGCCGTCAGAGCCACCTGAAAAGTGCAATGCCATAGCCGGGATTTTAACCTGCTTCTTCGCTTCTCCGTGAAGAGAACACTATCACTGAGTTAGTGCTACAACACGCAAGTGTAGCACTCAATCCTACAACCGTATGTCTGCCTTCAGGCAACACCATACCATATCCTAAATACTTAGTGTCCGGGCAAGATTAACATGCTGAAGCCCAATTATTTACTGTAGAATTTTATTTACGGTTTATTTTTAAAGTTGTTATATCATGGCTACGCATTATTAAAATTTGACCAAAATTGTGATAAATTAAAAAAAAATTGTTATGGCATTTTAAGCATGCTATATCTTACCAAAATATGTTGTTTTTAAAACAAGGTACACTTTATTTATAAATTAACAAACAATAAATGGGCAGGCGCGTGCATATTAATAATAATTCTCAACTTGACATTTTAATGTCTCAAAAAACTAGTTTTCAATATATTTCCATACTCAAATTGCTCCACAGGATGCAATTGTTTTCTAATGTGTTTCAAAAGTTTATGCCACCCCCCAAAAGTACTTTACAGAAAACTGTTATTTACTTTTCGAAACAGGGCTTCAATTTTGAGCAATAAATTACTAAAATTTGTAAATCAAGTCTTTTGGAGAATATGGAAAGTAATACATTTTCTACAATAGAGTTAATGTAAAATATATAGTTTGACAGATATATTTAAAAATTCATTTAATATGTGACATGAGGGCTCATTTGTATTAGAACAATGAATTAAAACATCAAAATTTACGTCAAACATGCAAGTTAGAATTGTAATATACGATAAAATATCACCATTGTTGTGTATTTTAACCCTGCAGTGGTCTTGTGGCGTCTCACAGAGGCCAGGTGTTCTTTATTTACACTTTGCTATTGAACAGATACTCTGACTGATTTGTGGTGCCATCTACCTTCCTATTAACTAAATATAAACATATTTTGCTCATCAACTTCGCTTTAGTTTCAATTCAGTGTTCGAAGGAAGAGATTGTTTCCGGAGCCGCGTTACTGGAGTCTACCAGACGCCACGCGACCTTCTACGGTACTGAAGGTGAATATTTTATTTTTTGTTTTGTACAGTAGTTTACGTATGAATACTAATAGCTGTAGCTAAATAAGTAATTATGTTAATCTTCAGATCCAATATGACCTCAAAGAAGACCTACAACCTGGAAAATGCACGTGATCGAGAAATAGTACTCCGGCTGTTGCAGGAAGCAGATGCATCTGGTGACGAGTTTGATATTTATAGTGACTTGGAAGAAGACGGATTGGAATCGAGAGAAGAAAATACGAACACTGAGCAAGAAGCGGACTCCAATGATAGTGACAGTAATAACCATTTCGAATATTTTTTGGGAAGGCATAAATCTTCAAAATGGTCAAAAGTGTGTCCACCAAAAAATGTTCGCCCATTTACCGGGAGTGAAAGGTGCCGCGAAAAATGCGAAAACGCCAATGGAATGTTGGGAATGTTTTTTCGACAATGTGTTGTTATATAGCATTGTTGAGTACTCAAATAAAAAGATTTCTGAAGCTCAAGGCTATTATTCCAGGAATAGGGATGCTCACTTGACAGACGTAGTTGAAATAAAAGGTCTGTTAGGAATATTGTATATATGCGCGTCCAGGAAAGACAATCATACACACACCCAAGATATATGGGCTTCAAATAAAACGGGAATTGAGTTATGCACTACATCTAGCGATAAGAAAAAGCCGGAAATGATAACCTTCTATAATGTAACCAAATCGGGTGTTGATACTGTGGATCAATTGTGCAAAACGTACAGTGTATCCAGAAAAACCAACAGATGGCCTATGGTAATATTTTATAGCATGAGGAACATTGCAGCTATAAATGCACAAATAATATACCATGCAAATAATTCTGATGCTAGCAGCAGGAGCAGTGCATTTTTGAAACTTTTAGGACGTAATCTAGCAGATGATTACTTGCGTTTACGTTTTCAGTGTTCATCATTGCCAAGAAACCTCAAACGAGACATTCAAAGTCTTTTTCCAGATGAACATGCAGTGCAAACTACAGAAGAGGACCGAGGCACAAAAAGACAGAGGTGCTGTCATTCAAAGAACCGATATACCAACTATAAATGCCGCAGCTGTAACAAATGTTTGTGTTTAGAACACGCCCAGCAAGTATGCGCTGATTGCTAATTGTACTCCTCAATGTACTTATAAACTGCATTATGTATATTATGTTAAGAGTACATGAATAGAAACATTTGTTTTTCGATAAGGGACTTTCAGCCATAGTTTGTATTGAATGAGAAGTAGTTTCATGCAGCAAACACCTTTGTGGATTATATGTATAACTAAAAATCACAATAATAAAATATATATACTAGTGAGAATGTAATCTTCTCTTTAGTTTTATATAAAACAGTACGTTTACATCCATAAATTTGAACTGACTGAGTTAAAAACACATAGAGAACGCAGAAACGTATTGGCGTCTGTGAGACGCCGTGCGACCTTTAATGTAACTATGAACCACGCGACCAATAATATATCACTATTACTGTGCGTAATAACAGGTATAAATTTCAATAATATATCACTATTGGTGTGTACAATAACTAGTATAAATTAAAATAAGATAATACTATTGGTGTGGATAAGAACTGGTATTAAGTTCAATACGACATCACTATTATTGTGTATAATATCTGACAAATTTCAACACGTTATTACTGTTGTATATAATAACTGGTATAAATTTCAATAAGACACCACTATTACTGTGTATAATAACTGGTATAAATTTCAAGAAAAAATCACTAGTGGTGTGTATAATAACTAGTATAAATTTCAATAACATATTACTGTTTGCGTGGATAATAACTGGTATAAATTTCAATAATCACTATTATTATGTATAATATCTGACAAATTTCAACAAGATACCACTGTTGTATATAATAACTGATATAAATGTCAATAAGACATCTCTGTTACGGTGTATAATAACTGGTATAAATTTCAAGAAGATATCATTATTTGTTGTGCATAATAACTAGTATAAATTTCAATAACATATCACTGCTTGTTTGGATAATAACTGGTATAAATTTCAATAAGACATCACTGGTTGTGAGTATAGTAACTGATATAAATTTCTGTAAGATATCACTGTTGTGTATAATAACAGGTATAAATTTCAATAAGACATCACTAGTTGTGAGTATAGTAACTGATATAAATTTCTGTAAGATATCACTGTTGTTGTGTATAATAACAGGTATAAATTTCAGTACGGTGTAACTATTGGAGTAGATACCAACTGGTATAAATTTTAATAAGGTGTCACTATTGGTGTAGATAACAACTTGCATAAATTTGAATAAGATATCACTATTGGTGTGGATAATAACTGATATAAATTTCAATAAAATATTACTTTTCATGTGGATAATAACTGGTATATATTAAAACCATATCACAATTTGTGTAGATTATAACTGGTATAAACTTCAACAAGACATCACTGTTGTTGGGAATAATAACTATTATACATTTCAATACGATATCACTACTGCTGCGTATTATAACTGGTATACATTTCAATAAGATATCACTGTTGTGTACAATAAATGCTATTCACTTCAATAACATATCACTGTTGTGTATAATAATCGCAATTAATTTCAACAAGATATCACTGTTGTGTATAATAACTGGTATACGTTTCAATAAGATATCACTTTTGTGTATAATAACTGGTATAAATTGCAATAAGATATCACTGTTGTGTACAATAAGTGCTATACATTTCAATAACATATCACTGCTGTGTAAAATAATCGCTATAAATTTCAACAAGATGTCAATGTTGTGTATAATAACTGGTATACATTTCTATAAGATAACACTGTTGTGTACAATGTATGCTATATATTTCAATAACATATCACTGTTGTGTATAATAACTGGTATAAATTGCAATAAGATATCACTGTTGTGTACAATAAGTGCTATACATTTCAATAACATATCACTGCTGTGTAAAATAATCGCTATAAATTTCAACAAGATGTCAATGTTGTGTATAATAACTGGTATACATTTCAATAAGATATCACTGTTGTGTATAATAACTGGTATACATTTCAATAAGATATCACTGTTGTGTACAATGTATGCTATATATTTCAATAACATATCACTGTTGTGTATAATAACTGGTATAAATTGCAATAAGATATCACTGTTGTGTATAATAACTGGTATAAATTGCAATAACATATCACTGTTGTGTATAATAACTGGTATAAATTTCAATAAGATATCACTGTTGTGTATAATAACTGGTATACATTGCAATAACATATCACTGTTGTGTATAATAACTGGTATAAATTTCAATAAGATATCACTGTTGTGTATAATAACTGGTATACATTTCAATAACATATCACTGTTGTGTATAATAACTGGTATAAATTGCAATAAGATATCACTGTTGTGTACAATAAATGCTATACATTTCAATAACATATCACTGCTGTGTAAAATAATCGCTATAAATTTCAACAAGATGTCAATGTTGTGTATAATAACTGGTATACATTTCTATAAGATAACACTGTTGTGTACAATGTATGCTATATATTTCAATAACAAATCACTGTTGTGTATAATAATCGCTATAAATTTCAATAAGGTATGTTACATAAAGTGGATTTTCAAAAATCTCTAGTTGCATCACTTTAACGCCCTACCAAGAGTACACGTATTGCTGTTAGAACCACTTGAAAAGTTCAATGAACAATGTTCAAGTATTATAATAGATTTTTTCAATTTATAGTTGGCATAACTATACTACATCGGGCTAGAGAGACCGTTTAGTTTTGCTATGATGCAGAACAGACGACTTTACTTCACTTCCGAAGGACGCCATACTAAGAATGTTTCCGCCCGAAAAGTTCCATTGCCCTCCTCCAGGTGAACTAGAGAATAGCATGTTCCTCCTAGGCCAGGAAGGTAGCCAATAAGAAACCAGCTGCCTTGCCCATGGACTTCACAGAATGACTAAACGTATCCGTGCAATATTCATGATGTGCACAAATTAATATCCACTTTTAAAAAAATATTTGTTAACGCCCCTGCACGAAATTTTACATTTAAATAAAGGGCATCAAAACTTTCTCTCCCACTAAAGGTCAATACTTAAAAGGTGGGGCGCTTTGTTAGAAGCGTACAGTTATTATTGTAACAATACCCTCTTCACTGCAACAAACAACCTTTTATTCCTTCCACAAATGGATTACAATCACAATTAGTCACAATACTTTTGTACAATTCTGCATATAGTTTCCTTTCGACGTTCGCTGCGACGACGACTACTACTGTTTGCTACAAATTTCCCCTCGAAATTGAATTCAACTACACACTAAGCATTCCCAGTTGAAATTGAACCCTGGGCAGGGATTCCTTCCAATTTTGAACCTATCGGTCATGTGTCACGAAACTCCTAAAAAAGTCTCACCTGCAAACTACTCCAAGTGTCAAAAACACACTTAGGAGTAACAATTTCCGGCTATGATGACAAAGAACCTTCGGACAGCTCAGGCGTTCACTCCCACAGGTGTAATAATCAGAGCTTATATGCTAAAAGGACTTGCCTCTGGTAAGCGTGTCCACTAACGCAGGTGTAGCAATTGACGCAACAATCAGCTATGACTTACGAAGCAAGCCGTTCTTACACGTTCGGCGATTACGACAGCAGTGCGTAATCACATTTTGTAGTACAATACATTACTCTTATATAGAGTGGTCAGGTTTTTTCGGTCTTTGTCGTCAGTCGTTACCCCGCATGACGTCAAAACTAGGTAGCGAGTTCATCGCGCATAGCCCCTTGCAGAGGACTAGCGAACGATGGTTAGAACTGTGGATATCAACAGCTTCGATGTCACCTTAGTGAAATGCGTCTTATAAATTCGGAATTGCAGTAGCTATGTTGATAAGTAACGTATTCTTGCAGTCCGGAAGTAACACTCAACTCTGTGGCGTTCATCACTTCCAACTGGCGTGCAAAGAACGCAAAAACCTCCTGGTAAAACAGTTCGGTACCACTCAGTACATCAACCTGATTATGAAGTGAGCAATACATGGAGACCAAGTTTCAATTTCGCACCTCCCCTTTGAGACAAGAGAATCTCTCAACAAATAATGACGTGATACATTTATACCAAATGGCGCTAAAAGCCAAATAAATCTGAAAACCCAGTACAAACTTTGCCTAGGTGATGTAGATACTTGTGCAATAAAGCAATATCATTGATATCTCGCCTAGATATAATTTATAGTTCATAAAGGTATAAGATGAATGCTTCCCCTCAGTCCCTCACTATTTAATTTAATAATGGACTAAATTATATATAGTGTGAGAGATCTGCGAGGTTATTTGCTGAGAAACAAACATTTTAATATAATAGTATATGGTGATGACGTAGGTAGTACTGGTGGCTAGTAATGAAGATCACCTACAACGATATTACATCATTTTGTAAAGAATGCGGAGACATATAATATGAGGGTATCTAGAGAAAAAAAAATAAAAGTATATGCATCTCAAAAGAACCAATAAGGCGAAGGCTGGAAATAGATCAGAAAATAATCGAACAGGTGATGCACTTTAGATATCTTGGAGTGGAAAAACGAGCGATCGTCAAATAGTATATTTTTTTTTGGGTAGTGTTTAACGCCCGCTTTTACTGCTCTGGCACCACAGGCGATGGCACTGATGATACATGAAGATGGGGTCCCGGTGCAACGTGATGGCGGGGGAAACCGGAGAAAACAAATCTCACATGCGGTCACTTGGGATCGAACCTGGACCGTCTAGATGAGAGGAGAGTGGTCTGACCACTCGGCTACGGCGTGCCACAAACATAATAAATGAAGTAAGAAATCAAACACAAAGACAGCTACACTTTCAGGATGCCCATGTGACGTGATCTGGAAAATAAAGTAAAATTAAAGTTTATAAAACAGCAGTTACACCAATAGTAATCAACGGCACAGAAACTAGAGCAAAAATTAGTGAAATAAACAGCTTATGAGAATAGAAATAAACACTTTAAGAACAATATTAGGGAAAACAGGATTAAATAAAGTAAAAAATGAGAGAATTCGACAAGAATGTGACATAATGATGTGGTTAAATTCACAAAAGTAAGAAAATAAGAGATTGGAAGTCACACAAAGAAGGAGCAGAGAGAAGCAGATTGATAAAGAGCCGCCAGAGATCTTGTACCGTATAGGAAGAGAATAAAAGAGATGTCTTTCATCACCATTAGACAAAGTGTGAAGACAAACAAGCGAAAGCAAGATGAAGGCCTTGAACCTTATGATAAATTGCTTATTTTCATTGCGATTTTAACTGTTAAAGTGAAGACGCCATACGGGGGCGGTATATTATAACTGTTTTGGCGAGTGTCCAAGGCGGTTGCCGGCTCGCCAGCACCCATGACGTGGCCACAGTGTAAAAGAAACGCACTGTATCATATGCATTTTAATACTGATACGGTTTTAGTACGAACTGAGTAATCATATACAAAGTTCAGTGATTGCTAAATGATTTTTACCGTTTTCCCTTTAAGTGAGCACCGAACATAACGAGAGCCTTGCACTGAAGCCTTTATATCCTTCAGTAACTAATAGCAGTTGGCAGCCGTATTAGAGCGGTCAAGGTGGAGATACACAAGCATTTTAATTAGTTACCAAAGCACTGGTAGAGGGAAAGGTAGGATACTATAACGTTAGTAATATTATGCTTGATTTATTGTTTAAATGATATTTTAGAGGCTGGAAGCTGATGTTAAAAGACCAAAGGGACAGGGGAGAACGGAAGCTCAGTAAGATAACCGTGCTCTGTTTAATGTATTTGGAGGGAAGCGGAGGGTGAGAGGGAGGAGATTCTCGTTAGCTATGTTCATCTCACATAAAGAACTGGTCAACGTACTGCCATACTACTTCTCTCGTGTGCAGTTTTAATGACTAACGGAGGTAACATTTTCTCTAAATGAAGCTTCTTTGAAAGGAATTCCGGTTTTAGGAAGTTAATGGTCGTTACGTTTTAGAGCTAGTTTGCTTGTAGAAGGGCTGGAGCGCAGAAGGGGAGAAATAACAAACTAGAGACTGCATGAGCGAGGCTTTTATTATGTTTTTTGTCTTACTATGGTTGAGATAAAAGATAAGGTAAATGAATTGATGTCGAACAGGGCTTCCGTCTGTGAAAGCGTGTCGGCGCGCACGAACTCACACGCGCGCTTCAATGGCTGCTGATTTATTTAAAGGCGTAAGCAGATATGGTGGAGATTTCAGAAACAAAAGACGTAGAGAAGCACTGCCCTTCATGGGCAAAATCGTGCGTCAACTTGGATACGGAAAACGTGGACAAGAAACAGAATTTATTCTAAGCATCTTAAATGTAATATCAAATGAAATTCAATGATTGAACAGGGTGATCATAAATTTCCATTTCATATTTGAGAAAAAAATCCTATTCGTTACTTTCTGTAGTTACTCCTGTAAAGTATATTTTTACAAACTCTTATTCTTCTATCTACTTTCATAAAAAGGTGTACCGAACCAGGTGGCTCTCGAGTTAAAGTTTACTGGAATTCGGTAAATCGTGGGTTTGATTCCCGCGTGCGATTTCTCTCAGCCAAGGAATTTGGGAAATAACTAGGTAAATGCGGGAGAGGTTCCTGTCACTCCCCGACATTTCTGTCCCATCATTTCATCTCCATTTCATTCCAAACGCACTCATTCAAAGTTGTAAGTGCCGACATGGCTGCGGTGGGAGCGCCCCTCCATGGTGGTGATTAAGCTTTAGGAATACAGCTCTGGGCGTCTGTTGAGTTAGATCCAGCGCGCGCGCTCCTGGCACTCCCCGTGTTGAAATGAACTGTCAGGGCTCTATTAGGGACCCACCGCAGTTGCTCTTTCGCCGCGCTTGGTTTCGGCTGTCCGTTGTACTCACTCACACCATTCTAGACTCCTGGAGTCTGACACACAATAAGCCCAAAGTGGCTGCAGTATCGCACCAGTCAGGAATCTCTCTCTCTCTCTCTCTCTCTCTCACACACACACACCCACCCACACCCACACACACTCATGTCATCCTATTTTGCTGAGGTCTGAAGTACAAGCCCATGGTGGCTGTAGTGTGGTACCCCTCAGGAATGCCACACACACACACACTCATGTCATCCTATTCTGCTGAGGTCTGAAGTACAATCCCATGGTGGCTGTAGTGTGGTACCCCTCAGGAATGCCACACACACACACACTCATGTCATCCTATTTTGCTGAGGTCTGAAGTACAAGCCCATGGTGGCTGTAGTGTGGTACCCCTCAGGAATGCCACACACACACACTCATGTCATCCTATTCTGCTGAGGTGTGACGCACAAGCAACCCATGGTGGCTGTAATGTGGTACCCGTCATGAGTGACACATACATACGCACACACACGCGCGTGCAGGCACACGCACACATACACACTCCTGTCTCTTAAATTTTGGACTGCTCAACTGATGTTTGGGGAAAATAGGGATGGAATCCTTATGGCAAAAGTGTGAAATAAATTGCAGACACTTGTGAATAGAAGGACTAATAGAATCAACCGGCATGAAATTGATTTGAATCACAAAATTAACCTTCTTATGGTTGTAGAAAATTGAACCAGAGTAAAACGGTCAACATACTTTACCTGAGAACAAATATCAGGAATGTCATGTTATGGGATGGAATGCAGGTAGGCACAGAATATGACTGAAAATTCTGGCAGGAGAATCTGCCCATTTTGTGTTTTGTATGAGGACTGGGTACATAATTTTCAGTGGCAGAATCAGCCTATCGTTAAACTCACAGAATCATGTTTAAGACCTGGTAGAAGGAGCTTGTCAATTGGGATCTACTGCCTGACGGGAGGAGTTAGCAACTCAAGGGCGGTTTCCTGGCTAAAGTGCGCAAAGTTAGATCTAATTTGTCACTTAGTCAGAGCCAACTATCACAATTTTTATTTTTCTTCACTGTTCTCTTTTGTTTATTTTTGTCACGTTTAATTTGTATTTCAAATATATTTTTATTGTGGATACCTTCAGTAGTTTTTGTGTAATCTAGTTAATTTTACATATTTAGTTACAAGTGTTCCTGTGCATTCACTAAGAAGCCCATTATTCTTCATACCCATACAAAATAAAATTAAAATCCATCTTTTGACAAAAAAATCTCCAAAGATTTATCTATGGCTTTTCTGGATCTCAAAATTAATCAATATTTTGATTAAACATTTCCAAATTTTAAAGGGTTAAAGGGGACACCGAAATTCCATAAATCATTTTCTAGAGCTAGAGTTTTGATTAAGTATCTGTACCAACATTCAGCACAATATATAATCTCATTCTGAATGTTTCAATGTTATTAGCAATATTCAAAAATCTACCTTCTCCAACAGATGTCGTAGACAAATGCCATTGTTTAAAACTACATTGCTTAACACCTTTTAAACAAACTAATTTGAATTTTCCCATATTTTGTAGATATTTTAAAGTGTTTACAACACAAAGTGAAAAACTGAGAAAACGCAGAGTATGATTCTATTAACCACTTTTTAAAACTAAACTGTCACCAATATCAAATCCACGACAAATCTTAATGCACACACTCAGCAGTGCGCTGGGGAACATCAAGTCCTGTAGCAGCATTTTTGTGGGAGAAGATAGATAGTGAATATAGGAAAATACCGAAAAAGCTTATCTGAGAAAAATGGTTTTAAATTTTTATCGAGTCATTTAACTACCAGTGCTTTAAAACTGCGTAAAAATGTTTTGTTACATCCCACCTAGGAGAACCAAATATTGCAAATATGTATTGAAGTTATGGCGAATTTTTGCGCCAAAATCCAAAAGTTCAAAGTTTTTACCAAAGTAACTGTGTCTCCTTTTAAAATACTACTTGGAAATTTAGTGGGACACTACAATAAAATTTGTTAAATATGTGGTTATCTTAATTATTCTTTCACACATGTATAGGCAAAGGTTGGAAAAGTGGAATAGGTTGAAAAGTTGAATGCCATAGCCGGGATCAGAACCACGGATCTACAGTTTAATTCATCTTGTAGTTGTTTAAATATGAAACCCGGGAGAGAAGGATACTCACTAGATTGTAAGCCGCCATTTTTGTATGTTATCATAAAAGGAAATTGATTGCGCGTTTAATTTACGGGAAAAATGCAAGTTGAAAAAATTTAATGCCGTGCCGGTAAGTTGCCATGTTGGTTAGAACAACCGACACGAAAGCCAAGCATTGCATTTTACTTGCTTAAGCACGTATGTATATACAATGTACATGGTATTGTATTCCACCCAAAATTTCCATGTCAAGATATCACCGCAAATATACGTTTTGAGGTCTGCCGAGTTCTAAAAGGAAACATTTTTAGAAAAAGGTCCGTATACGAGTTTGCATGTAGCTCGAAAACGAAAATATCGTTAAATACAAAACTTGGTACTTACGTTATCTTCTAAGGATGCGACAGGAAGATTTTCAAGAAACCCCACACCGCATTTTACTCTTTACAGGGAAACATGTTTAAAAATGTTGTTTTCTAAAAAATGGCTGTAACGATTTTAATTAAAATATCGTACATCAAAGATATTAACATGACAAATAAAATGTATCTATATATTTAGTTTCCTGGGAACAACTTATAATGTCCTCCTCAGTCTGGATGACTTATAGATAAATCGTAAACCGTAAGTGATAGAAAAAAACTTAATACACAAAAATGCTGATCTCGTTAAAACACAGAATTTATGTCAGATCCATATTTTTGAAAAGTTTGCGACAGTATATTAGCTTTGTATAGATTTAATATAAGAAATATCTGCTTCAGTAGAACGCAGAACGTTAGGGTGTAGAAGCTTCTATTGTACTCGCCAAGGTTACTTGCTTGCTTAAGGCAATGCCATTGTAGAGCAAGATTTTTAGAGCATCAGAGACACAAGTAACATGCTGAAGGTTAAAGGAAGGTTTATCCCATAATATTCTGGAAAGCGGTACTTTCTCATTGTAAAGAAGGATCACATGGGTTAGTCACGTGACAACACTATTTTTCGCGCTTCTTTTTAGCCAATCAGAAAGGAGTGCAATATTGGAGGTTTTGGGCATTTAAGCGATGCGCGTACAAGAAATGGGGTTACTTGGCTATTGTGATAGTTATTTGTTACTTGTTGCTGTGAATTCGCAGGGTGACTGTTACTCTGAGGGCAAGTCTTATCGTAAATGTTACGCGGACGGCGAAGCTTAAAGTTACTGTTACTGCACTAAGACAATAAGAACTCAGCAAGAGCGGAAACGAGCACTCAGAATGATTATGCCATCATTTTCACGAGTTTTTATGTCGGAAGTCGCTCGTAGGGTTAGTGCCTCTACCAGCAATAAAGAAGAATAAAAGTATTCATCTAGTACATTAAGTGAAATAACTCTTTTCTTGAGTCTACCCCAGTGTTACATAGCTTAGCCATTCTCTTCTCCCCTGAGTAAGAGGGGGAACGAGCACAGCCGGCGCAACAATGGACTCTTCATAGGTATGTACACGTCCATTTATAGAGAATTTCACGGGTACTAATCCTTGACCGACTCCGAGGTAGACCAACACGACAGTGGCATACTGGCGACACCACAAAAACAGCGACAAGTTAACCATTTCCGAGATATTTCTTGTTATAGACTTCAACTTTAAAATACTTACACTTTTCTCAAACGGGAATTTGTCATTCCCTGTTCTTAATCTTTACTTCTGGTCATGTAACGAAAACCGAATTTTAATCGCATAGCAACCACATTTGACTATCGCTTTAGCCTATTGTATTGCCTCATTTCTTTTCTACTTGCAGGGAACTAAGTAATAAGACTTTTTATGCTAATGCTTATCTCGATTAGCATGAATTAGATAAAAAAATAAGCTTTTTAAGAACGTTTGTTGTACATGACGTTAAGCAAATCATGTGAATGGAACACATCTGATTATCTTATTCAGGGAGTTTCAAAACGTGTATTTCCGGTGAAATCTCCTAGTGGATTTTTTGATGGAATGCAGTGCTTCCTAGCCTTATTATTCCAGTAGAGAAAGTAAAACTGTTTAGCATAGATTTTTTTTTTAAATTGTTGAGCTTATTAAATGGACCTCCTAATGAAAGAGTGCACTACATGTTTGTTTGAACTACTGCTAACTTCAGTGAACGATATAGCTTATATCCTTATACATGGTTCCATAACATGATGTAAATGGCGCGCAAAGCATTGTCGCTCCTTTGTATCAAAGCTTGGAGCTTGCTCGGTTCACTGTTTACTGATAAATTGTTCCGCATTGGTTTTTGTCACCAAAGTGTAACTACATTTCCCAACAGCGAAATTTCTGATCAGCAAAGATAATTTTAAATGCAATTTGATTGAATAATACTGCCCATTATCAATATGGTATAAATTACAGGGCTAATGGCGGAACACGCTTGTTATCTATTTAAACATCGATCGCGTCACAAGATAGATGGGGTCGACACAGAACGAGAATATTAATTGGTCAATTAGCATACGTCAATGTCAGCAATTAACAATTCACTCCCCATGCAGCGGGATGATTAGTGCTGTAGAGTTCACTTCTTGGTTCGGATTGCACTTATCGCAACACGGAGAATGTGACTTGAATCTGTTCGAACTCTTATCCAGAACTCCTGCAAAATAACGACTAATATACATTCATTTTAATCAGTGCGTTTCTGTCACACACTAATTCAAAACTATTGCAAATTAGTGTAGATTAATTTGGAAGCTGCCAAACTTTTACTTTCGTTTTCCATTTAAGTAATTCTTCTAGTGTGAAGAGATTTGGAAGAAGAATTGTAATGGGATTGTGAAGAGCCTATTATTTCACGTTTCTAATGCCGTAAGTGCCTAGATTTCATTGCTTTGTGACATGTTTGTTCTCTATGCCCTGTTTTGTAATATAATATGCAATAACTAAAATTCCGAAACGCCACATTCAATAACAGTGTATTCCTGGTGTATAAATAATATTAAAAATGTGTATATTGCAACTTGCAATGCAAAATTTACTAAGCTTCATTTACCTAATTTCTGCCAGGTATTTGACGTATGCAGAAGATGTACCTTCTTGCAGAACTCAACGGGGCTATTTCAAATTAAAATCGGCCAGTGCAGAACTAGGTGAGAACGATCTTTGTTTTACCCATTTTGCTATCAGCGGAGAAATGGAAATGGCGTTTTATTTATGGACGCTCTTTAACTGCTGTGGTTCTCAGCATCCCATTCTATACTGGGCGAGAAAGACCGCTTAATTTTGCTGAGAGGCCTCTCTATCAGGCTTGAGGTTCTTTTACGTGCCGTAAATCTAGGACACGGGACCCACGGCTTTACTTCCCTTCCAAAGGAAGACATGCTAAAGATTTTTACGGGTTTGAATCCGTGATCTTGGTTATACGAAGTTAGCATGGTAACCATTACACCACGGAGGGCGACTATCAGCGGAGAGGGTGAGCTAGACGTGCTCATTGAGTGGGCTGAAACGAAGATCGCTCTCGTCAATTCTCCACCTGGTATACTGCAGTTTTATTCTTTCAGTTGGCGCAGGGAGCTAATTCCACACTGTGCTTTAAATAAGGGGCAGTTGGGACACCTGGTATACTGCAGTTTTATTCTTTCAGTTGGCGCAGGGAGCTAATTCCACACTGTGCTTCAAATGAGGGGCAGTTTGGACACCTGGTATACTGTAGTTCTATTCCGTCAGTTGGCGCAGGGAGATAGTTCCACACTATGCTTCAAATGTCAGCGGGAAAACATCTCCTAAGTTTTGGGCAGCTGAACTCAAAAGAGGCTTTAGAAATAGAGATGGTTATGGCAAAGAAGTGAAATAAACAATAAAAGCGTATGGGAAGGTTTCAAAAGTAGCTAATAGACATCAGGCAATGCGAATTCCAATTAGATTGTAACATTAAATCGTCTCTATCTCTAACAAATGAAACAAAATTTAATTGAGATAAAGGGGCACATATACTTAACCGAGGAGAAAAGGAAAAATCAGGAATGGTTTAGGCTGGGACGCAGGAGGCAAAAGAAAATAACTGACAATTTTGGCAGGAGGGTCTATGTATTCAATGGTTTGAATGAAGACTGAATACATATTTTGACAGAATGTGTACAACAGGAGAGGAATCAAACTCTTAAGAACAATTTTTAAATCCTTATGGAAGGAGATTGGCATGTTGGGATTTACTGGCTGACCAGAACTGTCAAAACGTGGGCGATTTCCTGGCTAACGTTCGCGAAGCCGGACTAAACCTGGTCAGTTAAAGAGAGGCAATTTATCTCTTTTTTACTTTCTCTTTTGCTTCTTTGTGTCACCTTTAACTTGTTTATTAAATAGCAATGCACGACCAACGACCCATACAGTAAACATTTGTGTAGCAACTTGAATAACTTAAAGCACGTAAATGTATATTATCCTTATATTTAAATTTAAATACCCTCATGGGTTCTATACTATTAGCACGAGGGGTATTTACAAATGTCCCCTGCCACTTGTATATGTCAACTGCAAAAAACACAAGGCTACGAACTACCATTTTGTGTTCGGTCTGAAGTTAAAGTCGTATATTGGAATGTTTTAATATGATATTCCTGAGTCACATTTTGATTATTGTATCTTAGTACTTAATCATGTTTTCAAGGTCACTCAGAAGGAAATATTCCTTCAGGTTGCACCAGAAATTAGCTGAGTAGGCATATAAAATGCAAGCTGTTTGAGATACAAGAGAAGACATTTATATTGCAAGCAATTTTATTTCCTATGAGTAGCATTTTTCAGGTTGGTTAATACCTCCAAACAAGCCATGCCGTTTACTTTTCTGCGAGAGCGGGGGCAGAAAGTGTAGTGTAGAGAGGGCAGGCCCTGTGGTAACAGAGTTCGAATGCTTTCTGCAAGGACAATAATCTCCCACTACCTAGGCCAGCAGGTCACGTACTGAGGTGTGAACACGTGGAAGCCAGACGAATACTCTATACTGCTAGAAGTTGTTCATTTCGCGGCGCAGTTACGACCTGACTGGCGAGAGTGAACTTCGTTTAAAAGTCTTGCTCTCAGCGGAGGCTGTGTGTGGGTCGCGCTTATTGCGAGGTCTCAGTTCTCCAATGGTGAGTTTTATCTTGAAATAGCCCCGTTGACTTCTGCATCTCTTAACGCGCCAAGGAATGTGTGCATACTCTAAATATGGGGCTATTGGGCACCTGGTACGTAGTCACACAATTGACAAAGCTAAGGCAATTCCTCTGATATTTGGAATATCCACAAAATATAGGATATATTATTCAAATTTATACAATAAATATTGTCTTTACAACATACCTAAATTGTAACTTGGGCTATTTAATTCATAATGTGTATTGTCTAAATTCATTGTTCTAATAAAAATTAGCTATATACATTTTTAAAATTATTTATGAAATAAATCACAAAAACATTCCACCATGTAGAGCATTTTGAGTATGGAAAAGTGATGAAAAAAGTTAAAGGTTTCAAGTTGCCACTAGCTGTTACAGACACCTGCACTTTTGTTGCTTCAGTTGATAGGTGGTTGAAGTGCGCCAAGTGGGAAAAACGACATATTTTCCAAAAGTATAAAATTCATATTACTTTATTATTAAAATCATTGTTGCATTTTCCAAAACTTTTTATCAAACTTGAGAGATGCAGCACCTAACCTGCAAGGATTTTACGATAGATACGCGCTTACTAAATTCCCAGAGAGAATTAAAGAGATGCTGGTGTGTGAAGCTGAGCCCAGTTTTCCACCGCACCGCTGATGAAATATGCAGCAGTTTAGACGTATTCTCCTGTGGTCAAGCGCAATGCCAGTAACCTAAACGACCACAAAACAAATATGTCCAATAAAATCGCTGCTGATGCTTGCGTTTTACGTTCCCCCCCCCCCACTGAGGGCGAATCACAATGACGAGGAATATAACGGGAAATGGTTTAAGCATACCCTAAGTTCACAATGTGTGTTGTTTTGCAGTTGTTTATATGATGCTCACCAAAAGCGGTAAACACAGTTGAGAATTTAGTACACAAAAAATCAGATATCTGTCTTCCTGTTGAAATAGTAATTTAAGATGTAAGGGCTTAAAGTTGTGGTTTTAGATTTACGAGGAAACGACGCTGGCGTATCATATAATGTTTTCTCAACGAGAATTTTCTAATATTAAAAGGACAGCAACGAAAGATGAAATATATTCAAGGCTAAGTTTGAGCCATTCACCAAGGATTTGATAGGTTATTTATTTCGCATTATTGGCGCCATGACGGTTATAGCAGTAATTAATATTATTGTTCTTCTGTGATGTACTTTGAAAAAATATCAGATTGACAATTGAGGGGCTCAGCGCCAGAGGGAGCTATCCCAGAAATAGCTACATTTCAGAAAAAAGGAGTTTTATTAGAGTTGTTGATTTGGAAAAAAAAATAATATTGAGGTACAACTTTTTAAACTCCAGTACTTAGTCCATATTTTGAAATATCCTAGAAAATAAAAAAAAAATATATATATTTAACATTTTTTTTATTTATTTAGCACTGCAAACTTGCATTATTTATTCAGAGAGAGAGAGAGAGACTGAACATGATATTATTCATAAAATACAAACAACTGAACTACACAACCAGTTCAGTTGATTCCTCGAATCATTATAATTCGTACAGTGCTGGAATGTATTTTCTGATGGACTGTAGATCCCATAGTTTCAGCGCAGGAATATTCCTCCCCTCTGGATACAGTAATGGCAGCTCCACCATCACTCTAGACATAAAGGATGATTTGCTACAAGTTGAGTATTATTTTTTAGTCTTCTCCCTGGCATCTCTTTGAGAAACTGGACCCTTTTCCATTTTTCCAATTCTGAGAAAGTATTTTTGAAGAACAACGCTGTAGATCTTTTTGTTACTTTCACAGTAGAAACTTTCGGAATATGAAATAATCATTTTTTGATTTACCTTTAATAATGTTGTTATTCAGAAACTGGTAGTTTCTAAAATCTTCTTTCTACATTTCAATAATTGCATATGGTTTTGCAATCCGAGCGTTGCTGACCAACTCATACCACTGGCCTGGCTTGTATGTCTTAACCCCTAAATCCCTGTCACTGGGTAGGAAGGTGCGTCCTGGTATCAGAAATAATGCTGAATCTCATCGTACCCGTGATAAACGTTAAAAATAGTGTTCTTCTGGTTTGCCCTGAGCATGAATCAGAGACAAAAATCAGCCTTCTTTTATGAAGTGTGTTAGCTAGATTTTTCGATATGGCATATAAGCAAGCTGCTACTTCGGACAATCCTCTAGAAGCTGTATTTTCTGGCCACATGTCAGCGTTGCATACGTATACCCCAAGATTATACACCCTTGTTGCCTAAGGTAAAATATTGTCTGTTAGGACTTTTGGTGTGAGTAGTGCTTGTTTAAATCAAACAGTAGTCAGAGTCTTCATTCACTGTACCTTCTGAAGTAATGAATAAGGTTTATCAGCTTTTCATTGATGTAATCTCTCTTCACATCACATGTTTTGCACGTATCAGAAAGAGATAATTTAAATGCAATGTTGAACTCTGTATTAAACACCTTAGAATAGATATACTGTGAAGCAGGAGTTACTTCTTTCTGTGCACATTCTTTTTCATACAGTCGATACATCTCAGGTACAGAATGGACATTGCTTATATACACTTTATTTGGATTATCACGGCGAGAATAGTAACTTGTATATTTTGGAAATTGCTTTATGTGATTCCTAACAGATTTCAACTTTATTTCATGTGCTTTATTATGAACATTTCCATGTTTAGCTCTCTGATCAAGGGAGGCGTTCCCAACATAACATGTGCTTCAGTTTCACGACCATCTTCATCATCACTTCTCTCAGTTTGCTTTAACTTGTTACCACCCCTAGCAGTACCCCGTCTTTTTTTTGAAATAGCAGAAATGTCGTAGAAAGCTTTCATACACACTCTCTTGGATTCACCATTAAGTACTTTAACAGTATTCTCAAAAGAATATTTACACCAGGACACCGTTTCATCACCATGGTCATTCTTATAAACACTGTTGCATTCTAATGAATTAATCCAAACAAAAATTATTACCTAACTATAAAAATTGTTACAAATTTCTTCTTTTCTATCGTGGTCTAATGATGAACAACTCCACCAGTTGAGGTTAGGGTTGGTAGGAGGGATGCTACACAAGCATCCAGCTCCTTGTTTGCGAGCAGGAGTTTGTTTCTTCATTGTATAGCTTTCATATTCCTCACCACTGTTTCTTTTTCATTTAGCTTGCATATTCGTTTCTTTGCTCCACTTGCTATACTATTTATCTCCATTTTGAAAAAACAAAATAAGCTACAGCATATTATAATGCCCAAAATTTCTAGTATTTACACAATATTCTTAATGTTTAATAATAATTTTACATATTATTAAGTTCCACGTATTAAGGCCTAAAATGTTATTTGAATATAGAACTTGCAAAATGATTATTTCTTGGCCTATAGTTTAAATAATAAATAACACTATTGCAATAAAGGTTGATGACATTGTTCTTTAAATAGCAGACAACTTCATAGTGGGATATCCCCATCTGGCACAAACTTTCTCACTTTGGAAAATGACATGGTTTCTGTAAGTTAACATTACCAAGAGTTCTACAGTAGAGGAGAAGTGGCAGAAGCTGTCTAAAAACAAAACAAAAAAAGTATTTTTTTCACAATGTGTGGGATAGCTCCCTCTGGCACTGAGCCCCTCAATAATGATTTACATAGAGCAGCGAAAGAAGCAGAGTCAAATTTACTACCTGCTAAATCCCGAAAAGTTTATAAGGCACAAAGTGGTGTCTGTTGATCAGTGATGTTCAAGCTGATAGCGTAAAGTCTGAGCAAAATTACTTTGCGTTTGCGCATCAATTCCGTAAAAATCTGATTTGCGGTCTCATATGAGCTCGGAAACTACTCAAATACGCTCGATCGTAGAAAAAATACTTTATAGCATATTCCTTTCTTGTATTGTTTCGGTTTGGCATTTTACTTTCTCTGGTGGAGATAGAAACTAGAGAAGGTATTGCATTCCACCAAAGTATTCGATACCGATATTTCAACGGAAATACATGTTTTCAGGTACAGTGAATCCAAGGAAGCATTTTGAAAACAAGTGTTTGCGCGCGTCTCAGAACAGCGTAACTCAAAAACGAATAATGGCCAATAGAACATAAATGTTGAATTTTATGGGAAAAGTTCCAAAGCTCTCTCTCTCTCACAAAGCGGCGCAGGGCAGGGATTTCTCCGGTTTCCCCCGCCATCGCATTCAACGGGGCTCCAACTTCATTCCATACATCACCAGCGTCATCGCCTGCGGTGCCGTATACACTGAAACGCCCGCTTTAACTACTTATGGCACCGCAGGCGGTGACACTGATCATACATGAATGAAGATGGAGCACCGGTGGAATGCGATGGCGGGGGAAACCGGAGAAAACCCACCGCAGCGCCGCTTTGTCCATCACAAATCTCACATGCGGTCGCTTGGGATCGAACCTGGGCCGTCTAGGTGAGGGGCGAGTGGTCTAACCACTCGGCCACAGCGCGGCCAAAAATAGCTTAACACATTGACTACTATTTTGCAGTTTTTCTTGGTTTACAAACATTTCGTCTCTTCCAAACTTTCCTTTCTATAACCATAAATGTTACGCAAAATACAAAAACCTGACTTAACACTTCGCAGTGTTCCATGCTTCCTGACAAGCTTCCCCGCTTCCTACGCTCTCCTATTCACAAACTATATCGTGGCAGTAGCGCAGTGACAAGTTTAATGGCCGAGACTGGGCAATTCCAACCAATCGCGGTCACTGTCGAAACGTCTTATCCAACTTTCACTTTTAATAATTGTCAGTTCCACAACTGTGCTTTCAATTAGTGAGTGACAATGTTTATTTAAAGTTTTATCTAGCTTATAATGCATTTAGTTCAAAAACGAGTGAAAATCATTGTTTGTATTTCTTATGTACGAGATAATTGCAATAACCTCAAATAAAGTAACGTTTGTTTCCACTTCTTGTATTAATTATTAAAATCTGAAATAAAATAATTGTTCTATATTTCTATTGCTGCTGTCGCTATTCGTACATTGGGTGTAGACACGGTCGGCTATATCATAATTCAGGAGGCAGTGAAGAAAAAAAAAAACGTAAGTAAACATGGTCGAATGCGTCATCTACCATTTAAGAACTAATATAAATATTACAAACATAACCTGATAAAATCTCCCTTCCTATGTATTATAAATTATTAATAGTCTACTTCGCTGAATTGTCTTATGAAATACAACTCGTGAGTTATCGACAACATGAAAACCCTTGTGGTGTTACGCATGATAATTTCGTGTTGGCGAGTAAGTTTTAGCTGAAGTTATTTCTTTCTACACATTACACATATTTCTTCGAGGTAATGAATTCAAATTAAGCGGTGCTACAAAGTTAAAACATGCAAAAGGAGCATTCAAAGGCTTAATCATGATAAGAAGATATTGCGATGGAAAGAAAAGGAAATTTGATGTATTTCACTACCTGTTCTGCAAACAAACTTTTCTTACAAAGATTATTCTTTTGTCTACATCACGATAACCAAGATGAACATTAAAGGAAATGATATTATTACTTTGTTCATTATAAGTAGAAGGGAACACACAGAGCAGCAATCCAAGTTTTAAAGAATTCACTATGCGACTGCCATTGAAATTCGGTTCTGTTTGCATGGCCAGGAGTGAAACAAGAGAGATATGAAGCGAAAGACGACTTTCCATTTAAGAAAAGTTTAAGCATGAGTTTAAAACTGAAATAAATAACCATAACAATAACCCTGACAAGATCTACATTTTTATCTAGTGGATTTTCATATCTCTTACGGTTTACTATTTATTCAGAGCCTATTCCCGAAAATTCAAGATATATCTACATTTAGTGTGTTATAAAAATATCTTAAAGATATCATGTTTTAATAAAAGTCGTTAGTAATTTTTTTCAGAAAATCAAGATTTTTGTAAAGTATTCCATGTAAAGAGTAGGTAGTTGAGGTGGGAATATTTTCCTAAAAATTCTCGTGTCACATCCTTGGAAGATACTATCTTGAATACCAAATTTCGTATTCAACAGACTTTTCCTTTTTGAATTATGCTCGCCACAGGTACACATACGCGCACAGGGACCTTTTTCTAAAAATGTTTTATTTTTATTCAAGAATCCACAAAACATGTATTGGCGGTAAAATTGTTGGGTGGATTACAATACCTTCCCTGTCTACTATGTACCTTGTGTATACGTGTTAGAGTAATTAAAATGTGGTACATTCTGTAAGACATGTACAGACATAATTTAACCAAACATTTTCGAGCACGTTTGTGACACATTCTAATTACTAATCCATCATGAATTAAATCAACTTATTTATGAACGTTCCTCAACTGCTGTGGTTCACAGCGTCCCATTCAATATAAGGCGTGAAAAGCCACTTAATGTTGCTCAGAGGCCTCGTTATCAGGCTTGATGTTTATACTTGCCGTAAATCTACAACACGGGACCACTGGTTTTATTTCTGTTTCGAAGGAAGTTATGTTCTAAGGTGTTTTGGGCCCGAAAAATTACCGTTGCCCTCCACCGGGTATGAACCCGCGACCTTGGAAACTAGAGGCTAGCATGTTTCACTTAGGACTACGGATGGACGATTCCTTAATTAAGCTGCATTAGGCGTGTCAATGAGGAGAACATGTAATATAGTTTACTGTCTAGAAAGACGTTGATGATGTGCGTATGCTTAATTAGATAGAGTATTCACAGAGCTGCAAATCTAAGTTCACTACTAGTGTAATGTTGTTTGCTATGGTTCTCAGCAGGATACTGCCAGTGACCAGTGTTGCCAACATATCATTCCTTTTTTCCGTCTACTACCAACACTCAAAAATCCGTCAAAATAATACATTAAATTACAAATAAAATTAAAACTCAAGGTCAGCACTTTGGGGAAATGTCTTCTTAAATCTGAAGGGTGATCAAAGAATCTAATAGTGCAGTGATTAACTATTACTTCTGCAGCTGCACGTCATAAGTGTGTTTGATGGTAACTCTGCCTGTGAAGTGGAAAACAGTTCAGCTGCTTTTAAATGTTTCTTACTTTTTCCAAGAAGAAGTAAATCTTACAAGCGTTGCATTGGCAATACTTGTATGTATGTATGTATGTATGTATGTATGTATGTATGTATGTATGTATGTATGTATGTATGTATGTATGTATGTATGTATGTATGTATGTATGTATGTATGTATGTATGTATGTATGTATGTATGTATGTATGTATGTATGTATGTATGTATGTATGTATGTATGTATGTATGTATGTATGTATGTATGTATGTATGTATGTATGTATGTATGTATGTATGTATGTATGTATGTATGTATGTATGTATGTATGTATGTATGTATGTATGTATGTATGTATGTATGTATGTATGTATGTATGTATGTATGTATGTATGTATGTATGTATGTATGTATGTATGTATGTATGTATGTATGTATGTATGTATGTATGTATGTATGTATGTATGTATGTATGTATGTATGTATGTATGTATGTATGTATGTATGTATGTATGTATGTATGTATGTATGTATGTATGTATGTATGTATGTATGTATGTATGTATGTATGTATGTATGTATGTATGTATGTATGTATGTATGTATGTATGTATGTATGTATGTATGTATGTATGTATGTATGTATGTATGTATGTATGTATGTATGTATGTATGTATGTATGTATGTATGTATGTATGTATGTATGTATGTATGTATGTATGTATGTATGTATGTATGTATGTATGTATGTATGTATGTATGTATGTATGTATGTATGTATGTATGTATGTATGTATGTATGTATGTATGTATGTATGTATGTATGTATGTATGTATGTATGTATGTATGTATGTATGTATTGTATGTATGTATGTGTGTATTTATTTCTCTGCAAGTGGATATCACCGGGTGGCAGAGTTATATATGTATACAAGATATATAAACAGTAAATCACAGATGCCAGTTTATGGCTTTGTAAGCTAGATATAATAGTTATTTACACAAATATGAAAACATTAATTTTTCTTTCAATTCAGATTAATCAATTTCATAATTAGAATCACCAACCAATTTAACATTTGTATTTACAACAATATAAAATCACAAGCATTTCATTTAATTATCCAACATTAAAATCAAGATTTTTCTTAAATTTTCTTCAGAGACAGGGGACAACCCCGAAAGGCTGCTCCAGGCAATGCATTCCAGTCTTTTAAGGTTCCATTTATTTTGAATGGATGATCGTTTCGTGCATAGTAAGTTGGGTTTTCCAGTTTGTCAGTAACGTCCTCCCATGCGTTTAAGCCAGCGTAAGTTTAAATAAAGCGCACAACCTCTGTTTCTCACGCCTAAATTTCAACGGCTCCCATTTTATCTCCTCAGTGTTTGTAGGGCCAAAATATTTACCCCTTTTTATGAATTTTATAGCCCTTTTCTGGATCTTTTCTAACGAATCAATTTGATTTACTCTATACGGGTCCCAACAAGTTACTCCAAAATCCATGACCGGCCGCACTAAGGACTTGTACGCGATTACCCTGGACTCTGCTTTCCCTTTTTTAAAATCCTCATTAGGAAGTGCAGTGTTTCCCACGCTTTCTTAGATACAGAATTTACCTGCTCGTCCCATCCAGCGTTACTCGCCAAGTAAACTCCCAAGTATTTGCAGCTGTCCACCTGTGAATTTTTTCCCCACCCATGTGATAGTTTTGCAGAATTTTTCCCCTAGATCTATTAAATGCAATTGACTGACTTTTGCCAGCGTTAATTTTCATTTTATTTGCAGCAGCCCAATCACTAATTTCATTTAAATCACCCTGAAAGGCAGTCTCATCTTCAACATTTCTAATTTTATTGTAAATAATACAATCATCTGCAAACAATCTTATCTGGCATTTTATATTAACAGTTATGTCATTTACAAAAATAAGAAAAGTAACGGCCCCAGTACTGAGCCTTGGGTTACGCCCGAGCTTACCATACCCCTCTCAGATAGCTCCTTGCCTACTTTTACCCTTTGCGATCTTCCTTCCAAAAAAAATGTTAATCCATAGAACTACGCGTTTATCAATTCCTGCAGCAGTTAGCTTCTGGATAAGTAAATTATATGATACAACATCAAAAGCTTTGGAAAAATCTATCACCACTGCATCTGTTCTTCCCCCTGCATCCACCTCCTCTGCTAAATCTTGAAATATTGACGTTATCTGGCTTTCACAAGAGTATCCAGGTCTAAACCCAATGTTGCGCTTTATTGAACCACTTCTTGTTTTATAGTTCCTCCCGTATATATTCCACAAATAAATGTTCCATCAATTTGCACACTACTGAAGTTAGGCTGACTAGTCGATAATTACTTAATTCTGTTTTATTTCCCCCTTTATGAATTGGAACTACAATCGCGGTTTTCCAGTCTTCCGGTAAGGCACAGTTATTTATTGACATATTAAATAAAAGCATTAGGTACGGAATCATGGATTCCCCTCCAATTTTTAGTATTTCGGTCGGTATATTATCAGACCCCCTCAATTTTCGATTTTGCAACATTCTGATCCTTCTGCGCAATTTGGATGCCATTATTTGAAAAACGGAATTTCCACTATCCTCAATTTCCAATTTATAATTATAATACGCTTTGTTAAAAACAGACACAAAATGTGAATTTAATGCGTTCGCTTTTACCTTATCGTTCAATATGGCAATTCCATTTTCCTTGAGCTCTGGTATGCCAAGTTTATTTCCCCTGCGTCTACTTACATAATTGTAAAAAGATTTCCAACTATTATTGGTCCCGCTAAGAATTTGTTCTAAGAACGGCTCCTGGGCTTGCAACGTTTCGTCTTTCAATTGTTTAGCTAATTTTTTATATCTGTTAAAATGCCAATCTGACTTCTTCCGTTTATGAAACGCGCGCCTAGACTTTCGTTTAAGTATTCTGATGGATCTTGTATAATATTCTGGATCATTATTTTGTTTGATAACTTTGTATGGAACGTATTTCTTTATTGATTCCGAAATAAGTATTTTGAAACTATCCCATGCTGCATCTACATTTGGTGCAGGTTTTACAAACAGGCAAAATTGCTTTTTGAGAAAAGTCTGAATTCCATCTATGTCTGCTCTGCAGAAGTTAAAACTAATAATTTCCTCTCCTTCAAACCGGTTTCGCAGCTTCCAGTTTATGTCTAATTGTACACAGCTGTGGTCACTGGCAAAAACCTCACATGCGCTAAACAATGACTCAGGTCTGCATAGAAACACGTCCAGTACAGCCGATTTCCGGCTATCTGTTTTGACTACCTGCGATAACCCATGTTCCCAAACCAGAAGGTTAACAACATATTGAGCTTCGCCTCCTAATAACTGCCCATTCCAGTTTACATTTGGCAAATTTAGATCTCCTGCTAAAATAACATTTTTTCCCGTTTCCAAAGAAATTTTTTCCACTAGTTTATTAAGAGTTTTAAAGTTAGTTTCGCCAGGTTGTTCGTAACACGCTATTAATGTAATGTTATTTGCTTCGTTTTCGTGATCGATAATTTCAATGGCCATCATTTCTACGTCTTCTTCCACCCACAATATCTTACTGCTTAACTCTAACTTGGTACAAATAAAAATTCCCCCTCCCCTTCCTTCCCTGTCCCTCCTAAACACCCTGTAATCTGATCTAAATATCTCCGCGTCATTAATATCAACAGTGAGCCATGACTCCGTACCTATAATCACACTTGGATTACTTATTTCCATTAAATTCCAAAATTCTAATGTTTTGTTTATGATGCTTCGGCAATTTACCTGTAACAGCCTTAAGGAATGTGCCCCTACCTGAGAATCGTCGCTTCCCCGAAGCCGTTGTCAGTGCTGCCCGGTGCCACCGCTTCACTCGGATACCCTCGCGAACAGTGCTGCCAACTTTGAAGTTCCTCTTCTGTTTAGGTGAACACCATCCCGTCCATAGTCCCAGTCGTCAATCCACGAATTTGAGTCCACAAACTGCACATCCAGTCGTTCAGCCACCCACGAAAACGCGTCGTTTACCTGCATTACCTTCCTCCAGTTGATATCGCGTCGCCTCAAAACTCCACTGATGACAATGTTTGCTGAGTGAAATAGTGCCTTTGTCTTCTTAACTAAATCATACATGTCTCCCATCACATAGCCAGAACTCCTTCATAGATCATTACTTCCAACGTGTAATACGATCGTCCGGTAGTTGCTTTCTTCCTCCTCTCGCTTCTTCTCAATTTCCCTCAGTAGGCCGTCAGTCTTTATGCCAGGATAGCAAGCTACCTTTGCATTTGTAGTTCCTGCGTGTCTAACGATAGAGTCGCCGATGATCAAGCATGGTTTCTCCTCTTTCTTTAGGTCATCTTTCCGTGTATCCCTCAGTAAGCGGTTTTCTTCTTTAAGCTTCCGAATAATATCTTCCGCTGTTTTCAGCTTGTCGCGTAAGTCTCGTAGTTCCTCCTGCAGCTTCTCCAAATTGTTATCATTTGCGGTGACGGTCACATCTCTCCTGCAGTCCTTACATGACCAGTTTTCTTCTATGTTCTGTTCTCTCTTAATTTTTTGACAGCCAAAGTGGTACCATCTCGCGCATGAAATACAAAGAAGTCCGATCCTCAGTGCTTTGTTGCAGCTTTCATCTCCTACAGGTCCTGGATTTATTACAACTCCTCCTATCACAAGCAGGGCTAGTAATACAAAAGCCATAAAATAATAATTCAAATGTTAATGATGACAGTTACGTGCACTGCGCACCACCAGGTTCCCCAGGCACCTCTAAAACCATGCCTTTAAGTGGTTATTTAACAATTCTTTTCTACATATTGCTTAGCCTTCTGTTCAATAAGGTAATTAAAATGAAAAAAAAAAAAGACTACTATAAAGTAACTGCTAAACATGCACGAGGCATCACAGTAGGTTGCCGAATTAGCGCAGTGCTCAGTATTCTGCGTTTAGAGTTCACAAAGCAAAGCACGTTCGTTGCATGACATTAAATGCAGTATAATATTCAATGCTAGAGCTATATAGGCATATATAGTTAATATATAATTATTCCACTGCCTTGCAGGCACACAAAGCTTTACATTCGTGTGTTTTTCTAAAGAAAGCCAATATAACATTAATCAATAACTTTTTAATGATATCCGCCAATAAATCCGTCATCCGTCTATACTAAATTACATTTTTCCTGCTATAAAACTTGAAAATCCATCAAGTTGGCAACCCTGAGGTGTGTCTGCGGGTTGCGGGGAAGACTGTTAAGGGGGAGGAATTGCAGATGTATATGATGCCTGTGTATGCCTTTCCTGTAATTGCACCGTCCAGTGCTGGTGCTGTCACATCTCAGCATATTAAACTACAGACTGTTACCCTAAATTTGGATGATGCGTGAAATTTATCTTTTCCACAATTTTATTACTGTAGACTTGATTTTTACTTTCTCTAAACGCACTATGCGCATAGTGTATAGAGGAAGTATTGCAATATACCCAAAAATTAACTGACGAAATTTCACTGGCAATATCCGTAAAAAGCATTTTCAGAAAAAAAGGTCCGTGTGTGTTTCTGTGAACAACATTGCTCAAAAAAGAATGGTCGGTCAAATAACAAACTTGGTGTTTAAGTTCAGTATCTTCCAAGGATGCTACACGAAGATTTTCAAGAAAATTTCCCTCAACTACCCTTTACATGGAACATTTTTCGAAAATTCTGACCTCAAAAATGGCTCTAAAATTTTTGATTAAAATACCGCATATTAAAACTACTTTACATCACAAATAAAATGTATATCTTTAATTTTCTGGGAATAGCTTCTGAAGACCTGTTCATTCTGGTAGAATTTTGCCGAATTTTGCAAAACTGGTTAGCCGGAAGGGACAAAAATTTACTATAAAATGGAGATCCCTTTAAAACATACAATTTAAGTCACATACATTTTTTTCGTGTAGTTGACCGTTTTCGAGATATTCGTTGTTACTGGTTACATTTTTAAAATACTTAAAACTTTACTCATACGGGAACTTCCCAACACCTGGAGACGTAAAGAAACGGATCTCAATCCCATAGCAACCACATTTTAAAACATTTGACTGCCGATTTATCACAGTGCATTTCCTTATTTCCCTTCCATTCACAAGGAACTGAGTAATAAGACCTTTTCTGCTAATGTTTATCTTGTTTAGCATGAAATAGAAGAATAAGCTTATTAAAATAATTTATTACAGAGCTGTAAAGAAAGTCATATGAATGGAACACAACAGACTTTTTCTACTTGCATTAGGATGTAAAAAGACACTTCTGCGAATTTCCTTTCCTTAGCTGTAAAAAAAACATGCATTTTCAAACTTTATATTCTCGTACAGTTCTTGAGAAAAGTGAGAAAATTTTGCCGGTATCATCGACGCATATAGAAAAGTTTTAAGCATCAGAATCTCCATATCTTGTTTACGTAGGAAGAAACAATCTGACGTGTTCTATTCACACGGCATTCTCTAGCTATTACCGTAAACAATTTTCTTACAAAATATTACTCTTTTATCTGCGTGATGCTAATGAAGATAAACATTAACAAAATTGGTCTTTCCCCTTCTTCTTTAAAAGTAGGAGGGAAGTAAGGCAATACACTACACTAAATTCGAGGGCCAAATTCTTTAAAGGCCGGTCGCTATGTGAAACAACTAAATTTGGTTCTCAATAAGAAAATACTCAGAGTAAATAGCACCAGATATTTAGGGGCAATACTAAATCAAAGATTGGAGTGGGGGGAACATGTATACTCGATCACTGGGAAGGCGTGGAAAGCGTTGCATTTCGTAATGAGGATTTTAAAACGCAGGAATGGAAAGTCGCGAAATTTGGCATACACTTCTTTAGTTCGACCACTATTAGAATATAGTGCTGCATGCTGGGATCCGTATCGGGTGGGGCAAAAACTGGCACTAGAGAGAGTTCAAAAACGAGCAGCTAAATTTGTAGACAGAAGTAAATGATTAGAAAATCATACCAGCACTGCTACTTCCTGGGAGACACTAGAAAAACGTAGGAGACGAGCAAGGCTATGTGCAATTTTTAGAGCCTATAAGGGGCAACCTGCATATCCAAACGATTATTAAAGCCATTATACTGTGGGAGGAATGATCACTCGGAAAAAATAAGAAGTAGGGAACAGAAAACAGACATAGGTAAATTTTCCTTCGCAAATAGAACAATAAACGAATGGAACAAAATACCTGCAGATTTACTGGAGACTTTGCCTCAAAGTGTAAATAGTTTTAAAAAGAGACTAAAGAAGAGTGATTTATAGTCAGGATAGTAAATAAAAATAGTGCGTTATTATTACTGTTGTTACAGTTTGCATGTATTTGTATACTATGATGTCATTGGCATTTTAACAATGTATTGCTCACATTATTGTTTATTTAACTCATTGTATTGTACATTGTATTATTACATTGACAGCGTTGCCACCGGGCCACGCCCTAAGCAGTGAAATAAAGTATCCCATCCCATCCCATCCCATCCCATCTCTCTCTCTCTCTCTATCTCTCTATCTATCTATCTATCTATCTATCTATCTATCTATCTATCTATCTATCTATCTATCTATCTATCTATCTATCTATCTATCTATCTATCTATCTATCTATCTATCTATCTATCTATCTATCTATCTATCTATCTATCTATCTATCTATCTATCTATCTATCTATCTATCTATCTATCTATCTATCTATCTATCTATCTATCTATCTATCTATCTATCTATCTATCTATCTATCTATCTATCTATCTATCTATCTATCTATCTATCTATCTATCTATCTATCTATCTATCTATCTATCTATCTATCTATCTATCTATCTATCTATCTATCTATCTATCTATCTATCTATCTATCTATCTATCTATCTATCTATCTATCTATCTATCTATCTATCTATCTATCTATCTATCTATCTATCTATCTATCTATCTATCTATCTATCTATCTATCTATCTATCTATCTATCTATCTATCTATCTATCTATCTATCTATCTATCTATCTATCTATCTATCTATCTATCTATCTATCTATCTATCTATCTATCTATCTATCTATCTATCTATCTATCTATCTATCTATCTATCTATCTATCTATCTATCTATCTATCTATCTATCTATCTATCTATCTATCTATCTATCTATCTATCTATCTATCTATCTATCTATCTATCTATCTATCTATCTATCTATCTATCTATCTATCTATCTATCTATCTATCTATCTATCTATCTATCTATCTATCTATCTATCTATCTATCTATCTATCTATCTATCTATCTATCTATCTATCTATCTATCTATCTATCTATCTATCTATCTATCTATCTATCTATCTATCTATCTATCTATCTATCTATCTATCTATCTATCTATCTATCTATCTATCTATCTATCTATCTATCTATCTATCTATCTATCTATCTATCTATCTATCTATCTATCTATCTATCTATCTATCTATCTATCTATCTATCTATCTATCTATCTATCTATCTATCTATCTATCTATCTATCTATCTATCTATCTATCTATCTATCTATCTATCTATCTATCTATCTATCTATCTATCTATCTATCTATCTATCTATCTATCTATCTATCTATCTATCTATCTATCTATCTATCTATCTATCTATCTATCTATCTATCTATCTATCTATCTATCTATCTATCTATCTATCTATCTATCTATCTATCTATCTATCTATCTATCTATCTATCTATCTATCTATCTATCTATCTATCTATCTATCTATCTATCTATCTATCTATCTATCTATCTATCTATCTATCTATCTATCTATCTATCCATCTATCTATCTATCTATCTATCTATCTATCTATCTATCTATCTATCTATCTATGTGTCTATTTTGATTGCTAGAAGTAAATAAAAGAGACAAAAGGAAACAGATGACTTCCAGTTTAAGAAAATTTCAAGTAGCTTAAAACTTGAATCAATAACAAGGGATATCTCGACAACGGTTAACTCTACAACAAAAATGTTATGACCTAAATTGTGTGTTTTAGCGAGATCTGCAGTTTTTGTGCGTAAGGTTTACCAGTTACGCAAAAGTTGTACAACATTCTTCCAAAATGTAAAGTTCTTCAGAGGCTATTTCCACATTTTGTTTGTCATAAAATATATTCAGTATATGGTATTTTAATCAAAATTGTTAAGACATTTTGAGAAAATGAACATTTTCAAAAGGGCAGTTTAGGGTGGGAGGATCTTTCTGAGAACCTTTGTGTCGCACGCTTGGAAGATGCTGAAATTAAATCCCAAGTTTAGATTTAAACAACATTTCGTTTTTGAGTTATGTAGTCCACGAACACACACGTGCGTGCGCGGATCTTTTTCTAAAATTGCATTTCTTGGATTCAGAGGACTGTAAACCTGTATTGCCGGTGAAATCCTGCTATGGCATTTTGGATGGAATGCAATACCTCCTTTATCCACTATACACATTGTACATACGTGCTAGAGAAAGTAAAAATATCCTCCGTAAAAGGAAAATTTAAAAACCCTTTACTATTTCACAGCTTATTTTATTTTTAATTTAGAAGTTAATGCTCTAATAAAAAATAATTTTACTTTTATTAGGAACGGCTTTGGTAAGATCTAGTAAGAGTTTCAAATTTGATATGCATTTTGTGGATTAAATTAAGATTTGAATGTTCAGGTATGGTGTCAAAATTAAGTCTTGAAAAACGACTTAAATACCCCCCCCCCCCCACTAAGGGATATTTAAATAGCATACACCTTTATATTTGATGTAAATAAGGCAACTTTGAAACATAAAAGCACTTTGAAAGTTTGCATATGTATTTTAATATATTTAGTATTTTCCTATAAAGGTACATTTGACTGAAAATGTACCTCTACCCATAAATTTGTTGTCCTGCAGAGATGGATTTCTAATTCCGTCACAACCAGTATCTCATTTGATAACGGTTCGAACCAGCGTAGAGCAACATGTCGGAAATTGGGGCCGGGAACCCTGATGTTGCAGTTTAAAGTGCGCCCAAATGGGTCACAGTAGTCGGTCTATTGTAACCTTGTAGCGTCCATTGCGCCATTTTATTTTCGGTGTCAGGACCTAGTTCCAGAGATCCGATCCAAAGCGGCACACAACTTGCCCGATTTTAGTCGCTAAGTGGATTCCTAATAACACAGCCAGAAGACTTAGTTTCTGGTCGCGATCCAACCTTCATATTTACTTTGTATTTCAACCATCAACATTCAGTGATGGCTAAGAAATAACGCTAAGCACACGTAATTCAGATTAGGAACTCTGTATTATAACTTTTTAGGTAATTATGCAGAAAATGGGCCTCTACAATCCTCTTCCACGATTTCGAACTGTTTTGCACACTAACGGGACCAGCGCGAGAATGTGGGGTTTTGGGTGGGGAAATAGAAATTTGAATACACACACTAACCTTAACCGATTCGAACCTAACCTCGCGCTAAATTTCAAAACCACAGGACCCAGTGGTTTCGCTACAGCAAGAGATGAAAAAAATAAAACTCGCAGAAAAACACTCCTCCGCCAACTACTGCCAACAAATTTATATACTCACTCTAACCTTAACCTAACATTGCGCTACATTTGAAAGGCACAGGACCCAATTTTTTATCTACTAGGAAAAGCTACAAGAACTTGTCCAAAATCACAGGTTCAAATGGTTTACGGTCGTGTCCTTGCACACTAACATAAAAATACGGCTAACCACGTAGATTACTACAATAGAAATAATAAATTTTCCAAAACACAATAATTGACGAGGAAGTAAAAAAACTAGGTTTTAAACCAACTTAAGCTTCTTTTTTCCCCCTGTACATTTGCGACGCATTCCTCAGTGTAAAATGCAGTGCTACAGTGACACTAAACGGTGAAGTATTGCTATTGGTTCTCACGACGCGGTAATCCTGCCAAGAGCGACATATCACGTTCTTGCACACCAATAGTTAGAGTCTTTCGCTAGCAACGAAACCAAGCTATTTCATTATAAATCAGGTTTCTATGCAAGCATTTCAGCATTTACACATTATAAAACATTTATTATTCACATAATGCTCGTTTATGTATAATTATTTGGTAAATATCCGTCATATACGCAAAATACCAACCGTTCCAGCATGCACACGAATTTGTCCATAGTCAAACAACCAAGCTTAACCGCCAAATAAAATCTTTGAAATCGTCATCAAAAGTGTAAAACCGATCGGTCACACTTCATTTGCTTTTTCGAGCGGCCCTTTTCTGCATAATTAATATGAACAAAGGCTTTGAACACTTAAAATCAATGATATAGATATATGTATATATAACCTGAAAATAAAATCCCTGTAACAAGATATAAAGATTTCAAACAACCAACACGTGCTCAGATTCTTGTGAGCTCAATGGGGGAAGTAATTAATATTCTTCATCACGCGAATACTTATAATTCCAGGAATTCTCAATTCAGTATTGATCTTCTCCAAAGGAACTATACGAGTACATTAGGTATGTTTCTGAATAATAGCTTCCTGAGGATGAGACGTTCACAACAAACCCATTAGACTGAAGTAGTAAAATTGGATAGGCCGCACTATCTACAGGTATAAACCATAAAGATGTTATTGGGCACATCCAAGGGCTAGAAACACTTAACTTTATTTACGAATAACAACTGCGAAGTGCTCGATACAGGAGTGAGCAGCGAGAGATTTGTAACACAAGATTACGTTTTTAACAGAGATATGGAAATACATACTTGGCAATTTTACGGTTCCTTTCATTTAACGTAACTAATTACCACTGACCGAGCACTGTTTCATCAGTAATCTTATTTATTGCATACATTAGCCAAACAAAATAAACCTGAGCAATTATTAAAATAAACGTTATATAAATTCCTCGAGGCTATTGACTTTCCTACTTTTAATTTATTTAAGAGGTATATTGGTCTATTTATCTAATCCGAGAAATTCTTTCCTACCTGATTAGACGAACGGCCTGAATTGCATCCAAAATTTTGACTCACGCACTTTCCGCTAGTCTTGAAGATTCCTCGAACCAGTTGAAAACCAGGGAAACAGCAGAATTTCAGCACTGTCATGCCACGTAGCCGATAAAACTCCAAATTTCGCAACCTTGGAGATGTGTCGAATTGTGTTGAACGAAATGTGAAAGCAAATTCTCACTGTCAATAAAGATTTAGGTAACTTCCCTCGCGGAATCCCTTTTCCCAAATATGGGAACACTACACAGCACTCGGACCCAAAACTTGGGCAGCCCAATTTTCCCGCATGCTTGTATGTTTAGCTCTGACTGGCGTCTGGGCCGGTTTTCTCTCCTGCAGTTCAGAAAGGCACGACGTCTCATATTACCTCTAAGATGGTTGCAATCGTGGATATGTCACAGCTATCCTTTGATGAAGTGAGGTAAAACTGCAAGGCCAACTTTGCTGCGCGGAATTGCTTCAGTGATGCAGTTGGGTAATATTTGTCCTTAACACTGAAACCTGAGGCTTTTTGTATAGATACCTATTCCTATTGTTTTAGTCAGAAGTCCTGTCTCTTTATTTAGAAACAACATTTTACAACCAATTTTTCTTTAAGAACATTACTTGCGTTTATATTTGATAGTGTTTAACGCCTGCTTTTACTACTCAGGCACCGCAGGTGATGACACATGGAATGAAAATGGAGCGGTGGAATGTGATGGTGGGGGAAACCGGAGAACCCGCAGAAAACCCGCCCCCGTGCCGCTTCATGCACCATAAACCTCACATACAGCCGCTTGGGATCGAACCCGGGTCGCCTAGGTGAGAGAGCAAATCTGTTCATAGGTTAGGGGACACAGAAATGCTTACTTTTTTTTAAGCGATTTTGGTCAAAAATATCGAACTTTTAAATTTAATTTTTTTTTGCAAATGCACTTTGCTTAAAATTAAATTTTTGCAAGTTTGGTTCTTCTAGAGCTGATGTAACACCTATACGCCATTTCGTTGCGCCATTTTTCGCAGGTTCACATTTTTTTTATACTTTCTCATATTCAAGATCTCCCACAAAAAGACAGCTAGAGGCGTGAAAAAAAATTCTAAATCACTGAAGAACGTATGAGATAAAACGTATGTTTAGAATTTTGATACTGGTCATAGGATAGCTTTAAAATATAATTAGTTTACATACGGGCTTTTTACGGTTCTTTTTCCATTTTTTGATGTAAAATATACTTTTAAATATACTATCAACTTCGGTTAGTATATTGGTTGATGACGTCTACTCTGAGCAATGATGGGTGTGCAGTCGATTTTCGCCAACATGGAATCGATTAGGCGTCTAATATTTAACTATACGTTAACTTTGGCTCTCTAGAGGGACATTGCGACGCGATTTCATGTCAAATCGCAGTCTTGTGATAAGACGAGCGCGACCTGCTGCTACAGTGTGATGCACGTTACGTTACATTAGCGATTTGGTGAAAAACATTAACTTTTCGTGCAAAAAAATGCATCCTACTTGAAAGTATAGGTTTGAAATGTTTCATTATCCTAGCAAAATGTAACACACTACGATGTGGACGCCGTTTTAAACCGTTGCGCTGGCTAAATGACTCTATGTCCAACTATAAAGCCATTTTTCTAGAGCTCAACTTATTTTGTTGTTGCTACTTTCCCATGCTTAAAGTCTACCTTCTCCCACAAAAATACAGCTAGAGATGTGAACATTCTTCCCAAAGCACTGCATAATGTGTGTAATAAAATGACATGGAGTTTTGATACTGGTCATAGCTTAGTTTTACAAATTAATTACGTTGTTTCGTAACAAAAAGTATCTGTTTACTCAAACAAAAAAGCACCGTTTTTACTTATACTGATTAAAAACGAAAGCCTGTTAAAATAGCCGTCTTTCTTCTATGTTCTCGCAAAAATTCTGCAGTATAATTTTCTTTCGACGTTCGCTGTTATAATATTGCGTTTTTTTTTTTTTTTTTGGAGTTTTTACCATGTAATATAAAACAATTAAGAAAAGGCTAACCACTATAGGAACATTTGAACCAGGAGATTTATTACAAAGATGCGAAGGAATGCAATTTAAAGAAAAAGTTTTACATGAAGCTTAATATCTGATGAAGATAGATTTTGATTGTTGCCAATTAAGTGGTATAAATTAACTAATATATCCAGAATGAAAGCATACTTGTTTGAATTTGGTAAAAAGCATTTCTTTGTTTCCAGTAAAGAAAAACATTAAAGCTCTAGCTTTAATACTTTAGAAAATCACTTCATCACTTCAGAGTTTGCATAAGCTGAAAGCTCTGGCAAATTTAGGATATCCATAGTTAGGCTTATTAAAATGTATAACGGATCTCACTAAAAAGTGTAGTGATATTTTTGCTGTGTTTCAAAATTTTAGCTTGTTTGGTTATTTACATAAGATTGTATTGTTTAAATTCATTTCTTTAATGGAATCCCCCATAGGATGCATTTTTAAAAATCTGACGTGTTGCATTCAAATGAATTTTTCTACAAACTATTGTTATAGAAGATTATTATTTTCTTACGTCGTGCTAATCGAGATAAACTTTAGCAGAAATTAATTACTTGATTCCATGTAAGGGAATACATTAGGCTAAAGTTATAGTTAAATCTTATAAAAGCTTGTCGCTATGTGAAACAATTTGAGTTTGATTTTCTTTGCATGCCCAGGAGTAGAAACAAAAGAGACATGAAACAAAAGTTGACTTCTCGCTTGAGAAAAGCTTCAGTAGTTTAAAACTGTAACCATTAAAGAGGAATAGTTCAAAACGGGCTAACACTACAAAAAAAAAAAATAAATAAAAGATCGTAATAAATAAATACACGTGATACCAATTTTGTGTTTTAATGAAATCCATATTTTCTGTGTAGTAGGTTTTGTCTGCCTCTTACGGCTTGCCAGTTGTCTTCGAGAATGAACAAGTCTTTGAAGGTTCATTTCAGAAAGTTCAAGATATACATTTCGTTTGTCTTGAATATAATCCCAATGATTTGGTATTTTAATGAAAACCGTTAGACCTATTTTTGAGAAATAAACATTTTTGTAAATGTTCCATGCAACAGGTTGTTGGGAGTAAAGCGATTTCTGTTTAAAATCTTCGTATCGCATTTTTGGAAAGCATTCAATTTTGGCATTTAACCGACTTTTCTTTTATGAGTTATGCTGTCCTCAGATATGCACAGAGATCCATTTCAGGGGTCCTCAGACATGTATTTCCGTTTAAATCTCGGTATGGAGTTATGCTGTCCTCAGATATGCATAGAGATCCATTTCAGGGGGCCTCAGACGATATATTTCCGTTTAAATCTCGGTATGGAGTTTTGGATGGAATACAATACCTTCTCTATATACTATATACATACGTTGTACATACGTGTTGGAGAAAGTATAACTATTAAATTAAAAATCAAAGTTTTACAGTAAATGAGTTTACAAATAAGTTTATCATTTCAGTTGTTTTTATATTAGCCCCTAAGCTTATTATTTTCTATACTTTCCAAACTCTTGATTTTTAAAGTTAAAGCTTTCTTTCTGAAAATTGAGCATTATGTTTTAAAGGAATATTGTGAGAACGGGTCATACCTCGGCCTATTTTTTTTTTCATTTCGGCACTTTTTAGCTTTCTACCAACTCATAGTTTCTTTTATTGTATAACAATTTCAATTCAACGCTTTGAGTTCATTTCGTAAGGGAAATTATATACATTATTATAACTGTTGTCTAACATTTAACTTGTATTTTCATCCTATATCAAAATTATACAAGGTGTCAATTATCTTTGCTGACGGCGTTCACCTACTTAGACAAAGACTGTTATACAACAATACACTCCAAGCATACGCCTTTAAGGAATATCTCCTTTCGCTTTTTTATAGAAATGTTTATTAAAATGCTTTATAAAGTAAATTTTTCTTTTGGCAATATAATTCTTTTCTTTTCCTGAGGGATTTTAATGTTATTACTTATCATATAGCCCAAATAGAAATTTTATTTCTTCCTATTTTCACATTTTGGTTTACCCCTGGATTTGAGTTCTTTATTACCACGATTTTGGTCTTTTTAGCACTTATTTATAATATCTTATTATTTGTGATAATACTTCCAACATATTTTCTAAATCTTTTCTTTATTAGCAAAAGGTAATCTGTTATCTGCAAATTGTATACAATGAATATTATGAATAGAGACGGACAGTGTGCCTACGCCCCACGGGAGGGAGGATTGATGTGATAGGATACACCGGGTGGCCGGAGCCAGGAGCGATGCACAGCAGAGAGGGCGTCCCTACAGTTTCCATATTGAAGCTCCCCGAGAGGCAGACCGATGACCTCACCCCACATATTGCCCAACGCCTCCGCCAGGGGTGGTCTTCATCACGGTAACCAGCCGAGGTCGGGGGATGTGGCCGCACCGTGGCCAAGTGGTTAGACCCCTCGCCTCTCACCAAGACGGCCCGGACTCGATCCCAGGTGATCGCATGCGGATTTGTGGTGGACAAAGCGGCACAACGATGTGTTTTATCCAGGTTCTCCGGTTTTTCCCGCCATCGCCATCGGCTTCATTCCATTTATCATCAGCGTCATCGTCTGCGGTGCCACATGTAGTAATAGCGGGCGATAAATACTATCCAAAAAATTCGGGGATGGAGAAAGTTACTTTAAGCACTTTTTTTCCCTGCCACACCGCACCGAGCACCTTCGCCTACGCTTTCAACTCTAAAAGAAACGTAAATGATGAAAGCTGAATGAAATGACAACACTCCGGGGAAACCCACGAAAAAAACCAGGTAGACCACGAGGATTGAACCCGCGACCTCTCGGATGTGGGTCGCAGACGAAACCGCCTATGCCATCCCACTTGGTCAATGTTAGCAACTAATACACATATATTGTAAAGAATGCAGTGTTGGATCTCTCGATCGGTGACACGGCGCGATCAGCAGGAAGGAGTCCCAGCTGTGAGTGTTCGAGTTCGCTCTAGCGTAGCACCTAATTTCCTCATGATGCTGAGTGGGCAGATGTCCAATACATTAGCTTGACTCACGAGAGAATTCCATTTCAGGATTTCCTTGTACAGGCTGGCAGGTGAATAAGTGCAAATAATTAAATATTTAGTAGAGCACATTACGTGTAACTCACATGTAAGTGTATCTCATTTTGTGTGCTTACTAATAGCATTGTCATAAATGGAGCACAAATTTCAGGGTTTAATGTGTTTGAGCGGCCCCGGGTTATGTAGCTCTCGTGTTGACAATTAGTACAACACGCAAACCGCTGACCTGCATTTATGTGAGACACAGGGAGGGAACGAGGGACCGATTAGATCGCAAACTTTCCTATATAATGAGTGGTTTTACATATGCTGAATTACCAAGTAATCAGTTCATTTACGCAGCCATTGGGGAATCTGCGAGGAAAGTGTATCATTGGCAACTTCTGTATCGTCATCTTCCCAAAAGGCTAACGGTAACTGCAGTATATCAAAGGATCTGTGACTCAAGTTCTCTAAATTCCCGACTTGAAGGTTTTCTAGGTGTTGACGTTTAATTTTTTAATCTCTCACCTTTCTAGGAGCAATGCGGGTGATTTTGTCATTTAAAGAACGGAAGTGCAAAAGCCTAAATGCCGGTGTGAGTTATTTAAAACCAAATTTAAATACAGCATGACATTGTTTTTAATATTTTAAGGGAACCTCGAATACATTGTGAATCCTAAAAGATATGTAATGTTGTGAGAAAACAAAAATGTGACGCTACGGTTGAAGTTTCAGTGCGATGGATATTCTTCCTCACATCACGCCACCTATAGTCGGGTAGGGCAGCGGGCAGACGAGAGTCAACCGTGTGACCTATTACGTAAACACTCACAGTACGTCTGAGATAGGGACCATTAATCATCCTAAAAACGCTGTGAAATTTCCGTCGTGAACAAAATTTTAGAAAATAGGCAAAAAAAAAAAAACAAAAAAAACTGCAAATATTTGATCATCATATTGCCCTCAAACGCTGAAATACATTTGCTAATTTGCACTGAAAATTATTTTGAAATGTTACACAATAAGTTTAATTGGTGGTGCTTATGTTGAATATTCTACATACTTTCGCATTCATTTCGTGCTAATTAATGAGTTACGAAATAACTGAAGTGAAATGTGATAGGTAGCTAAAGTGACAGTAATGTGAAAATCACTGATTCCCAAATTCAAAATCTTTTATTTTAAATCAATATCATGAAAAAAAAATGAAATGTCACAAATTAAATATCATCAAACTGCAGCAAACAACAATTTAAGACATTTTCGCTTTTCATAGTTGTCCTGCCTGTTACGACGAAATTACATATAGAGAAAAATACTTGGCCCTCAGCATTTGATATCTGTAGCAGAGACATTGAAGGGGCTTTTAACAGAAAACGCTGTATTTTTTTTCAGAAAGCCAAGACTTCTGGTACTATAATCTGTTACCGTTAAGGGGAAAACTTCATTGTGCATTTATGAACTTTAAGAAGGCATTTGACTCTATCAATGGAAATACATTATGGCATAAAATACGCAGTAAGAGGTTATCGAGTAAAATGATTAGAGCGTTGTAGGCAATCTAGCAAATGCCGAATTCTGTGTAAAGTACGACAGAAACAGAGTGTCGGAGAGCTGCCTAAGCTACAGGGGAGTGAGGCAGGGTTGTGTTTTCTCTCCCTTGCTATTTAGTCTCTTTTTGGATGATATAACTCATGCAATGATAGCAGAGAATATCCAAGCACCAGTGGTAGTGGAGTTGCAGATCCCAGCACTTTTATACGCAGACGATTTAGTATTGTGCTCTACGACAGTTAGCGGATTGCGTCGAGGACTGGACAAACTTAAGAATTATTGCAATGAATGGCTACTTACAGTTAATGTGAATAAGACTAAGGCAATGACTTTCAAAAATGACTTTTTTTATAGCAGGGAGGAGACTTGGACATATGCAGGACAGATACTGAACAATGTTAAATCTTTTGTGTACTTAGGACTCACATTTACAATGAACGGAAAATGGACAAAACACATTGACATCACCAAACACAAGGCAAGGGTGAAAGCAGCGAAAGCTCTCCGAATATATCCATAACCTTAATGGAAACTGCATACGGAGCAACAGTTAGATCCACGATGGCATATGGAGGAGAAATGTGGAGGTGGGAACAAACAGGTAATCTGCAGCAAGTGAGGACCCAATTTTTGAAAGGAATTCTGGTTGTGGGTATGGTTATGGCCAATAGCGGAATAATGAGTGAATTCAGGGCGCATAGTGAAACGATAGGGTGAAAAATCAGAGCAGTTAAATATTGGATGAGAATCGCTCATGGAAACCAATCTCTAATTAGGGCGGTCTGCTACCATGAACAGTTGCAAATGGAAGGTAATTCGACATGGGCATCAAAATTAAAGAAAGGGTTGGAAATCATTGGGATGGGATACATTTGGATGGCGGGGCAGGCAAACAGACGGGGTATTTGGAGAAAATTTAACAACTGCCTCTGGGTTATTGACAGATGGCAAATAATTGCGCAATGCAAGGAGAAGGTCTCATTAGAAGTTCAGACTGGGCTAAAATCGGAATGGGGTATGGAGCAATACACCAAAACAGGTATCCAACTTTATAGAGGGGTTCGTGTAGATTAGACTAGGAGCATGGAGGAGCACAAAAATTGCTGAGGAGAATGTTATGAGAACCTTTTCCATCTGCGAGGAGGAAGAGTCGTGGTCCCATATCTTGGCAAGATGTAGGGAAAGGAAGAACGGAGGGAAAAATATTTACCGCGATTCTGTACCACCGCGAACGTAGAGCTAGAAGTATGTTGGACGCTACTGGCAAGCACGGAAGACGTGGACGGTCTAGGTAAACTTATACTTAAGGCAAGGCAGCTGAGATCTGAGAAGGCTGCCAATAGAGAATCGGGAGGGGGAATAAGAACAGCTAAACAAAACTGATTACGATGTTCTACATACATATATTTTGTCATACTTATGTCATTGTTGTGTTATAGTTTTATGAATTGTGTATATATTATGTGTATGTATTTCTCTTGAGTGTATTTGTCTATTTTAATAGGGTACATTTATGCTTCTGAATAAGTGGTACTCTGTGTTGCAAATTTAAATTGCTGTATTTGAATGTCTTTGTCTTTTTATTTTCGTGTTTACTCTTTTAATTCGTTATTGTTGTTGTTTTAATACTGCTTACTATTTTGTGTATTACAAAAGTACGTACTAATATCAATGGCACACGTGTCTTCTCACACAGGAGTAACAATCGCAGCTTCGAATCAAACACATTTCCAATGGCACACGTGTCCTCTCACACAGGTGTAACAATCGCAGCTTCGATTCAAAGACATTTCCAATGGCACACGTGTCCTCTCACACAGGAGTAACAATCGCAGCTTCGATTCAAAGACAATTCCAATGGTACACGTGTCCTCTCAAGTAGGTGTAGCTATCGCAGCTTCGATTCAAAGACATTTCCAATGGCACACGTGTCCTCTCACACAGGAGTAACAATCGCAGCTTCGATTCAAAGACATTTCCAATGGCACACGTGTCCTCTCACACAGGAGTAACAATCGCAGCTTCGATTCAAAGACATTTCCAATGGCACACGTGTCCTCTCACACAGGTGTAACAATTGCAGCTTCGATTCAAAGACATTTCCAATGGCACACGTGTCCTCTCACACAGGAGTAACAATCGCAGCTTCGATTCAAAGACATTTCCAATGGCACACGTGTCCTCTCAAGTAGGTGTAGCTATCGCAGCTTCGATTCAAAGACATTTCCAATGGCACACGTGTCCTCTCACACAGGAGTAACAATCGCAGCTTCGATTCAAAGACATTTCCAATGGTACACGTGTCCTCTCAAGTAGGTGTAGCTATCGCAGCTTCGATTCAAAGACATTTCCAATGGCACACGTGTCCTCTCAAGCAGGTGTAGCTATCGCAGCTTCGATTCAAAGGCATTTCCAATGGCACACGCGTCCTCTCACACAAGTGTAACAATTGCAGCTTCGATTCAAAGACATTTCCAATGGCACACGTGTCCTCTCAAGCAGGTGTAGCTATCGCAGCTTCGATTCAAAGGCATTTCCAATGGCACACGCGTCCTCTCACACAAGTGTAACAATTGCAGCTTCGATTCAAAGACATTTCCAATGGCACACGTGTCCTCTCAAGCAGGTGTAGCTATCACAGCTTCTATTCAAAGACATTTCCAATGGCACACGTGTCCTCTCACACAGGAGTAACAATCGCAGCTTCTATTCAAAGACATTTCCAATGGCACACGTGTCCTCTCACACAGGTGTAACAATTGCAGCTTCGATTCAAAGACATTTCCAATGGCACACGTGTCCTCTCACACAAGTGTAACAATCGCAGCTTCGATTCAAAGACATTTCCAATGGCACACGTGTCCTCTCACACAAGTGTAACAATTGCAGCTTCGATTCAAAGACATTTCCAATGGCACACGTGTCTTCTCACACAGGTGTAACAATTGCAGCTTCGATTCAAAGACATTTCCAATGGCACACGTGTCCTCTCACACAAGTGTAACAATTGCAGCTTCGATTCAAAGACATTTCCAATGGCACACGCGTCCTCTCACACAAGTGTAACAATTGCAGCTTCGATTCAAAGACATTTCCAATGGCACACGTGTCCTCTCACACAAGTGTAACAATTGCAGCTTCGATTCAAAGACATTTCCAATGGCACACGCGTCCTCTCACACAAGTGTAACAATTGCAGCTTCGATTCAAAGACATTTCCAATGGCACACGTGTCTTCTCACACAGGTGTAACAATTGCAGCTTCGATTCAAAGACATTTCCAATGGCACACGTGTCCTCTCAAGCAGGTGTAACAATTGCAGCTTCGATTCAAAGACATTTCCAATGGCACACGTGTCCTCTCACGCAGGTGTAGCTATCGCAGCTTCGATTCAAAGACATTTCCAATGGCACACGCGTCCTCTCACGCAGGTGTAGTTATCGCAGCTTCGATTCAAAGACATTTCCAATGGCACACGTGTCCTCTCACGCAGGTGTAGTTATCGCAGCTTCGATTCAAAGACATTTCCAATGGCACACATGTCCTCTCACGCAGGTGTAGTTATCGCAGCTTCGATTCAAAGACATTTCCAATGGCACACGTGTCCTCTCACGCAGGTGTAGTTATCGCAGCTTCGATTCAAAGACATTTCCAATGGCACACATGTCCTCTCACGCAGGTGTAGTTATCGCAGCTTCGATTCAAAGACATTTCCAATGGCACACGTGTCCTCTCACGCAGGTGTAGCTATCGCAGCTTCGATTCAAAGACATTTCCAATGGCACACGTGTCCTCTCAAGCAGGTGTAACAATTGCAGCTTCGATTCAAAGACATTTCCAATGGCACACGTGTCCTCTCAAGCAGGTGTAGCTATCGCAGCTTCGATTCAAAGACATTTCCAATGGCACACGTGTCCTCTCAAGTAGGTGTAGCTATCGCAGCTTCGATTCAAAGACATTTCCAATGGCACACGTGTCCTCTCACACAGGTGTAACAATCGCAGCTTAGATTCAGAGACATTTCCAATGGCACACGTGTCCTCTCACGCAGGTGTAACAATGCACTGCAACAGTCAGCTATGACTTCAGCAGCAAGGCGCTCACACACGCGCAACGATGACGGCCGCCGGGCTTAGTTACAAAATGAACAATTAAGATGAAAGTGAGACAGAAGCTCATATTGAAGAATCGTTGAAAAGCAAAGGATTGATCTCTAAAGAATATGAATGTCATTTCCATTCACAAAGGCTTTCATGTATATTTTTCGCGTTGCTTTACTGCTTCTATTCCACTTGTTATCCTGCTGTGTTCTCCCTCCACTCTGTTCTCCTTTTCTCGTCACACGCGTGCACAAATGAGTTAATATTGCAGGTAATATTTCACTACAGACAGGCGTAGCTGCAAGCGTTCACGCCACTGGAGACCGTCACTATTAAAATGCATTACTATAACCGGAAGAGGGTGGGGAACGTAAGACCTTTCTGTCTGCAGCTCACAGGTGACAGACGTGACCTTGACCCAACTTCCGTACACCCACGACTCTTACTGCAAATTGACACAGGGATAAAACCCTCTGACGTCCTCGGCAACACACTCCATTAATAACGTATCGGAAACACAAACACGCAATGTTCTCCTAAATCTTTGGTTTGAGTCTTAATGTTGTGTTATTTATGATCGCTCTTTAACTACTTTGGTTCCCAGCGTCCCATTCTAAATTGGGCGTAAAAGACCGCTTAATTTTGCTCAGAGGCCTCTCTATGAGGCTTGAGGTTGTTTTACGTGCCGTAAATCTACGACACGGGAGCAACGGCTTTACTTCCCTTCCAAAGGAAGCCATGCTAAGGATTTTTACACCCGAAAAAATCCATCATCCTCCGCCGAGTTTGAACCCGCGTCCTTGGGTATATGAAGTTGGTATGGCAACCGTTACACCACGGAGGGCGGTTTTGAGGCTTGGGCGGCCCAGTTGCAGAGTATTTAGCCTCACACTCAGGTTCCATTCCAGGGGCTGCAAGTGCAATTTATGCTAGACGAAGCGGTGTGTAACCAGGTTTTCCTGTTTCCTCCGCCATTCATTCCACCAATTGCTCCATCAGCACCTTCCCTATCATCCATTTGCCTACATTCTATAGCCTCTACTCTCTTACGTTCATTACAGTTATTAGGCTGGAAAGTTAGAGTCAGACTGACAAATTCAATGCCATAGCCGGGATTTGAACCACGGATCTCCCGGTCTCTAGCCAGTTGCTCTACCACTGATCTACAATAGCAACGTACCGGCACAGCATCAAATTTCTCGACTGACTTGCATGTAACTTTGTGGTTTACCGGGAAACGTCCGAGTCAGTTGAGAAATTTGATGCTATGAATCCTGGGACTTAAAGTACTTACGGAATTCTAAGTCGCTATTGGGAAATGGAATCACAAAATAATTTGAGATATCCTTGTGGTTTACCGGGAAACATTAGAGTCAGTTGAGAAATTTGATGTCGTGGCGGGATGTTGCTATGGTAGCTCAGTAACAGAGTAACCGGCTGAGACCGGGAGATCCGTGGTTCAAATCCCAGCATTGAATTTTCAGTGTGACCCTATCCCGCTCCTGTCCTTCACACGGCTGAATAGGAGTGATTGGGCTGACCCCATCCCTGGATTCTCTATCTCATCTATCGTTCTCAGTGATGGAGGGGTTGTTCCCAGGGCGCCGCAGTTTCAAACCCGGCGGTGGGCGTTGACTTTTTTTCGGGCGTAAAAATCCTTAGACTTACCTCCTTCGAAAGGGAAGTAATCCTCTTTGTGCTGTGTCGTAGATATACGGTGAGTAAAAGAGACTTACGCCAGATAAAGAGGCCTCTGAGAAATGTTAAGCGGTCTTCGACGCCCAATATAGAATTGGACACTAAGAAGCACAGTGCAAAACTTAAAGTGCATGGCATGTTGATACCACGCAGTCAACAACCAAACTTCACTGAGTAAAATCTTGGAAAAAAAGCTCTTTATTACTCAATCTGGTTACAAATAAATTTCTTTAATCTGCAGTTTTCACAACAATACTCAGTAACACATTTTCCCGTTGCTTCGACACAACTGCTGCACGCTATGAGCTCAGTTGAAGCAGACTCTCTTGGCTTGTAGCTCTTCCTTTGATAGCTGTCGATGACGTTAACAGAAATTTCAGAAAAAATTAATATTCTCGCATGTGTCCATTGCGCCCAGGTGTCGCATTCCTAGGCTATGACGTGAGGCCCCGCTCTTCGCGTGTTAATTTCTCGAAAATTTGCGATAGTGGCAGTGAAACCACTAAAAGAGCTGCAGCAATGCAGCAAGCCGCTCACACGCAAGGTACTGTCCCAATAAACACGACCTCGGATGAAATACAGGACATAAACCCTTTGTTGTTGAATTCGAGTAAATAAACAGCACGTTCCTACTTTAAAGTAGGTTTTTTCAGGAAACATTTCCTCCTTATGGATAGATTTCAAATATCCTTAACTAAAAAATTCTTCTATAATTTCTTGTATTGATGCTTAACATTAGTTTTTATTACTTTAAAAAGTCTGATGCATTCCACTCAAACGACTTTTTCCATCGTTTCTGCAAACGAACTATTCTTATACAAGATTATCCTGTTTTCCCCATCATGCTAATCAAGATAATTATTATCATGAACTGTCTTCTTATAAATAGAAGGGAAATACATTAGGATAAGGTGACACTCAAACACATTTTAAGGCTGTTGCTATGTGATTGCCATTGAAATTCCGTTCTCTTTCCATTGTCAATTGGAAAACAAAAGAGAGGTGAAACGAGTGAGGACTTCCCGTTTAAGAAACGTTTAGGTATTTTAAAATTGATGCCAATATCAGGGTATATCTCAGAAATGGTTAACACTACGAAAAAAAATGTGTACTCCATAAACTTTCTATTTTAACGAGAACTACATTTTTTGTGTAGTAAGCTTTTGTCTATCTCTTACGATTTACCAGTTGTACAAACGTCATCCAGAGTGAAGAGGTCTTCAGAGACTATTCCCACAAAATTCAAGATATACATATCGTGTGCCTTGAAAATACAAGTGTCATTTTAATCAAAATCGTTATGGCCATTTTTGAGAAAATAAAAATTTTCGAACATTTTTATAAGCAAAGGTCACCTGGGGCTGGGAGGGGGATTTTTCCTGAAGATGGTGAACTTAAATACCAAGTTCGGTATTGAACATAAAGTTCGGTATTGAACATAAAGTTCGGTATTGAACATAAAGTTCGTTTTTGAATTATGCTTCCAAAGACACATGCACGCGCGCGACCTTTGATATTAATACTTTGTTTTGATTCAGGAGTCCTCAAAACCTCTATTTCAGGTGGAATATCGGTATAGAATTTTTAATGGAATACAATATCTTTTCTACCTGCTATGTACATTGTACATACGAGCTGCACAATCCGACAATATAGGTAGCTTGTACCGTGCAATAATTTAGAAATACAGAGGACCACCTATATAAACTTCCAAAACTTTTGTTGCTATTAACACGGAAATGGGGATAAAACATAATAAAAGGAGATTAATACATGCAGATTATAATTCAATAGTTGCAGCAGTTAACTCAGGGGGAGAACGGGAAGATGGGAATTTTGATAATAAAATTAATGAAGCGGATGACAAGGAGGAGCAGATTTGTAGAAAAAATAAACACCCTAATGGGACCGTCTTAAAGAAAATTTGGGAGTTTAGGAAAAGAAAACATCTTAACGGTATCACCATACAAGCCACAGCATAGAACATGACATTAAAAACATAGCGCGAAGTGACGGCGCACTCTGGCCCTGGGGTTTTCCGTGGTTTTCCTGGGACCGCTTAGGCGAATGCTAGGTTGCTGTATATCTAACAGGTTCCTTTCCCTTTCACTTTTCATTTGATTTCCCTTCTTCATCTTTCAGGTCGACAGCAGGTGTGACTTGAGGCTTTGCAGGCAAATGACACCGTTGCTTGCTCCGGATAAAACTCTCTTCCCCCTGGTGGCACAGTTTGAGCCTATGTGCCGTTGTAGAGACCTCCTTTCGGCCTCCCGGCGCCTGAATAGCCTGCCTGGCGCACCAGGCTGCCATCTATTGACTGTTAGGGACTTCCGTGCGTTTCTATGTTGAGCTCCGTCCTATGTGCTGGTATGTGGATTCCCCTCCTCCCATCCCTTCCCCCGACACAGTACCGTGTCGCAGTTGCCAAGGTGTCCCCGGCAGTTAACATTCTCTAACCTCTACACTTAGAATTTATAAATGGAATAAACACCGCGAAGGCAAAAGGCGGAAAATCTCTTTGCTTGCAGAAGAACGCCGACAGGATATCGTCTTGCAATAACCAGCAAAAGTAGACCTCAGCTTTATCTATTCCTACTTTGAGTCCTTTGGAAGGCAAATGCGCGCTAGTTGAGACATATAATGAGGAAACTCCACAAGAACGGAGAATCATACGCCCGATGCGATCCATACAATTGAACTAAAAACTCAAAACAAACCCACAAACCCGCACGAGTTACTAAATTTAACTGAGAACGTGGTCAGTAAGAGAGATGAAATTTTGGTCTAAATGAAACATCCAAACATATTGGACTTTGTTACTGAAGAATAATTTTTGACGGACTGCGGAAATGGCCGTACCGTTATTCACAAATTCGACAAGATTAATTAAATTTCCGCAAAATCAACTCCCAAAAATCTTCCATATTCCAAATTTTTCCAAAAGTTTCCACTTACACCAAACGCAGTCTTCTGACAAACCGAGTATTTGTGTTGTTTGCCACACACAATAAAACGGCAAGCAAAGGACAGGAATGAAAAATATATTTATTATTTTCTTGATCTACTCTTCTTATATAGAAGACTTACACCCTCAGGACTTGTCAACACCTGAGACCAGATGTTTGTTGAGGAGTAAACGGACTCTGTGTCAGAGAGAGAGAGAGAGAGAGAGAGAGAGGGGGAGAGAGAGAGAGAATAGCCAGGATGGATGAACAGACCGCTGCCCGGTATGAGAGTAAGGAGGAAGATACGCTGAAATGGATCAAAGGAAATGTGATTATAGAAAAGGTGTTGGAATGAATGGTTGGAAAGCTAGAGAACACGTAGAAGACCCGTCCAGACGCCGCAGTCCCCTGGGCAAGAACCTGGACCACCTTAGTACGAGGAGTCAGTCCAATGATTCGCACACTGCGCCGCAAAATATATTATATTGTTAGGAAATAGAATCTGAATGTAGAAAATTCATTAATAGAACTAAAAATGAAATGAAATTGGGTGCCATTAAGATTAGGATTAGGTATGAAACAAAGGGAGGAAATAGCGTGGCTTAGGTTGGGAGGGTGAAAAGCTCGTAAAGATATTCACGATGCTGGTCGGAGGATTCGCCCATTATGCGAAGAACAGAAACACTGGCCGCATATTTTGGTGGTTTGCGTCCACACGGAAGATGATACAAAAACATTATTATCGGAGATATTTTTAGCTTCAAAGAGACGGAGGACTTAATTCTAAACATCTAAAACTACCCTTAATGGGGCTACTTATACTAAGAGAGAATGTGTTTGGGTAAATACTATATAGACATATTCGGTTTATGAGCATCTATCTGTTTAAATAAGTGGGTGTTTCTTTGGGTAGTATTTAACATCCGCTTTTACTACTTGTGGCACCACAGGCGATGATACTGGTGATACATGAAATGAAGATGGAGCACCAGTGGAATGCGATGGCGGGTGAAACCGGAGAACCCGGAGAAAACCCTCCCCTGCGACGCTTTGTCCACCACAAATCTCTCTTGTGGTCGCTTGGGATCGAAACTGGGCCGTCTAGATGAGATACGAGAGGTCTAACCACTCGGCCACGGCGAGGCCTATGGTGGGTGTAATTGTGAGTGCAAGAAAGGAATGTATGATATCAGTTTTCTGTTTGTTTGTTTTGTTATTGTAGCGAGCGTGCGTGTGCGTGTGCAATGTTGTGACTATAAAATAGGGATAAGTCGGTCTTTTGACCTATACATCAGTGTGGTAGTGTTCAACACCCACCGCAGTGAGGCAATTGATGTAACAAGTACCAATATGACGACAACAATATTGCTACTACTGCTTTTTTTTTGGTAGTGTTTAACGCCCGCTGTAACTACTAATGGCATCGCAGGCGGTGACAATGATGATGGAACACCGGTGGAATGCGATGGCGGGGGAAAACCGGAGTACCCGGTGAAAACCCCCCCAGCGCAAATCTCACATGCGGTCGCTTGGCATCGAACCCCGGCGAGAGTCGAATGGTCTAACCACTCGGCCACGGCGCGGTGGTACTACTACTGAGTTTTTACACTTGTAGTTGCAAGCAGAAAGGAATGTTTATGTACCTAGGAATCTGTGATGCATCAAGAGTTATCTAGGATTTTCATTACACAATCACGATGACATTTCTTATTTGCATTACATTAAACAAGCGCATCTGCCGTTACTAATTATGTCTCTTGGTATTCTAATCAAAACTGTGTATCTCTAATTAAGCGAAACATGCAGGTGAATGTTGGGCAATTTGCATTCTGTGATCGCAGACTACGGAAAGAATCCTGGCTGGGGACGAGGGGATGTTTGCATCATAATGCAGTTTCAGATTTACGTCACAGTTTGAACTACTATAGGCAATCTGCAATGAGGTACTCCTGGGATTGCTCTATGCTACACGATGAGTAATTAATATACATTTACATACATAAATTTCTGAGGGACAACTTCGCAGAAACGGAGAGATAGTTGAGTGAAGCTGTGTGTTTCATCTCATTTTCGGCACAGACAGATAGACAGGTGTATCGGAAAAATCTGTACCAGAGTTGATGTAGTTCCTCTTCTGCTTTTGTGTTGTTAAAGTCGCATGCGACCGTAGTAACTAGGTCCTGGTTATCATTGGGCACAGACAGACAGACAGGTGTATCGGAAAAATCTGTACCAGAGTTGATGTAGTTCCTCTTCTGCTTTTGTGTTGTTATAGTCGCATGTGACCGTAGTAACTAGGTCCTGGTTATCATTGGGCACAGACAGACAGGTGTATCGGAAAAATCTGTACCAGAGTTGATGTAGTTCCTCTTCTGCTTTTGAGTTGTTATAATCGCATGCGACCGTAGTAACTAGGTCCTGATTATCATTTGGCACAGACAGACAGACAGGTGTATCGGAAAAATCTGTACCAGAGTTGATGTAGTTCCTCTTCTGCTTTTGTGTTGTTATAGTCGCATGCGACCGTAGTAACTAGGTCCTGGTTATCATTGGGCACAGACATACAGACAGGTGTATCGGAAAATTTTGTACCAGAGTTGATGTAGTTCCTCTTCTGCTTTTGTGTTGTTATAGTCGCATGCAATGGTAGTAACTAGGTCCTGGTTATCATCCACGTCTTTTAGCTTGCTTAGTTTAGAAATACAAGATGATTCAATAAATAACCGCAATAGTTCTATAAAAATACAAATCTTGGACAAAGCGTGTGCCTCTTTGTAATGTTTTGGTGGTGTTCTAGAGCTATTATCAGATGGCTTGGCACTCCAGCCTCGAGAACAGAATGCTGGTCCAGCGTGGAGCAGTGGAGTGTCATTAGATTTTTTCTGAAACCACTCGAAACACACGACGGATGGCAGTGCAATATGGTGCATTTAGTTTGAGTTGAACACAAATGTGTGAGTGTGCAGATAAGTTCAAACGAGGAGTTCCAAAACCAAAATTGGTGCGAACTGAAAGTAGTGCTGGTAAGGTCATGTTGGGATCATAAGGGAGTAATTCTTGAACATTACATGGCGAGAGGTCAACATAAGAACAGTCAGACGTACGCAAAGCTTATGTGACAACATTTGAAATAAGCAATTTTGAGGACGTGGCGTAGACTGATGTCCAGTGTTACTACATGACAACGCGAGGCCACACACCACTAGAGTCACATTAGATACCATCAAGGATCTGAAGTTGGTCTGCTTGTTCCACCCCACGGATTCACCGGATCTGGCTCCTTCGCATTATCTTAGATCTGAAGTTGGTCTGCTTGCTCCACCCCACAGATTCACCGGATCTGGCTCCTTCGCATTATCATAGATCTGAAGTTGGTCTGCTTGCTCCACCCCACAGATTCACCGGATCTGGCTCCTTCGCATTATCTTAGATCTGAAGTTGGTCTGCTTGTTCCACCCCACAGATTCACCGGATCTGGCTCCTTCGCATTATCTTAGATCTGAAGTTGGTCTGCTTGCTCCACCCCACAGATTCACCTGATCTGGCTCCTTCGCATTATCATAGATCTGAAGTTGGTCTGCTTGCTCCACCCCACAGATTCACCGGATCTGGCTCCTTCGCATTATCATAGATCTGAAGTTGGTCTGCTTGCTCCACCCCACAGATTCACCGGATCTGGCTCCTTCGCATTATCATAGATCTGAAGTTGGTCTGCTTGCTCCACCCCACAGATTCACCGGATCTGGCTCCTTCGCATTATCATAGATCTGAAGTTGGTCTGCTTGCTCCACCCCACAGATTCACCGGATCTGGCTCCTTCGCATTATCTTAGATCTGAAGTTGGTCTGCTTGTTCCACCCCACGGATTCACCGGATCTGGCTCCTTCGCATTATCACATTTTAACTCACTGAAAGAAGCTCTCAGTGGCTCAAGGTTTGCAGATGATGAGGAAGTCTAGGCTGCAATGCATAACTGATAACGCACACGCACCCAACATTCCTTTCACGTGAAATTAAGAAGCTTATTCGGCGCTGGCATACGACTTGGGGGGTGGGGGTACGTTAAAAATAATAACTGCCGAATTCCAATCTGGTAATAAAAACTGAAACTAAATATTTGCGATTATTTATTGAATGACCCTTGTAGGTTCATTGATTACATATTTATACTTATAATAGGGAATAGGTGTATATGTACAGCACTGTTGATTTAGAATATTTGGGAGTAGATAGCTCAAAAAGCTTTAATAGGAGGGTATTACACGTCTCTCTAGTAACTCCGTTCTTAGGCCCAACTTCAGTGCGTCATCAAATAGATGTACAGGGACTTTCAAAATTCGTTTATAACTTTAAACCACTATAAATATTATAATATTAGAATAGGATAAAAACAAAAGAAGCCAAATACTGAGCAAGCAAGGGGGTTTGGTTTTATTTTCTTTCTTCCTTTCCTTTTTTCCTTCAGTTCATCGTTACAATGGGTGTACATTTTAATGGATAAAACATTCTTACTTTTATTTATATACGGCTATAAGAATAGTTAAAACACAAATCATGGATCTGTCACTAAATAAGGTCTTCATGATTTAAAAGTTACTGTATTCTGTATTTCTCCCAAGAAGACAACACTGAGCGCTACTACGACATACAAACACTATTTCATCCCTACACTGTCTTCACCCAAGATGGCGCTCCGGCCTGATCTCAGTGACGTGGGGTCACCTGACGCATCCAACTGAAAGATGTCATCTTCTATTATTCCAAGACATCAGCTGCCAAATGCTGTGCATGGAGTCGCAGAGAGCATGTTGAACCAAGATGGCGCTCCGGCCTGACCTCAGTGACGTGGGGTCACCTGACGCATCCAACTGAAAGATGTCATCTTCTATTATTCCAAGACATCAGCTGCCAAATGCTGTGCATGGAGTCGCAGAGAGCATGTTGAACCAAGATGGCGCTCCGGCCTGACCTCAGTGACGTGGGGTCACCTGACGCATCCAACTGAAAGATGTCATCTTCTATTATTCCAAGACATCAGCTGCCAAATGCTGTGCATGGAGTCGCAGAGAGCATGTTGAACCAAGATGGCGCTCCGGCCTGACCTCAGTGACGTGGGGTCACCTGACGCATCCAACTGAAAGATGTCATCTTCTATTATTCCAAGACATCAGCTGCCAAATGCTGTGCATGGAGTCGCAGAGAGCATGTTGAACCAAGATGGCGCTCCGGCCTGACCTCAGTGACGTGGGGTCACCTGACGCATCCAACTGAAAGATGTCATCTTCTATTATTCCAAGACATCAGCTGCCAAATGCTGTGCATGGAGTCGCAGAGAGCATGTTGAACCAAGATGGCGCTCCGGCCTGACCTCAGTGACGTGGGGTCACCTGACGCATCCAACTGAAAGATGTCATCTTCTATTATTCCAAGACATCAGCTGCCAAATGCTGTGCATGGAGTCGCAGAGAGCATGTTGAACCAAGGACATCTTCCCAATTTTTTATAAAACCCTATTGGTTGCCCAGTATGTGACTTAGTTTTCTTTCTTATTTGAAACATTAAAATATTTATAACGATTTAAAAGTCATAGCCCGATAATTTTCTCTAGTCAAATTCGAATTCGTTTTTGCGTAGACACACAATATTAAATAATTAATAAAGATTAAAGCTAATTGAACAAACTACACGACAATCAAATTGATAAAGGGCAATATATCATATTAAAAGTAAAACACATTTTTAACACGATAATAGCAATACTTTTGTCATGTATCAAAATTCTAGCTTGAATGGTTATTTATATAATAATTTTTTATTACCTCAGGTCATTGTTCTTGTAAAATTGAACCATGTGGTGCATTTTTTAAAAATATTCACATAAAAAATTCAAATTTTAGAATAAATGAGTTTAGAAATGGATCTGTCATATCCTAGCTTTATATTAAACCTAACTATAGTAGAACAGCTTTTAATTTCACTAATCTCAAATGCACTTTATTTTATCAGAACTTAATAACTTATTTCTCAAAATTGGAACGTTATATGGAAAACCTATATCAGCTTGTTCTTATGTGTACTATTGGGAGCCAATAAAACAATGTGCAGCACAATTTTGAAAATGGAAAAATGTTTGAAAAAGGTTTGTCAGAAAATAGACTTTAAAGTTGGGAGTGCCTATTAATAATCATTTGCCTGCACATTTAAAACTTTAGTTAATTTGTAGTTAAATTGCGATAAGTTAGAAAAAGGATATACTTTCTTAAATTTTAGAATTGTAATATTATATTAGGAACAACATATATGTATGTATGTATGTATATATATAATTTTACACAATTTTGCTCAAATTTCGCAGGATTTCGGATATCTTATTGCAATTTATGGGAGTCATTACATCGAATAATAGCAATATTTTTGCCATGTATCAAAGATCTAGTATGTATGGTTATTAAAATAATAATTTGTAGCGTTTAAATCCATTGTTCTTACAAAAAGAGCAGAGTGATGCAGTTTTAAAAGTAATCACATGAAAGACTCAAGTTCTGCAACAAATGAGTTTAGAAATAGATTCATCATATATTTTTTATTTCGAGTCTAATTATTGTAGACAAAAGCTTTACTTTACCTACTCTCCAAAAGTCTTGATGTTTTCAAAACTTAATACTTCATTTCTGAACATTGGAGCGTTATTTCGAAACTCTATATCACTATTTTCTGTAATGTGCATTTGAGAGATAGTATAAACATTTTGAAACAATGTAGAAAAATTGATTTGTGTGGAGCATTATGAATATGAAAAAGAGTTGGGAAAAGTTTTGGGAGGAAACCAGCTTTAAAGTTGGCGTAAGTATTAATAAGCATGTTTCTGTTCATTTAAAGCTGAAGATAATTGGTAGTAAAAGCGCGCTAAGTTATAAACACAATATTTTTTATTAAAGTTTGGAATTCATAGTAATGCATTATGAAAGAGGTATATATTTGTTATATTTTTTCACAATTTCTGGTCAAATTTCATGGAAGATTCACCTTATTATTTATTTGGTAGTGTTTAACGTCCGCTATTACTACTATGGCACCGCAGACGATGACACTGAGGACACATGGAACGAAGATGGAACACCGGTGGAATAGAATGGCGGGGGAAACCGGAGAACCCGGAGAAAAGTCGTCCCTGCACCGTATTGTCCACCACAAATCATACATGCGGTCGCTTGGGATGGAACACAGTTTGCCTTAGTGAGAGGCGCCTGGTCTAGCCATTTGGCCACGGCGGGGCGTAGTATCACCTTAAACTAGCATTTATCAAAATAAAGGTATATAGGATGGGAGATGAATATATGCAAATAATTTGACATTTAGTAGAGAGCATGCATATAACACATGTGTATCTCATTCTGTCCGCTTACAGATAGTATTGTCATAATCGAATTACAAAATTCAGGGTCTAATGTATTTTGAACGGCCTTGAGCTATATCTGCTGTGTTTACATGCATCACTCCAGCTATAGCCAGGCAGGCGGAGGAGTGTCCATGTGACTTGTTACGGAACAAAAACGTTTGAGACAGGGAATAGTAGGCATCGTAAAAACTTCGTGAACTTTTCACCATTAACATAACATTAGAAAATAGCGAAAAAACTGCAAATACTGGATCATAGTCACATGCTGATACAAATATTCGCACTTCTTCACCTCCCATCCTTTATATGTTGTTATACTTAAGCAAGGCAGTTGCGCTACCCCCTGTATAAATCCAAATAACATTTTGTATCTGTTCCTACCTTTTTGATACTGCAGAGAGATGCAGAGATGTGCATGATACTTTCCAAAAAAGAAGAAAAAAGGAAATGCTCCACAGAATTTCGTGATGCATCGCGTTTCCTTCGGTATGTAGTTGGTAAAATGTATCAATCCACCCAGCACCGCCATCTTTCGAAGCGGCCGGGAAGACTTGATGTTGCATGTTTTACCTGCGCGCCAGTTGCTTTTTGGGGCCAACTTCTGCAAGCAGAGAGGAAAAAAAGTCGAGAAAACACCTACTGGTAGAAAGTGAGTGTGATATGATTTATAGTCGTGTTACACGACATTGAAGGACGTGAGAAATATTTCCTAAAAGCTGCTAGTGCTAAAGTGCTGCCTGATTTATTGGTATGGAACTGCCAGGTGACGCTGGAGTCGATGACGTCACTAGAAGTTGGGTAGTCAACAGCGAGAAAGAACAGAAGCAAACTTGGAGGGAGTTTAAATTTGTGGCCAGGTTTCTTTTGTTTTGTGTGCTGGTGTGTCTAGGATAATAATAAACCTGTCTCATACAACTTGCTTCTGGATTCACAGTTGTGCTTTTCCAAGAGAATTGCCTGGTACTGAAACTTTCATTCAAGCTGTGCTTAATTTATTTCTCACCACAAATACATACCTTGAGGACCCGTTTACATAAACATTTGTTTTAGACAGTTGATGCTAAAAGTAGTTATTTTACCAGATCTCAGTAATGTTGAAAGAAGAAAATTCTGTCACTCAGTATTATAAAATTATAACATTCCAATGTGGCCAACTTTGGTTTATGTGTCCACGGCCTCATTCAAGTAGGCTATGACTCTGAAAACTCGTATTCATCCATAAAATGGCGAATGATTTCAATATCGTGAATATGGAATCTGCTGAACCAGACTAAATTAAGGAAGCAACGGAGAGAGCAAAATTACAACTGCTGCACTATCTCCGTTGCATAGAATGTTTTAGTTCTGTAGGAGTAAGCCATCATGTTGTCAGCACTGATGCTAGACAAGTCAACAGCTTAAGCTTAAGCATGGCCTCCGTGAAATAGGTAAAACAATCTATTTATAATTATAATATAACTGTAAATATTGAGAACTGTCTAAGATTAGTGTATGACACGTGTTAAACCTGTTTTATATTGTTGGTAGGATTACTGTACACGGCCTCGTTTCCCAAGCTTCCTACTCGCAATATAAAACACCATCTTTACCACTTGTATCATAAATAACTATTTAGCGTTTTAGTAAAAGTCCATGTAATCTAGTGTTTCAGTGTCGGTTACGTACCAAACTTTTTCTCTAAGTTCAGTACTTTCCAAGAATGCGCGACCAAGATTTTAAAGAAAATCACCCTACTCGAAAGTACCCTTTATATGGATGCTCTTTTAAGTTGTTCGAGTTTCCAAAATGTGACTGTAGCGGTATTCATTAAAATATCACATATGAAAGATATTTGCGTGAAAAACAAAATGATAATCTTGAATTTTCTGGGAATAACGTATGAAGCTCCCTTCCTTCTGGATGATTTTTGCCTAACTGGTAAACCGTAGGAGATAGGCAGAATCCTACTGCAACAAAAGTGTGGATCTCGTTAGAAATACAAATATATTTGTGTGGAGTTAACCATTTCCGAGATACTCCTTTTCTTTTGGTATTTACCGACAAATAATTTTATTAAAAGAGAAATCATTCGTTATCATTATCATTTCTTCCATCCTGGTCATGAAAATGGAACGACCGATTCTTTAAAGACTTAGCCTACTGTATTACCTTATTCGCCCTGAACCTATAAGCAAATATGTAATAAAACCATTTGTTGATGCTTTGAAGTAGAGAGAGAGAGAGAGAGAGAGAGAGAGAGAGGAATAAGTTTTTTGTAAATTTACTTTGTTGCAGAATAGGTATAGAATATCATGTGAATGTAGCACAAGAGAATTTTATCACTTCGTGCTCATGTTGTCACGGGGATGAAGTTGGCATACCTGCAGTTTTTAATTGTATGGCGTATCAAAGGGGAAAGCCCTATACCGCCATGTTCCATCATGAACCTTTATCTCGGAGACTATATAATATATCATGATGCAATTTTATACCACGCACATATATATTTTATAATTTGACTAAGAGGCGGCCATTGCCGCAATTACGCCAAAAATTGAGCTGGGATTTTTTTTTAGCGAAAGTAGGTCGAAAATGGGAATACGGTGTCTTGGCATTCTCTCTCATATCCTATCAAATTCAAGAGAAAACTTTAAGTAAATGTCTTAGAATTAGTTATGGACAAATGATAATTTTGCGTAATGCAATGAACTTTTCCAGCATTTTCCTGGCGACCCAAGAAAACCCTTGTGGCAGGAAATAGAACACATGGCGTTACCTCGTCCTGTTACACGGTGATAGAGTGCGGAGTTCTCTAAACTCTAGCATTGAGATTACGTTTGGACACCGAACCTAGACCCTTGTGGCCCTTTGTCTGTTACGTGAACCATACGGACGGCTACAGTTGTAACGTCTCCGACGCACTCTTAAGTCCAGCACGCAGAATGCCCAGACCCGAAGGCAAACGACTGGATAGCCCTTTACAATGTACGAGCACTACCCAGGTGCAACCCGCCGAAAACGCCGTTGATCCTTAGACTAGGAAGTGATGGGGGATGTAAGGAACCTCCCCATCATACTCTTGGCGACCTGGGGAAACACTCCATGGCCATGGGGAGCGAGCCTGCGACCTCCCAAAAGCGAGACACAGACGAAACCGCCTGTGATATTCCGCTCCCTTCTCTAAACACTGATCTTCTTCTGCACTTTCTTTTCTCCTCACATGTAGAACCTACACCCCGTCCCAGGACTTAGAAGGTAAAACAAGGAAGTAGAAGATATGAAACAAAGGCGAAATGGATGACAGGAAAAGTGTTAATGCAGCAATTGGTGGAATGAATAGGCGGTGACTGCAGAAAACCCGACCAGACGACGCTTCGTTCACCAATTCCCACATGGGGTCACATAGGAGTGAACTCGTGCGCTTAGATGAGATGCAAGCGGTCTAACCACTCCGCCACTCTAAAGGCCTTTATAAATAGAGTTTAGAGGCTCTCTGAAGAAGAACTTACACGACCACCGTCAGCTAAAGTATCTACACGTTCGGCAGTAATCTTTGTTAGCAAATGTACACCGTGTAGCAGTTGTTTATTCGAGACTTTTGGATTGTAGGGACAGCGACCTGTGGGGTGGAAGGGTTAATTCGCAGTGCATTATTGGAAAGGTGTTTGGATTTACGGTGCTACTTTTAGAGGAGATTGTATGTCTCTTCACGAACTCGTGATCCAAAGTGGATTTGTGATTTGTTATTCCTTGCATATCCAACAAAACATCAGGTAGCTCAGGGACCGTGTGCCTGACCTCTCCGAACCATGGGTTTTTCGGGATTTTCCCGGGTCACTAGGCGAATGTTGGAGAGGTTTCTGCATTCCCCCGAACTTCGTGTCCCTTCATTTCGTCTCTATTTAATTTCAACAGTTATCTTTTAGGGCTGTGGTTGTCAGCGAAGATTATGCTTTTGAAACCGCTTTGGGAATTCTGCTCTCAGCGGCAGGGTGGCGTTGGGGTCGTCTGTGGCCCCAAATGTGTTTATTCAGACCTGGAGCCCCAGGCACCTATCACACCCCGCTTCGAGATGAACTTCTTGGACTACTTTAGGGGCCCTCCTGGGTGGCTCTTTCCCCGCAGTCTGGTTTCGGCCACCCGTCGATAGTACTCTCAGTTATTATTTGTTTCTCAAAATTGGAACATTAATTCAAGAAAATTACTTGGTCGTTTTTCTTAATGTAGTTTTAAATGCTGTACTATAAGATATGAAACAAAATAGGAATGAATAGTATCGTGTGTATGCAAACATCCTGAAAACTGTTTGGGAAAAAACAATTTTTTAAATTTAATGTATCTATTTATATATTTGGAACCTGCTTTAATAGCTTCAGGCAATCGGAGTGGGGGGAAAAACAGTATGCTTTCTTAATGCATATCCTCCTATAATATAAAACTCTCATGTGTTCGATTCATGTGATTTTCTCTACAAATTATTGTTACAAATGATTATTCCTTTATCTACAGTATGGAGATAAACATTACCAGAAATTGTTTATCTGTTCCTTCTACGTAGAACGGAAATAAGAGAGCATACTAAGGTAAAGCGATAGTCAAATCTTTTAAATGCCGATCGCTATGTGATAAAATTGAAATTCGGTTCACTTTGCACGGCCAGAAGTAAAACAAAAGAGAGATGAATCGGAAGATGACCTCCCATTTCAGAAAATTTTAAATACTTTAAAATTGAAATCAATTACAAAAATATCTATGAAGTCTAGAAAAACTATATGACATAAATTTTGTATTGTAATAAAGGTCGCTATAGACTCAAAATGTAGTTACAAATAAAACTTTAAATTCACTGCTGCAAATAATTCACTCCACGCGTAGACAGTTTATGGCTACACACCATCCATGGCTCGCGCTCCAAGTGCGCTCCTTCCTCCTTTTATAGCTAAAGCTGACGTCGCAAACTTCCTAGAAATCTGACGACGGTACTAGAAACCGAAGCTTGGAGAAACATCCCGAATATCGGGAGGAATCATGATATCGCGAGAAGAGTTTCGGTTCTGAAGGATTCTGTTGCGTCGTGCCGCTGTTTATACATCCAACTGCGATGTATCCATTCCAGCTTCACCGCCGCATACCAGAGAATACATGAGAGTGACAGATACCAGACGTCATTGTCTCAGTATTTTAATGAGCTCTACATTTTGCGCATAGCAAGTTTTTCTCAGTCTTACGGTTTACCAGTTCATGCAAAATTTATCCAGAATGAAGGGGTGTTCAGAAGCCATTCCCAAAATATTCAGGATATACATTTTACTTATCATGTATATCAATATATTTAATATACGTTATTGTAATAAAAATCTTTCAGCTATTTTTGACAAAAACAAGATTTTCCAAAAATCTTCCATGTAAAGGTGCTTTAGTGTGGTGGTATTTTTCTGAAGTCCTTGGTGTCGCATCTTTGGGATATATTAAACTTAAATACAAAATTTGGTATTAAACAGTCTCTTCGTTTTTGAGTTAGGTTGTCATTAGGCACACAGACACGGACCCTTTTCTAAAAACTATTTATATACAGGGGACTTCAAAACATATATTTCCGGCGAAATCTCGACATCGAGTTTTTGGGTGGAACACAACACCTTCTCTCCTCACTTTATGCATAATACATGTAGAGATATTTTTATTTTTTATAGTTTTACTCTTATATTTATAATTTATATTTAGATATATGATGATTAAGTTGTAAATGTGGCATATTAGCCCTGGTTTAAGTAATTAGGTACCTGGGTTATTATACAGATTTTTATTTTATATTATTTTTAATTTCATACACGTAGAGAAAGCAAAAGGTACATTGCCATAAGTACGCATTTAAATATGTGTCATTTATATTTCTGTTTGTAGAAATTCATTGTTGTCAATAAAATATAGAAGCTTCTAAAGTACCGTTGTGCTTTCGTTCCATTTGCGTTGACCTTGTACCCATTAGGGCTAAAGGCTAAGGGGAGCCGCAATTGGTTTTTCCTAATTATTTTCCATTTTCATATTTTAATTGCATATAAATATTCGAATCTCCCGCTAAACTTTGCTATAACTTCCATGGAGGTACGCTAATTGTAAACAGTTTAAAATATTGCTCAAATAATCCTGCGTGGTAGTTTTCTGGAACATATTGGTACACTCACTTGGTAAACACCAATAACTTTGAAAATATTAGTGTTAGAGAAGAGCTCATTTTTTGGTTTTGATTGGATTGCTTTACTTTAGCTATTGACATTCCGCTTATATTTCCTTCATGTGACAGTTTCAAAGTACTGCCAAGTTATTTTTGGAAATCTGAGTTACATTTTTTTTATTTTATGTTTCACAGCAATTTCTGAAGAAGTAAAACTCCCTATACATATGTCCCATTATTTCAAAAACTAATCGATACTAAGGACTGAAATTTTTACCACATATTTGCACGTAGATAGGCTTTATTTTGACAAAAAAGTGATTATGTGTATGGATTCGTTTGTTTTTAAAATTAAAAATCATAATTTTTTTAACAAAATGATAAAGAGCTTTATTTAAAAAACTCATAGCTTCTGAGTTGAAGTATTCTGCTTTTCATGAATCAAGTGTACAGATATTCCTGACTATACTGTTTCATTATCTTAAATGTTGCTGAGATATTGGGTCAGATTTTAACATTGGCAACATAGGCAATTTCGATTCCCCTTAAGGCACTAAGTCAGGGCTGCCCGCCCCAAATGCCGAGTTTTAAGCGCAGCATTAAGAACATGTGTAACTGAAAATTTGAAATTTTAAACTAATAATGCTAACTTTTTGATATCTATACACATGTGTAACATAATGTTTATAAATGTAAATGAGCTTCATAGATTTTGCTCTAATAGTTTGAGAATTATGGTCAAATTTGTTTATGTTTTTGTCACGTCACTAAAAAGTCCCTTGGTACAAAAAATTAAAATGTTGATCTAATATTTTAAGCATAGGTTCACAATACATGTTATTTTCAAAGTTGTCTTAGGTTTCTCTGCATCTTATTTAGTTTATGCTCCAAAATGTTTTAAAGTTATGAATGAGCTTTTTTTTTTGACATATAAACATAATTTTTGTGTTTCAAAATTGAAAACATATGCTTAAATATATCTTACAGTAAAATAGGGAAATTCTTATTCATTTTACCCTTGAGAATATGCAGAGCAAATTTTATTTTTGTAAGAGTAAAACTGCTCCGCAAGGAATATTTTACAGGAAGAAAAATGCTGAGAATATCAATAGAGAGAAAGAAAACAAGGAAAGATTGGTAGGTTGGACACTCAGTTTTCCTTTTCCTCTCCTCTGTTGTTGCATTTTCTGTCCTTTTCTTCTTGCAGTGTTGCTTAGCTTCTGTACAACTTGGTTCTTTACTTTGCATGACGCGAATTAGATCTTGTCGAAATGAAGTTTATCTTGCCCATTCCAGCCTCTAATGCTTTCCTGTAGCGCCAATGACTTTAACTATTTAAAATGGCGCCTGCTTGCCAAATATACCTTTTCTGTATACAGGAATGTTTAAATTATTTTATGGAATTAAAATAAAATTAGATTTTTTATTGTGATTTACTATCCGATATTTTAAAATTTCCATCGCTACTCCTGCTTATGAAATACACTGTACATAAACCGACTTGAATTTATAAGTCTGTCTACTAGCACATTGAGTGTTATTTTGAATTGGATTAGCCAGAGCTTTTGTTTGATTATCGAAGCTTACACTATCATCTACTAAGCGGCCGCAGCACCAGCACGAAGTGGAGCGGAGAGACAGAGACAGGGAGAGATGGAGAGAAGGAGATAGAGAGAGACTACTGTTACTAAACGATCGATCAAGCGTGAAGATTCCGCGCTACGAATGTGTTAACTAGCCAAGTGGATAGATGAATGTATGAAATAGCAAAGAAAAACAGTTCCACATTAGATGCATTACAACTGGTTCATTTTTTTTTTGCAAGCATGAGATTTCGTGTAAAAATGAAGCATGGTATAAAATAATGAGCAAGGGCTCAACTGCCCCGTGCTTGGCGTGTGCAGATATCCCTTCGTGCGTTAAAACAGTTGCAGAACTCAACGGGGCTATTTCAAATTAAAACTCGCCGGTGGAGAACTGGCGAGAGTGAGAACTGGCGAGAGTGACCGATAACGCGGCATCAGACATTTCTGTATGAGAGAAATCCTACTCTAATAACATAGTGGATTCTTTTACAAATTTCACAGCAGAAATTTTTGTAACGTTGTTATTAAGTTACAGAATCACCAGGTAGTGTATTTCTGTTTCTGTTCTAAAATCACAAACAATCACTAAGGAGTGACATTTTTATTACAAACAGTCGAAAAATGGAAAATTGTTTTTTTCTGTTTGTTTTTCTTCCACTAGTAGTAGTTGGAGCTTTGCGCGTCTCTAGAGAATCGACATCCAGCTTCGGGGCTACAGCCATTTAAACATTGTACAATATACTTCCTTCCTAGAGTGCTATTTCGATAATAGCATTTTTCTCAGAATTATATGTTCATACTTTCGAAATATTCTACGCCCCTCTATTTTTGTTTAAATAGAACTAAAATTCCCAGAGAGAGCAGAAGTATCCATTTTAATATTACAAGCGATAAACTTATATAACAAATTTTTTTCGAAAAAAAATATTTTTATTGAAAATGAGTAACTTTATAAATTAAAATTTCTAACGTTTTAAAATTATTACAATAATTCAGTAATCAAAATCATTGAAAAGCTTCAATTTAGAAAAATCAGACCATTTTCTCAAATTTTGAGGAGCGTGAGATATTTTGATTACACAATATATTTATAACCTGCAAAGTATTCAGACAATTTGAATGAAATTTGGTGTTTCTATTAACATAACAACAATGCAATCATGTAAACCTTTCGAAAAAAATTACAGAAATATAGACGTTGGAAATTTCACTCCCAATTTCCATTAAAGAATAGTGCTATCTAGAATGCAATTTCTCGGAATAATAATAATAATAATAATAATGATAATAATAATAATATACTATGGAGTGCATTTAGGATACGTATAAACTGGAAGTTCAACGCAAATTTACCTGTAGACGCAAGCAGCACATACTCTACGATCCCGAAGACAAAACAAAGGCAGCTGCGATCAGTACTGCCTTGGCAAAATGAAATGTTACACGATTACATTTTTTATTATAGGAAACATTTAATCATACATATGCAAACGTTATTTCTATGTTCATTTATAACTCATAAACGCTATTGTATTTCAGCAGTGCGATGTAACGTATACATTAATGCATACGCATGTTTAAAATATTTGTACAAAACTTGTGGTTTGTAGATATAGTAGTATACCATAGTCACGTGTAATGAAATGGACAACAATGTACGTTTTGAGAGACTTTGTGGTGAAGTTCCAATGTTATTGTGTTATGCAGCGTCTATCTTGCGAAAAATTCCTCTTTGCTCACCATCAGTAGATATGAGCTCTGATCCAAATTTTTCTTCAAATGACTCCATTTACGAAAAGCAAATCTCTTACCAGTAGTTTGGCACACAGGTGAAAATAAAGCAAAAGCAGGAATAGTATCTAAGTTTTGTCGTGAGATGTCATCAATTCCCGTAGCGCTGTTAGCTTGCAATCCCTCAAACGTCATACAATAATAGCAATACTGTTGTTGAAATATCTCTTCTCTTCCTTGATACACCTTCTTAGAAACATCTGCACGTACTATGCATATAGTAAGAGAAGGTATAGTATTTCACCCAGAAAATTTAAGTGGAGATTTCACCGTAAATATATGTTTTGAGGTCCCTGAATTTAAAATAAGCATTTTTAGGAAAAAGGTAGGTGTGTGTCTATGGTCAGCATAGCCAAAAATAAAAAGGCCGTTATATACAAAACTTGGTTATTTCCAAGGATGCGACAGAAAGATGAAAAAAAAAAAACTCCCACCACACTAACCTTTATATGGAAACATGTTTGAAAAGTCGGCTTTTTCTAAAAAATGACTCTAACGGTTTAGATTTGAATACCGTATGTTAAAGATATATTTACGCCCACCTCAATTGTGTGGGGGTAACGTGTGCGCCTCACATTCAACAGGTCTTGAGTTGGAATATCGATTGGGGTGGTTGAAGCCTATAAGTTGCTTTTTCGGCATTTACCCTTATCCTGCCAAGACAATTGTCGTATAACTTTAAACTCCATGGGCCCTGAGATAACCTGTGAATCATTTCATTCATCGTCCATTATAACTAGCTAGGTTAAAACACGCTAAGCTACAAAATTAAAAATGTATATATCGAGATATTCCTTGGTATTGGTTTCAATTATAAGCTACATAACTTTTCTCAAACAGGAATTCATTTTTCGTTTCGTCTCTCTTTTGTTTTACTGCTAGCTATGTGAACATACATTTTTCACATAGTGACCAGCTTTTAAAACATTTTGCCAACGCTTTAGAAATGTCTTACATCCATTCTGCTCAGAAGATTGCAAGTAATAAGAAAATTCCTGCTTATGTTTCTCTCCATTAGCACGATGTATGTAAAATAATAATCTGTTGTAAGAAGAGTTAGAGTAAGTCATGAAAATGGAAGCCAGGTTTTTCTTGATGGCAACTGCATATTTATGTATCTTTGTATTAAAGCTTACCTTGCGTCTCTTCTCTACCTTTAAATGTTTCACTTTCGGCAGAAAGCCTAAAACTACTTTTTCCCATCGTCATTGCTTATATAAAGTATAAGTGAGCTGATAAGTCTGCAATATTTCAATTTGCATACAAATATCAGCGTTGCCCTCCCCAACGGTGTCAATTTTAACGCATATTTGCATTATTATTCTGCTGATGATTTTACACTCAGACTCAGCTCAAGACTTGAATACCATAGCCGAGACTTCAACACTTTTTCCGGTTTTCCGTGCGGTTGTGCTAACCATTGATCTGCTATGCCTACCTGCCGGTAGGATAATAAATGCTCCCAAATGATGGGTTTTTACCCGTTTAACTAATAGGAATGTCTCACTTGAGAGATAATAAATACGAGGGCCATCGAGCAAATAACAGACGATTTGGCATAATTAAGAATAACGAAAATTATCAACACAAAACTTTATTTACAAAGTTACAGTACCTTGCTCTATTTTTCAACGCAATCTTTATTGCTATCGAGGTATTTATTGTCACGTGGCGCCGTTATTCAACGCAGACGTTGTGTTCTTTCACCGCTAAAGGTCTGAGCCAAGATGTCACTGCCACTTCATGATAGGGAAATCTTTTCCATCCAAAAATTCATGTACGATGTCTAAAGTGAAACATCGGTTTTTCTGATTCTTTTTATCAACATTTACTTTTAGTTCCTCCATAACGACTGATGAGCTTCCACTCCCGTCTTTTTTGCACACTCTTGTTCATCCTTGATTACTCGTAAAGTATGCGCCATTTCCTCACTGAAGGCTCGCTCACTGCATCATCACTTCGTTATTTGCCCAAAAAATTCGATTGGCCGAACATTTTGTGCATTCAAATTAAAGAATAGGTTCTTTGGCGGTGGAAAAGAATAACATCGGTATTGAAAAACTTGTACCACGTGAAAATAAACATTTGACCGAATGGAGATTACGTTGAGAAATAGAGTAAGGTGCTGTAAGTAAATTATTGTGTTGATTACTTTCGTTTGTAATTTAGTTATGCAACTTCGTCTGTCACTTTCTGGATGTCCCTCGTAGTACTTACTAACATGTAAGCCAACTGTATGCTTACTCTATAAGGTGCCGCTAGATCGCTCCCTGCGTTCGATCCTAGGGGACGGCATTTAAATGTTGTCAACAAAGCGGCGTCTGGGCGGATTTTCCCCTTGTGTCTCTGGTTTCTCCTGCCATTCTTTCTAACATTGCTCCTTTTCTTTCATCCATTTCGTCTTCATTTCATACCATCACCTTCCTCACTCTGATTCAAGGTCCATCAGCCCCTGGAGAGGCTGGTGACCCCAGTTACTCGCGTAGCTCATTAAAAAGGGGCAAGTCACATTGATGTCGCATACAAAATTGCAAGTTTTCTAGTGTAAATATATCGAAATCAAAATTACTTGTATCTCGGCTTTCTGTCCTGATCCCGCACTTGCTTGGCGAGAAGAGAGCTCCAAGTTTAACAGCGCATTAAAGTTCTGTCTTCCACCCAATGTTTGTCTCTTTAAGAGACACTGATATGGACTTTGCGCAACACCGTACTAAAGATAATTTCATGTACCGAAGACAAAATCGACAATTATGTTTCATTTCTTTCGCAGTGATAAGTGCCTACAAGGGAAGGAAAAGAAGTGATAAAACATTGTAATTTTAGAATTGCTCTTGTTTAACATTTTTAAACACGGATATGTGTAAAGAATTGGTTTATTGGTAACTCACCCTAATTTGCAGATAACTGTTTTGTTGTTAAACACGAGCCTTTGGGATAGAAAGCCGAGACGCGGATACGTAACACCAATGTGACATTGGCCGCTTGTAAGTAAGCAAGTATGCAGGTAAGTATGTTAGGAGATACGTAGATAAATAGCTAAGTGAGTAGGTAAATAAGTAATCACGTATGTAAGCAGATAAGTAAATAAGTGGGTAAGTAAGGAGATAAGTAAATAATTAGGTGAGTACACAAGTAAATAACTATGTAAGTAAGAAGATTAAGTAAATAATTAGGTAAGTGAGTACTCAAGTAAATAAGTAGATAAGTAAGGAGATAAGTAAATAAATAGGTAAGTAAGCAGGTATTAGGTAAGTAAGTAATTAGATAAGAAAGTACGTAAGTAACTAAGTAGGTAAGTAATTAGATAATGAACTACGTAAGTAACTGGACAAGAAAGTACCTAAGTAACTAAGTAGGAAAGTAATTAGATAATGAACTACGTAAGTAACTGGATAAGAAAGTACGTAAGTAACTAAGTAGAAAAGTAATTAGATAATGAACTACGTAAGTAACTGGATAAGAAAGTACGTAAGTAACTAAGTGGGTAAATAATTAACTAGATCAATAAGTAAACAAGTAAGCGAGCAAGTACTTAGGTAGGTACGTAACTAAGCAAGTAGTTAATTAGGTGAGTAAGCAGGTAAGTAATAGGTAGGTAAATAAGAAAGTGAGTAAGTAAGCAAGCAAGGAAGTAAGTAGGCAGGACAAAACAGAACAGGAAGAGGTAACTCGGCACCGAACCTGGGTTATTGTGCAAGAGGGCACTCTCAGGAGGGACCAATGAGGTGAGCGAATACACCTGGAGACCGGAACCAGGAGCAACGGCACAGCAATAAAAGAACCCTATAGTTTTTAGTTAGAAGCACGCCGACAACCGGACTGGTAGACCGGGACCTTGCGTCCCATATAGGGTCTAACGCCCCTGCTATGATTGGCATCCTGGAAGCCATCCGAAATCGGGAGACGGAGATATTTATTCAGAGCATCCTTTCTCCCTGCCATGTAGACAGGTCTGATAATAGCGAGTCAACACCAACACCTCACTGCATCTACTCTATTGTGTAAGTCATCTTAGCTTTTTTTGTCTATTTTGTGAGGGAATTGCGTAATGTGAATAATAAATATGTACTAACAGTTTGCCTCTCATTTGGGGTTGGTTCAACTTCATTATGCTAGTCAATTAAATGATCATTCCTGAGTGTGGCGACACAATTTGTATATAGAATGTGTCGAGTCATTTGCAGTGCAGAACAGCAATTAACTCATCCATGCGTTCGGGAAATATTTATCGAAATATACAATTTATCACCAGCAATCACGTAGCATAAATAATATTTATTCCTGCCACAAATGCTTTTAACATCAACAAGTAAACGCTGTTAAACTTGCAGACTGCTCTAGACAATTTTCAGTGCCTTTCTATTCAGTGCCACATTATTTCATACTTAACACAAAGCTACAATACAATTAATCAAACAGGCATAAGGTTCTCCACTGGAAATTTATGACACTACGTGCTCAGTTGGATTGGTTAATGGTTAAGCTTGATTATTAAATAAAGCTGTGCCTGGAAACCGTTAAATAAACGTGATATTAATGAGAGAACTTGGGCTTTTTGTGATATTAAGTTGAACACTTTTTGTTGCCAAAACATGAATTTTAAGTTTTAGTGGCTTTTCCTACTACCAGTGTACTTTGGCAGAAAAGGTACTGTACTGCACCCAAAATTTTGATACCGACATCATCGTAAATGCACGTTTTGAGGTCAAAATGATCCTACTTGTCTGTGAACAGCACTGCTCAAAAACAAAAAGTCGATTAAATACCAAACTTGATATTTAAGTTAAGTATTTATCAAGAAGCATCATGACGATTTCTTTGGACATTTTCCACCCTAGCTATACTTTAAATGGAACATTTTCATAAGCTCAAAAATGACTAAGGATCTTAATTAAAGTACAATATGTTTAAGATATTACCTATGGCAAATGAAATCTTGAATTTTCAGGGAATAGCACCGAAACCCACTTCATTCTTGATGACGTTTGTATAACTGCTAAACCGTAAGAAATAGACAACAACTTACTACACAAGAAACCAAGATCTCGTTAAAACTTACAATTTATGTAATATACATTCTTTGTAGAGTTAACAATTCCGAGAAAATGCTTCTTAGTTTTCGTTTTAAAATATTGATAACTTTTTGAACCCGAGTCTTCACTCTTTTCATGTATCTTTTGTGTTACTCCCAACCATGCAAAGAGAATCCCATTTCATTTCGTCACTTAGCGACCAGGTTTTAAAAGATTGGACTATTGTTTTAGCCATCGAAAAGGTAATAAGATCATATCCGCTAATCTTTATCTAGCTTTGCGTTATGTAGGTAGAAGAATAATAATCTTTTGTAATAATATTTTCTTTGCAGAACAGATAGAGACATTCGTGGATTCTTTTTTCTTACAAGGGGCAGAGAATGATTTAAGTATTTTGGGTAGTGGCCTATTGTGCTGATGCAACCTCCAGTAGGAAGGGATGAAATGAAAAATCCGAAGGCTTCTTGCTCAGACCAATTAGCGGCAGGTGCCGATATTGTGGGGGTCCCTAAATTTCACATATGGAGACATTCCTGTAAGTACCCCCATCAGGCCGCACCGTGGACTAGTGGTTTTCGCCTCTGACCTAAACAGCCCGGGTTCGATCCCAAGTGACCACATGTGAGATTTGTAGTTGAAAAAGTGGCGCAGGGGCGGGTTTTCTTCGGTTTCTCCGGTTTCCCACACCATCGCATTCCACCGGTGCTCCATCTTCATTTATGTATCATCAGTGTCATCGCCTGCGGTGTCACAACTTGTTAAAGTAGGCGTTAAACACTATCCAAAAAAATAAGTACCCCATCGCTCCTCCTGACGAACAGTTCTGAACTGGCCTGAGTCAATACTAGAGGAGGAGAAAACAGGAAGTTGGGGTTTATAGAGAGCTCTTAAGCTCAGGTATCTGTGAAAATAGTTCAAAAATGATTAAAATCACAAATTTAGCATATTGCTTATAAAGAAATACAGAACCTGTACTTGAATAACATGTAATCAGTTTAGGTTTCCCCCACTACAGAAAACGTTATGCCTTAGTTCTGAAAATAAATGTTTAATTGTCATACTAAGGACATAACATTTGACAACATTATTTTATTTCCTACAGATGCTATGTAAAGCAATCTATATGTGCCACATAATGTTTCAGAATGTTAGTCCGCATATTGCATATTTTAGCTGCATAGCAAGTCAGAAAATAGGGGTGCTGTTTCACAAATGTTAAACTGATTTTTGTCCGCTTCACTATGTTTGTCGTTTTTCTAACTTGAAAATGTTCCATATGAAACGATGCTTTTACCAAAACACCTAAAACTTTGATCACGGTTTTAAGAATAACCTTGAAATTTAAATACATATATACCTATATATATATATATATATATTAGTTTGCGTCCTTGTCTTGAGAAAACGGAAAATGTTTTTTTTTTCTTTTTCACTCATATTGGCCTTCAGGTGTGCCCTAATTTGCCATCAGGGGAAAGACAATGACTCAGATAGAGCACAAACACAGAAACACACCATAAACACCCATGCCCAAATCCGGACTCGAACCCACGAAACCCTGCAATATTTGTTTTATTTTTAAAATTATGAAAAAGACCATATTTAAACATCATCATTTTGATTCTCTTAATAAAGACCCAAGAAAACGTTCTTAGAGATACAAATAATTAGTCAGTTACATAAAATGAATGTAAAACTCCATATAGAACTGTATATTTTTAAGAGTTGCATAACATAGCACATTTTGAAAACCGGTTGGATGCAAAATGTATTAAAAGTTAATATTGAGAAATGTATTGAACATAAAAAACTGAAGCTTAGTATGTTGCTTTTAATATCTATATCAAACAACTGATAAACATTAGAAAGTAAATTTCAGAGCTTTTTCAAATGTGCCTTCCCTTGTATACTATTAAGAACACATTTTCTCGTCACTTCTCCCGTGAAATATCTATCTTGTGTAATATTTATCTCCCATTAGAAAGAGGCGTTAGACAGGGCAACTCCTGTCACGAAAGCTTCACATGTCTGCTCGAAAATCAACTAAGTCACCTAGACTGGAAATACAAATATGGGATTAACATTGATGGAGAAACTTTGTAACTCACCTGAGGTTCGTAGATAACAGACATTCTTGTGGTGGCACAAACATGGAAGGAATTGGAACACATGGTAAAGGACAGAAGCTGGGCTTAAACGCAGTGCCAGAAGGTTAGAGTGAATGACACACACAGTATGTATAAACGGTGAGTCAGTTGTATATGTGCAGGAGCATATCTACCTAAGCCAAACCTTATCGTTTCAAATAAAATAGAAATCAAGTGAAAAGTCGGACCGACATGGAAAAAATATATATATGGAGTATGTATATCCTAATCGAAGATGCATTGAAGTTGAGCCTCAGGGCGGAGATAATGTACTACTAGTTCTAGTCAAACATGGTCGTTAAAAGAGAAAACGAAAAGAAAGATCCAGGCATATCAAGGAAAATGGAGAGGTCACTGAGGAAACTCTCAGGGACGAAATACGCAACGAGGAGATCAGAAGGAGAACAGGTATGGGAGACGCAATTATCATGGCAGAGCTCTCAAATGGAAATGGGGAGGTCACGTTTCAAGGATATGTAACAACATATGGACTTATAGAACAGAACACCGGAATAGGAAAAATATGTGTGGGCAGGCAGAGGACCAGATGAACGGATATAAGTCGAGGTGTGTGGAAAAAAACTTTAAAATGTTAATGTAAAATATACATGCAGAAGGGACAAAAGCAGAGTAGTACTGAAGAAATCGCATAAGTTTAATATAAAATTGTGTTAATGCAACTGAAATGTACTCTAATAAATCTCTGTAGGTTACCATGGCATTAGGTAGGAGGCTGTAAGCGATGAAGTAGACTACCTTTAATATATAAAATCAGTGTATACATGTTTCTGTGTATGTTCTTTATAGGCTTTTACAC